>JAODKT010001744.1:33023695-33036372 GCA_027576195.1 Cossypha heuglini
CTCCGAACCTCTCCTCTCCTCTCCGAACCTCTCCTCTCCTCTCCGAACCTCTCCTGGAAAAAAGAAAATTTAGACAATTTTGAGCTCCATATAACTGATATTTCTTTATTATAATTCCCAAAGAAACTTCAGACTAATGCAACTGGCTGTATAATGCATGCCAATACTAAAAAGAAACTATAATAATCCTTCTGTATGATCATTTACCATCAGTCTCTGTCATCACCCTAATTGCACTGAATGATCTCATCTCCTTACAAATGAGGCCAGGTACAAAAAAATGTGAATCTTACATGTTCATTTCCATAAATACTAATCATTCGACGTAAGGATGAAAAATGGGCTTGTCAACATTGAAAATGCATTGAAAGTAAATATAAGAAAGTAAGAAACACCATTGCTGAATGCTGATTTAACAGGGTTGTGTCTCTGTCTTCTCATTTACTATCCATAATAAAAAGAACTGCTGCTGCATTCTATGCTCAGATGTAAGTGTGTTGGGTCATTGTAACGAATGACAGATGCAATGTTAGTAAAGATAAAATAAGGGAAAAAAAACTTTCCTGAGGAATTTCTGGCTTAGGACGTACATGTCAAGAAAAGTTGGTAAAATTCCATTGTAATAACCATGTGGCACCATAAGAAAAATGTACATGCATCATTCAGTTGTGCAAAGGCAATACACCTTTTTTGCATGGATTGTTCTTTTTCTGTTCCTTTTCCTGTCTTGTCCTTTCTACTGGCAGTGTATGAGAGGTTGAATTTATACCTTTCTTCTATTGTGCCAGAATCTTCTGAAAATTATAATGGTCTGAATTGCATATTGATGTTTTCTGCGCTGTGCTGTCCTATCACTCTACTGACAGTAGGGTTAATCCAAAATTCTACCAATGACTTCAGCAAAGCAGTAATTTGGGTTTACATTGGCTGAATACCAGTTGCCAGAGTCTTGCTCAGCATAGGTCTTGGAAGCTGCAGGGAAATTGAAGGCAGACAGTGTTTCTTACAATCTCTAAGATGGTCTCTGATGACCCGGGTCACTACGGACTTTGCAGCAGTCTCTGTCACTGCAAAGGAACCTGGGGACAGTGACAGTTTTTGGCAGTCCTGCAAGGTACTATTTCTTTTCAGGAACTCTTTAAGGTCAAATTGCACTCCACAGTCAGTCACCTTATATCGCATATAGCTGCTATGCACTCTCCAAAATCAGTTTTGTACCTGGGGTAAATGAACCAAGCTAGGCTGAGCTCACTGCATTAACACTTTTAATCACAGAATGGCTGGTGCTGCAAGAGTAGTTATACCTGTGACTGCCTATATTGATATTGTCCAGGCTGCTCCTGGCAATATCCTTGGAACCCACCTGAAAGCACATCAGATTCTATTTGTCACAGGATTGGACAGGCCTTGACAATCTTACCAACATCCTGGGTAAGGGCCCCAGAAAGCAGCAGTCCAGCGCTTTTGTTTACTGGCACAGAGTACTGTTGATTTGCATAGAAAAAGTAACCAGATTCAGTGTTGGGTGAAACGATTACTAGGTAGCTCATCAATCCGTGTGAGAGTTTGGGTAAAAGGCACTGCAATGTGATAAATGTCAATCCTCTGTAACCTTGGCTTTCAATCAAGGCAGGAAAAGTAGGAAGAGAGTGTAAGTTCCTCAGAAAGATTTGTTATGCTTTATTAAAAATTATTGTAATGTAGTGCAAATAATAAAAAATTAGTTTTTCTTATTGCCATGCCTTCAAAAAATTCCCATCAATCTTTTTATGGAGGATCTCTTTTCTAGGTTATCTGTTTGACTTCTCAACACATTACAGTCTTTAGTATTATCAATTAGAATAGTAGTCTATACATCAATAAATTTACAATCACATTTCTCTTAAGGTTTTTTTTATCATAGTGACCCAGTTTCATTTCTGATGACTTCAGAATAAACTTAGTAGTGATGGCTTGAAGGTAGCTTTCTTATTAGCCAGGATAGTCAGAAAGGTGTTTAAAGCCACCGAGGAACTGTAAGCCCTGTAGCATTTGGGAAGCATATTGCTTCAAGGGTTGCACAAAGGGCTGTAGGTATCCTCACTTTGCTGAGCATGCTGAGTATGACATGTCTTGTCCTCTGACTCTCTGTGAAGAAAATTTTGGTACAGAAATGAATTCATTGGAGTCTGGACACAAGATCTATCATTCCTGGATCTTGCAAGGCTAGACCTAATGCCTAACTGTTTGTAAATGGGGAATATATTAGCTTTCTGACCCTTTTAGAGAAGTGCATTAATAAAGACAATTGTGGACAGAGCTTTTTAAGGGTTCTCTCTGAAGCTGGACAGTTTTTGCTGATTTCTAATTTTCAAATCTTACTGTTTGATGACAGGATTATAATCACTTATAGGCAATGTTAAGTTGAAAGAGTAAATAGAAAAGGAAACCTGAATCTTTTTTAACTGCACAATATCACTGTCTCATGTATATTTGAAATAAAGATGAATATTAAAGGAAAGGGAAGAAAATAATCTATCGGGTTAAATTTTATTTTGATTATTTTTAACTTATTATAGTCTTGCCTAAAAGTTAAGCAAGATAGTATTTGAATTCTCTATTTCATTTTACTGTAACTTTTATTAAAGTTATTTTTCATGGTTTTCTAACATTGCCCTTGCCTAGCCATTTGGTAAAATGGAATAATGATACTCATTTTGTTTCTTTAAATGTCAGTTGTTACCTTCCATTACCTTCAATTAGTAGGCTACTGTTTTAGAGTTAGTACTTTCTGAAAATTATGCCCCACAAAGAATACCAGGCTCCATAAATATTCGTCAGTTCAATCTGCACCTCTGTGCTAGTTTTTCCTAGTAAGTTGTTTGCATTCTTAAGCAAGACTATGGCCAGCTGTGGAGAGGAGGCAGTGATGCTGATCTCTGTGTGCTTGATTGCAGGGTCCTGAAGCAGTAGCCTGAGGGCTCACAGGTGTTTTCTGGAAGGGGTGTAGATATGCTGTTCAATGCTTAAATCTTTCTCTATGTTTTAATCATCTTTATGGAATGAAACTTATATTAAGGCAACAGGAATGACTTTATGAAAAGCAGTGTTTTAGTCCCTCATCATCTACAGAAAAGTGTGAAAGGTTCATTTTGGCAGGGTGTGTGTAATATCAGGCTTAAATAGCAAAAACATTACAAGTTCTTGTAATTTTTATGAATACACTAATTTTTCTGTGAAGTATTTGAGAGGCAAAACTAATCCACCTGTAGGTCATGCTAATATCTCCATGTGATTTGCCATGCTGATGCTTGCACATCACCAATGTCAGAAAAATAGAATAGGAGATGGAAACATAAAGTTTTGCTTTGCTGGCTACTTGTGAAACCTAGAGAAATTATTGCTGTAAATTTTGCTTTGAGACTATAACAGCTGCGAGGAGCAGCTCATTTTGGGCCCAATTCTGAAATGTGACTGATGCTTATAAATCTCTTGGTGCACAGCAAGGGCCATTTAAGGATCTCGGCCTTTACTTGTGGCCAGCATCTCAAATGATGCAAGAGACAAATTTATAGCTTGTAAAGATGGAGGAAAGCATGTAGATTCAATTAAGGGAGGAATTTGTCTTAGAAAGACTGCAAGGAACAGGACCTAGCGTAATTAACTTGTTTGTGAATTAGAAGAAACTTATTGAATAAATTGCTCTGAAATTTCAGAATGAAGATGGGCTTAATGAATTTTTATTGCATATTGGAAAGAAATAATTGAATGAATTACTTTTGATGTCTTTCAAATAAGCTTTTTCCAATTAATTTATTTTTATGGGAAATAAGAATGACATGAGGGGCTTGTATTTGTCTTTTGAGAGGTTAAGAGTATAATCGATTGGCTTGTTTTAGGACCTTAAACATTGCAAAAAGGAAATAAATTGTCAGAGAAATTACTTTTGTCTTTAATTGATCCTAAATGTTTTATCATGGAGCAAAATTTCTGTAACTAAAATTACTGCTTTGGACTTTTTAGTAGAACATTAATTGGCAGAGTATTGTTCTGGACCTTGATTTTTACTCAGGTACTAGGACTTTAATTCCAAAAACCTTTTTGATTAAAACCTATTTGCAATGGTATTTGTGCCGACAATACTATAATACTCTACTATTTTAAATCAAAACCAGGGGATTTATATGGCAATTTTTAATTTGAGACATAAAAAGCTACACTTAAGTAAGCTTGTTCCTTTATTTTTCCATACATTGCCTTTCAAGACACAGAAATTTTATCCCCCACATATAACAAGTGATCTGTTATGGACGAAACACTGCTTGTGGATAAAACCATCAAAATCTTCACTCATCTAAATTAGTGTCCTGGTTTAGGGCAAATTTGGGAGGAAACTTCCCAAGGGGTGCCTCTAGAAAGCAGGTTCAAGTGGCCCCTCCCAACTGGTTCGGGAAGAGATTTCCTTGTAAACAAGTGGAAAAAACTGTTTATTTAACAAGCATAAAAAGTGAATGATATTAAACAATAAAACTTCTTGCTGTTCTGAAGAGCTGGCAAATTCAGAAAGTCATTTTTTTGGGGTGTAGTTTGGCTCTCTCAGTCCTTTATCAATCCCTCCTGTGCTGGAAAATGTTGGAATAGAACTAAAAAACAAAAACAAAAACAAAAACACCAAGATAACTTTCTTTGAAACTCTGTAATCAATTTTTCTCGACTCTATGAGTATTTGGCTTCTCATTAACATAATCCTCATCCCTTACGGGTAGAAAACAAATTAAACAAAATATCTGCATCCAATTAACAGAGCAATGAAAAGGAAACATGTCCCACATGTGCAGTGATCACACTCGAAAATTCATAATTAGGTTTCGTAACTATATTGCCTATTATGAGAGTAAGGAAAACTGGAATTTGTGTTCTTGTATGTACTTTTAATTAAGGCATAGAGCAGCATTAGAAGACAATGAGTTTTAACTGACATAAACTCTTATAAGGAGGTAAGATTCAAATGTTTTATTGAAAGTAAAGGTTGGAAAAAACAGTTTTCAGAGCTTTCAGATATCAAGTTTTTGTTGACCACTTTCTATCTCACACTTACTAGCATAAAAATATGGGCAAAGGCAATTGCCTTGCTGCTAATTCTTAGCCTCAGGTTCAGATGTGCAGCGAGCATACTTCAGTTCTGAATCACCCTTGCTGAAACTAAAACTTCAGTATTTGGATTAGCAAAATCACATTGATTTTGAAACCGATCAGAGGATAAATTTCGTTGCTCTGAGTTATGGTTGAGGTGCAAAGTTTTAGGATTCAGGGAGAATAATAAATGCTAAATTTATATTCTGGGCTTCTTGTGGTTCTCATGCTTTCTTTTTTGCTTCTGTACCATTTCATACAGTAGAATATAATTATACTCTTTCTCTATCCTCACTTTTGTTTGTTTGTTTGTTAATAATTACATTTGCCTATTTCTGGCTTTGGCAATATTTAAATTTAAATATCTCATTACTTGTCTAAAAGTCACAGTATTTCTTGTGTGAATTTAGTTATTGATTTGTTATATTTTCATTTTCTATTGCATTTGTGGGTTTAAAATGAGTATCAAAACTGCTCAAAGCCAATAAACTGTTATTCAAGAAACTTTAAAACTATCTTATCAAAGTACTTGTGAGAATGCATTTGACATATTTCTGAAACCTGCAGGATAAAAACATAATTTGGAACTTGAGGCTGTCCAGATCATCTCTATAAATTTAATAACATACAGATTTTTGGTTTTGTGGAAGATCCCTCCCTGTCTCTACAGGCATGTTCCTCCAGGAGAATGACACATGTCTAGCACACAGGAGGCTGAGAAAATTTGTCATATATTGAGTATATTTTAAGATTAAGGCCCATCTTACTCTTTTTCATTTGAAATGCCCTGCAAAATATGCATAAAGTTAGGAAAAGAGTATTCTTAAAGCCAAAGAAAAATTTAAAAAATAAAATCAATTAGAAACTGGGAAATGCAGAATTAGAATTACTTTACACATGTAAAAATAATTTCTTAAATATAGGGTACCATATAAAGATAAGTATCTTACTGAAAGATTGAAGGCTACGGTGAGACCTGACACGGGGGAAGTTGAAGTTGTTGAATCAAGCACTAAACTATAACCAAGGAAATGTTCTGGAAAACAGCAACAATTTCTATCATGAGTGGTGCTAATAACCCCACTTGTCATTTGCCTGTACCTGGAAGACAAAAATATTAGACCACATTGCAGCACGAGTGTATCACGAGTTCACGGATTCTTCTGTTTGATTTCACATTTGTAGCCCCGTGCTTCAGGACAGAGAAGAAGAAAGATACCAGTGAAGACAAACATCTTACTGATCTTTTGGAGGGCCCAGAGCAAGAGACTGTAGGCTTGTCTGCTTTTTTCTCTTTGCTAACAGCCCAATATTGGTCAGAAGCAAGGACTGGATTGTGTTAGATGGAACCGGTTCTCCCATCACAGCTGGGAAGTAATATTATTGACTGTCTTCCACTGCTGCTTGTCCCTTTTTCCTCAGATGTGCAGTAACTGTGATCCTTTTTTTGCTATAGTGACGAACCAAGAGTTAAAAACACTTCAGTAGGTCTGAAGAAGGAGGCACAGTAGTGCATACTGTAGAGATGATCTGGTCTCTGAAAATGCAAGGATAAATATAGTGTATTTATCATAAGGCTAAAATAGAACAATTGATACAGCTTATGTTTCTTTGATAAGGTAAGATGATGAAGAACAAAAGAGATGACAGTCTATACCAGTTTTGGCTGGAGTAGAGCTAACTTTCTTTATAGTAACTTGTACATTGCAATGTTTTGAAAAGAACGTTGATAACACAGACATGTTTTAGTTAGTGCTGAGCCATTAATTTAGTTAGCAATGAGCAGGGATTTTTCTGCTTCTTCTGCTGTCCCATTAGTGAGTATGCTGGCACCAGCCAAGAAGTTTGGATGGGTCAACCACAGCAGACAAAAGTGACATACCCAACCATATAATGTCATGATCAGCAATAAATGCTGGTGGAGAATGAGACAAGAGAGAAGGGTGTTTGGAGTTACAGCATTTGTCTTCCAAAGTAACCAGTATATATGGTGGGGCCCTGCTTTCCTGGATATGACTAAACATCTGGCTGTCACTGGAAAAAAAAAGAATTAATTCCTTGTTTTGTTTTGCTTAAGCATCCAGCTTTTGTTTTACCTATTAAGTTGTCTTCTCAATCCACCAGTTTTTGCCCTTTTATCCTATAATTTTCTCCCCCACCCTAGTGTAGGGGAGAATAAGTGAACTGCTGTGTGATACTTATCTGTCATCTGTGGTTAAACTGTGATGTGGTCAAACAATGAACCTTTTTGTTTCATTCTGTTAGGAAGATACTCCCAAATTCACCAAAAGTTCTGAAAATATTTGTCAAGCACTGCCAAGAGCTATCTGCAAGTAGTAATGCAATTCCCTAGAGCTATTCCTGATTTTCTTAACATTACAGGGGATAAATGAAATACAAAAACTTTGCATTTTCTTCAAGCATCTATTCTCAGTAGTGTAAAGGACTTCTTAAAAGCTTTCTAGTTCAGAGACAAGAATTGCAAAAAAGAAGAAAGAAGTGAAAAAAGGTATTTATGGTTAAATATTTTTCAGGAATATAGATTAATTGTCATTGTGCAGCAACTTGACACTTTCCACCTGCAAACAATTTTTGCATATAATTGAAAGTGGTGCTATCATTCTCATCTTGTTATTCATTTAATTATGAATCTAGATTATTTAATAGAAAAATAAGTGTGTTGGAACTGATTTAATAAAGAAATAATTGAAATAGAGCAATGCACCTCTGACTGCTCCCTTAATTCTACTTGTTACCAGCCCAGTCCCAGGACCTAAGTAGGTCATACAGATAGGCTTTGTCTACATAACCTTATCTTACTTGGGATGGGAGAGCCTTCAAGACGCTCAGATGGGCTTCAAGGAAACGTCTTATACACTTGGCAAAGCTAACGTGATGGATTCTAACTTATCTGCCCTGAGGTTAAAAGAATAGATGAAAATATTGAAGTGATGTACAAATTTTACATTCAGGAGGACAGCAACTAAAACTCATCCAGTGGTGGATGATCACAGTGGTTGATTCCGTTTGGTGAGAAGGGCTAAAACAGACTTCAATCTTTTCAATCTAGAGAATAACTTAATGGAAGCTGAAATTCCTAAGAAGTGATGATGAGGGGGAGTTTTGGAACCAAGCAGCACAGTGGCAATGATATCAAAAAGTTTCCCTTTATCATTTTCCCATGCATTATACATCTCACCTAGTACAGCAGACAAGATCAACTCAACATTATTGCAGTATTTAAAGACAACAGAATTGACAGGCATGGTGTAGCTATTTTGACACCCTTGACAAACATAGGGCATCACAAAAGAGTAGCTGAAAGTAGATGTCATCAGAAATTAATGAGAGAAATTAATAAAAGAATAGTTACTAATCAACTATACTAATCATATAGCATCAAACTATATGTAGTCAAATTACCTTGACATCATTACAATGTCTTGAAAACACAGGAACAGAATGGGTCAATTGCCATTGTCTAAGTGGTTCTTGGAGCCTTAAAAAAACTAAAACTGTGCAAGCAAAGCCAGCTTAAATGAGTGCTATTCATCACTATATAAAATCACAAAATGTTCTGAGGGAAGGAGCCCAAAAAAATCAAGTCTGGCTCTTTGGGTGGTCTGTACAGGAATTGAACCCACATTCTTCACATCATTATTATCAGTGTGCTCTGATCAACAGAGATAATCACAAAGTCAGAACTTCCCTGAGGAGAAAATAAAGACACGTGATGGGAAACTGAGTTGGCAGAAGTCTTCCTCTGTCTTTATACCAACAGGTTTCTTCTGCATGTGTTACATTCACAGTTTGCTGCTCAGAGTTAGCATTTCAATGAACAGCATATCTACAGCTATTGTTAATAAAGAAAATGGATTCCTCTGCAAAAGAGAGTTTGGTTGGTTCTTTGGTTTTTGTTTTTTTCATTTTAATTTATTCTGTAAGGACTAATGAAGTCTACTGGGATTTCTACAGTGGAATAGAGATCTTTACACTTTCTAATGAAAATTTGCATAAGGGTAAAAAATAAGACATTAATAAGGTTCTTGGTAGCAAGTCCTCAGAGTAAACTTATAATTCTATGTATGTTATTCTGTGATGATGTCTTTAGTTGTGTGCTGAATTTTGGAATTTTTGGTTTATTCACAAAAATTAAGTCGTTGGAGCTATGTGTACAGGACAAGGACTAACAGTTTAATCATTCATATCAAAGAAGAAGAGATTATGGAATTTTCCTGAATGCTTATGTCTAGTTGTATCTTTTTTTTTTTCCAATTACATGAAGAATTATCTGTGCTTTGTCATAGATTTTCTTTTTTGCATAACAAACTTCACCTCAAATTTTATGCAGCACAGCAGCTGAATCAAAAAATTCTGATCATTCCTACTGATTGCCTTTCTGTTCAGTAAATCAGTTCAGGTTTACTATATGTGTCTTTTTACAGAGAGTAAAATCACAGCTGGATTAATATAATTCCATATAGGTTGGAAAGGGTGGAGTGTGATTTTCCAATATGAAATAACATTTAAGAGAGAATTTCTTAACTGAGATTTAAATATAAAACTGACATACAGCTTCAACAGTCACCTATGGGTAACCTACCCTATTGTCTGATATTTGGATGAGACCAGACTAGACTTTTTCTTCTTGTGTACAATTGCACATTCTTAAATTCTTTTAATTAAAAGAGCTAGCGATTTTGAAATAAATGACATAAAAAAATGAGCTAGAAACCTATTCAGGATGACAGCTTTGACAAGCCAATAATTATTTTTTCTATTCTTGCACTTTAAAATCACCAGGCTTTTGTTGAGTTAACACGGAAAATTCTTAAATATTTGAACACATCACTTTTTTAATTGTCATTTTGGTGAGGGCTATATAAAGATTTCATGAGAAGAACAGAATCTTATACAGATTACTCTCACTCCATCCAGTATGTTTAAGATCCTTCACGAGCAAAAAACCAGCAAAAATATTTCCCTGTCTCTTTCTATGCAGAGTTCAAGTTGACTATAAGTGTAAGGGGCTGCTGTTTTATCATTGGAAAAAAAGTATGACTTCAACCCTTGAACTGTTTCTTTTGCCTAAAAGGTACATGTCCTTGTCATAATTTTTTTTCACCCTTTGTTAAAGAAACACTGTGGCATTGTGTCAGATTTTTAATTGATTTCTAAGTTGAGACAAAATTACTTTTTTCAACAGATTCAGGTAGCTCTGCTGTTTTTACTTCTTTCTTGAAAATGACTGACTTGGTGCAAAGGTATCAGATGTTCTACAAACAGAGTATACTTTTGCAGAGTATCTTTTAAAAGAAACAGAAAGGTCAAAGAGATTCTGGATCTTTTGTGCTCTTACATGCAATTTTATTGCTGACTTGGAATAAAAATTATAAATTAAGTAGGTAATTAATATTCAATTATTTTCTTGTTATTGAGTTTAAGAGTTTACTTCCTCCTTGGTTCTTGTGTCTTTGCTACATTTACTATAACTGGAAAAACTGTCAATAATAAAGAAGCCAAGCTCCTTTAATCTCTTCTTCACAGAGTTTCCTATCACTTTTCTAGTAAACTCCTGTTGCCATTAGTCCAGTTAAGTTTCTTTCTTCCTGAAAAGAGGTATCCTGACTGAAGACTTTATAAAGGTAGGATATGAGCAAGGTACTCTATTACCTATAACTTCTGAAAGAGTATTCATCCTTTACATTTAAAAAGGAAACATATATGATTTCATTTATTATTTATGAACTGAATGAATATCTATAATCGGAGAGGCTGAATTTTCAAAGCTTCCTGCAAAATGTAAAAAATCTTAAATATAGGTGCAAGGTATCTGACGTGACACACATTTCTATTGAGTTTCATTGCCTGGACCTAGCTCAGTTCTCTCACCCTTATCAATCCACTGCCAGTCCTTTCTTTGCTGATTTGACTGCTGCTTTTCCAAGTAACAACATATCAGCTTCTGTTCTGAAGTCCAGTTAGACGTATTTACTGAATTCCCTAATTTGGGAAACAGATTATAAAAAAAGTTACCAGTGCTTATGTATCACAGATCCCTGTCTGCCTTTTTTATTGTTCTTCCTTTTCCTCTCATTGACTTAATTTAAAAAAAAATAAATTTTGTGTTTCAAAGCTGATTTTAAGTCTTATAACATATTAATATTAATATAATGCTTTGTACTTGACTTTATCTTTCGCCTCCTCTGCAAAGTTCATACTTTACTGTTCTTGAGTCGTACACTACTAGTTTTGACAGATCTAGGAAGGTGCATTATTAATAGCAGAACATAATGGGTTACTTGTTTCAGAGATGTTGGAAGAAAATAGCTTCTCTGTACTGAGTTAATTTTAGTACATAAAACTAGACTGCAATTTATTTTTCTGCTGTCTCAAATCTATTAGCTTCCTGGTGTTTACTTTTATAGTAGGTTTATTTTCCCTTCTGAAAAAAAAATCAAACCATAAACCAAAAAACCCCTCAAAACCCCCACTCTATTAAAACAAGAGTGGCACATCATTCTTTTTCTTGGTTTAGTGCTATGTATTTATTATCTGTAACCTTTGCTCTGCCCTTATGCATGACAACCTGGACATGAGTGGTACTGTTCTTTCACATGTATGAATATCTATCTGTTGTTAACTTGTCAAAATCTGACTGGGACTTCTGTATATATTCACTTCCATCTTCTAAGGGCATGCAAATTGAATTTTCACCTACCATCTAAATGTGAAGACACAACATTAAATCTCTTATGCCTTGATGATAGGACAGCATAGGTGGATGATATAGATGAACAGACAGCAGATCCTACCCTACTAGTTTCAAACAAAGTTGACGGATGGACTGAGGTCTCTTAAATATGTATTTGTTCTCCATGTAGAAGCTGCTAACTTAAAGCTTATATTTGAACTTTGACTGGGTAAAATGCACTCTCAGATACCGAAATGCTAAATCCAGAAGGTCAGAGGATCACAGCATATGCTGAGTTGGCATGAACAAGAATCAATACATCCAGCACCTGGCCCTACACAGGACCGTCCCCTAAAATAACACCATGTACATTGTCCAAATGCTTATTGAATTCTGTCAGGCTGATTCTTGGACCACTTCCCTCAGGAGCCTGATGTTGCAAATCAGCCTTAGACAGTTGCTGGTATGAAAGCAGAAGTTTTCTTTGCAGCTGTATGTGAGCGACTGCAAGGGCTGATGTCTCGAGACATTTTGGGATGCAGAGAGAGGCAGATTGGGGCTTGCCATAGTGAGGTGGTGAACTGCCCTACACCTCCACCCCCGAGCCTATATCCCAGACTGGCAGTGGTGCCAATCATTGGCACACCAGAGGCAGCATCCCATGGCTTCTGGATGCCATCCCATTGCTCCCAGCCCAGCTACTGAGAGGCTAAATGTCTGGAAGTCCCCACTTGGTGGAACGGCCTGGGAAGGCCAAGGGGTATTTAAAGCTGGGCTCAAGGCCATGGCATTGTCTGGACCCTACTTCTCAGAGTTTCTATCATCCCTGGAACCCAGGAGCTGGCAGCTATATGTGTCCATTTCTATGTAA
>JAODKT010001744.1:33036472-33048025 GCA_027576195.1 Cossypha heuglini
CATCCCATGGCTTCTGGATGCCATCCCATTGCTCCCAGCCCAGCTACTGAGAGGCCAAATGTCTGGAAGTCCCCACTTGGTGGAACAGCCTGGGAAGGCCAAGGGGTATTTAAAGCTGGACTCAAGGCTCTATCATCCCTGGAACCCAGGAGCTGGCAGCTATATGTGTCCATTTCTATGTAATTTCTGTCTTTTTATCTTTCTCCTTCTTCTAATTTCCTCCTCTTGGAATTCTCAAGTTATTTGAAATTGAATGGGTTTAAAGTTTGCTAAGTTGAATGGGCCAAGTTAAAGCTTTGGGAAGTGTTTTATGTTGATTAACTTTTGTGCAAAGTCTCTGATTTTCTAAAGTTGCCAGTAAAGTATTTTTTTGTTGTTTTGACCTCTGGAGGATATCTTGTTGGTATTTCTCCCACGCATCCAGCTCAGAGTACATGAACAACCATAAATCCACCTTGTTGAGCAAGCTGTTTGGGAACCTAAACTGTAGTGTGTGTGCCATAAGAATTCAGTCTGGAATGAGCTCTTAAACATGAAGGTGGAGGTAGACTACAAAAGACCTAGTATTTAAGATCACCAAGTATTAAATAATATTCCTTACCTATCATTGCAATTTTCTTGTTTCTTTGAGAGATTCTTGGAATGGGTAGTCAGTTGGTACCAACAAAAGAATGCTTTAAATGTGTCGAAGATTCAGCTATATCCTTAAACTATTCTTTGTGCATGTTAAACAAGGCTTCAAAATAATTTGTATTTAGATCCTTAATATTTAAGTTCAGCTTTTAAAATAAATATTTTATATTTTAAGTAGCATCAGTCATATAATTTGCCAAACTAATACCAGAAACACAATATGTTTTTTGAAGAGCTCATTAATAGATTGTATGTTTCTGGGGTAAGCATGCATTACTTTACACCTATTGCTATATTTTTTCAAATTAAAAAATTGGTTCTCTTCCAGTCATTAACTTGTTACAATTGATCTGATCATGGCTTTTTTTGGGTCTCCAGTGTACTTTCTTCAATTACTATATGATTTGGGGGGTTTTAAAATATACCATAGTTTCTAGGCATATATCTGACATTATATGAAAGGAACATCAATGATCCTGTGAAACTGATGTAACTAAGAACTCTAAGAACTCCAATCTGATTTGGCTTTTAAGAAGAGAAACTGAGTCCAGATTAACCTGGATTTAAAAATGCACCTTCATAATTTTATACATAGAAATCTCTGACTAATTTACACATTAAATTATCTTATATATGTTATATGAGATAATTGTAGATATAGGTCACTAATTAGATACTTTGTTAGTATCATAGTGATTAGGAGTAGTTTCTAAGTGTGTGCTTTTCATACACTGGAGCTGTGAATTCTCAAGAAAAGAAAAAAAAATCAGAGGGTGCTTCCTGGACTACTCTCAGCGCTAAATTTGTTTCAAAGCAAGAGGTCAGTGACTTTGGCTAGTTGCAGCCAAACTACATTCCCTGTAGCTATCATTTTGCTCCTTATATCTGCATAGGATAAGTACATTATATCTGGAAGAGGTTTCAGAAGGAAAATATTGCAAAATAGGTTCTAATGCATTCAAACACTCAAAAGTAAAATTACTGTGTTTTAGTTTTGAATACTATTATTTATTTAGAAAAAGTACAATTATGTGTGATATTCTTCACCACAGTATAATTGAACAATTTGTGCTCCAAGATATTATTGCCTAGATGCTTATTGCTGAAGAAATTGCATCTTGTTGGGTTTTTGATTACTGTTTTTGGAGTGCCTGTGTGTATTTCTGAAGACAGCATTTGCTGTGCATTCAGATAGTAAATCTGAAAACAATATGAGCACATGTTGCTCTTCACACATTTTTTGTGCATTTGGAATATCTAGCAAGAAAAAAAAAAGGTTAGCATGGTGGTATATAGTAGTATTAGACAGTTTTGATGTTAATAGACAAATTCAATACAGGCTGTCTGTGGACTGTATTACTTCTGGCCCTAGAGATTTTACTGGGAACAGTAAGGATTGTGGAAGTGAATTTTTTAGTCTGATCTTAGTTAAAAGCACTCTAAAAAATTCTGAGGGGTTTAAATAGTGTCTACCAACATGATTGGTTTAATAATTTCATTTGAAAATATAAGCAACTTATTTCTATGTTTCTCAATATAAGGAGAATTGTATATGAAACATAAAAAGAAAAGGGTTTTGCTTTAAATTTTGTCAGTGTATCTAACCAAGTACAGTTAACAGCAGACCTCTGTTCAGAGATGCATTTCAAAAGAAAAAATATAAGGAAATTACAATAATTACTAAACCCCACACATATTCAAATCCATAGGAGGAAAAGAAACCAAACCTTGCAACATGAATTTTGTCTATTTGTATCTCTGAAAAGTTTATCAGTTCAGAAGTCTCTGAGGAGCTATGGAACTCTTGTCAGATCATGTCCTGTAATGGAACTCATTGCAATTAAGCAAGTATGATGTGTGTATTCGGGATAAAAGAAGTGGAGAGTTGAAAGGGACCTTGAGGGATCATGTTGTCTGTGTTTCTGATCTGAAGTAGTATTAAGCATACTTAGATCATCCCTGTTACTGTTAATTATTTCATAATTTAAAAGCTTGCAATAAAGATTTTATAACTTTTCAGGTCAGACTTTACCCTTTTTGCTGTAATTTCAGTACACTTTAATTTTTCACCTGTGGTCCCACAATACAAAAATTTTTCCACTTTCATTACAGAAAACCTCAGTGTTCTTTGTATTAAAGAAGAGTATATAGCTGCAGTGTTTCCTCAGGATGCAACATACTTTTTCTCCAATGTATTTGCTTAAATAATTAACTGCTACACCCAAAACTGAAAGTGCAATCCAAAAAGATAGCTCCCTAGAACCAGAATAGCTGTCATCTTATATAACATTGTTGTTGCTATATCCTACAATGATAGCTGCCTGACATGATGATAAGGAACAACATTTCAATTTCTACTCACCCATGGTCTATTTTATCTACTCAGCATCTAGTTCCTTCTTGCAGGATTTCAGCCCCATCTGTACTTGCTTGTTTCCCATTCTTGCATTTGTTATCATCTTTCCAAAGACAAGTCTTTGCATTTATCTTTTTGAGTTTCATCTGACTGATTTTATGCCAGATCTAAAATTTGCAATGTTTTTTAGTTACAGACCTAATTTCTAAGATATGTACAATGCATTTCAAGTCAGTATCATTGCTAAATTTTTTAACTGCACTTTCTATTCAATTTAGTAGTGTGAAAAAAGTAATGTTTCCCCCTAACTAATGCAGTAGACCTGTTATAAAGAAAACTGTTTAGCATGATTCTTTTTTGTCCTGATTAATTCACATTTGTTATGCTTTTTGTAACATTAGTAATTTTCTATTTGCATAAAATTTGCTTGTAAATGTAAACATTCATTCTAGTACTATTCTGGGGACTGAAATATGGGATGCCTGGTTTCCCTTCTTAAACATTATATGTTCCCTGTCCGTGTCTCTCCTCTGAGATTTTGGTGACGTTAATTCAGAAAATTAATTACTGAGTTTCTTAAGTATGTTCCCCATATTCATATGTGTGTGCATGTATGTTCGTGTGTGTGTGTGTGTATATCTTTTAAAAACAGAGTAGAAAACAATTTTTTTACTCACATGAGCTTAGCTTTAGTTGCTTTAAAATGGAGAAGTTTTTAATAAACTTAGCTTTTCAAAATAAGTAGTCTGAAATGATATATCCTGTTGGTAACAGAGCTGTCTCACTAACATAGTTAATTCTTTTCCCTCTTTATTTCATAGTTTCTTATCAGTTATGCTTCAGTGTGTGAGAATATGGTGGATGCTTGGCATACAAAGTCAGATGTTAAATTTTTCCATGAAAAATTAAGAAAGTAATAAAATAACTGAGGGTGCCTGTGTTACATAAATTTTTGGTAGTAATAGATGATAAAAATTCCAGAGTGAAGGCTTTCACCCCAGAAAGAAGGTTGAGGCAAGTTATTCTCACCTGTGTCATTGTGCTTTTTGATACTAGGATTCAACTTGTTCCTTACTTGATTTTGCTTTATTTTCTTTGGGATTTGTTTTGCTTTGTTTTGTTTTGTTTGGGTTCCTTTTGTTTGTTTTTATTTTTTTTCTTTTCCTTTCATACTATCTTTAGTTTTCTTTTGGAATTGCTGAGAAAGCTGAGTAAGATTCTTCCCCTTGCCCATGAACTAGTTGCTAGGTACTCAATTTCAAATTTCTGTTAAAAACCACCAGGCAGTAGCAGTGGTTTCTTATAGTGTGCTTTGTAAAGTACAACTCTGTATTGACTGACTGGTCC
Source organism: Cossypha heuglini (assembly GCA_027576195.1). NCBI lineage: Eukaryota > Metazoa > Chordata > Aves > Passeriformes > Muscicapidae > Cossypha > Cossypha heuglini. The sequence goes on from JAODKT010001744.1 coordinate 33,040,809, forward strand.
TCAGCTGGGTTGGGTGTGTTCTGAGAACCTGATTGTACCGACAGGGATATATTTTCCTCTGTAAACTCTGTGTGTTATATCTTGTTTTACCAAAAGAGTGTGTGGCAGGACCAGTTCTCATCATGAACACTTCCTGTGTTTTTACCTCAGGACTGCCCCTCTCCTGTTCTTCTGCTGGCATATACACACTGGAAAGGGGCCTTCCAGAGAACATCTTCCTTTTCCAAGCTCTGCACACTTCTCTTTTGCCAGAGAAACTGTAGATAGTCTGTTCAAATTGAATTCAGGTCGAGGTCTGGCATTAAACCCACTCTTCAAGAAAGCCTTATTCCACTGTTTAGTGGGCTGCCTAACACTCAATAAACCTCAATCTCTTTAATTTGCTTTAATAACAAAGTGTCATTCTGTGACTAGGGAGGCAGATAACTGCCGGGGGCAATAATCATCCCAAGAGCACCTCTTAGGGTGTGAAATTGTAGGCAGCCAAATTTACAGTTCATGCTAAGCAAACTTTTTGAATGCAGCAGACGTTCTAGCCAGCTCCCACTGCCCTGCCAGCTAATTAGCAGTGAGAAGAGGTACCAGATGGAGCTGTTGTTAAGTTCCTCTTGGATGAAGCTACTCTTTCTAGAACTTACACCAGCCATTACCTGAGCATTGCAGTTATCCCTGGAATGTGGCTGCACTGATAGCTAGCTGCTGGATGTGCAACATTCAGCTCCTGTGGCGTCTGGCATGCTGAAACTTACATTTGGCTGGAAACAAGGAACAAAGAGAACAAATTGGCAATGACTCTAGAAATAAGACAGCTTCTCTAGGCATGCAGCACTCCCTTGAGATAGAATACAATTTTTCTAGTGTCCCAACATCTGCTTGCTAAAGGAAATAGGTTCTGATCTAGGGAGAGTTTATTTCCTTCCTTTATTAAATGAACTCATCATCTCATTACAAAACAAGCTGAGGGCTTATCGGTGCTGCCAAAATGTAATGAATGACTGACTCAGCTGGGGAGATGTTTCTGTGGTTGAAACTGAAATCAGAAAATAAAACGCAAGTCACTCCCTTCTACCTTGCAAGTCTTTAGAGGGCTCAGCAGTTACGGTATTCAATTGCCTCCTTGGTGGAGGAAATGGACTAGGCACAAATCTTCTCCAGGTGACCTATGGCCAAGTGGTTATATTGAGAAAATGAAGAACAAAAAGATATTTCTAATGAATAATACTATTGGTAAAGTCTGTTCTGAGATCTTATTATATTCTAATTATGTGCTATATTCTAATTATATGTAATATTTGAATTATAGATAATATTACCTAATTACATTTATATTTTGAATTGTAATTTTGCATTATGTTTTTCTAATTTATCATTTTTTTTTTTGTTTCATGTAAATAACTAATTCACTCAGCAGTTACAGATGTTTAGAAAGCACAATCATGGTTTGACCATTTCAAGATGCAATCTTATTCATATTTGCTTATATTAAACTCTAGAAAAATTGCTTCTATTGACCGAATAGAAGCAGCAAAATCTCTGCTGCTTTTATTTGTATCTGAAAATTAGGAGTCTACCACATGTGCAATACACATCCAAGGCTATATTTTTCTAGAAGCATTCAAGAGGAAATTGAATGGAACAAACCGAATAAAATTAAATGCGCTAACATAGCATATCTGGAATATGAAAAAATGTCTGGTTGCCATCTAGTCTGAAAGCTTGTAGATTTATTTTTGACTCATTCATAAAATATTTTCCTGAGTTATTGCATCTAGACGTAAGTTATTACTATACACTGCTTGGAAATACGACAGATCATTAAAATGTAATGAAGATTTGTAAAAGTTCTACCAACTTACAAGTTTGTAGAAGAGCTTAATTTAGGTTTCATTTGCTCATCTTCCAACCGAAATTGAAATGCAATGATGGAGAAACCCTCAGGATTCTTGTTTTATCATGGTATGCTTTGCTGCTTCCCTCATACATTGAACTATTTAAAACTAATTTATATGGCTCTAGCAGGTTATCTGAAAATATGCAAATAGAGTAGATGATTTAATATTTGCATGACAGCTATCTTCAGCTAGTAATTTTATATCAGATAATTTGTATCCCTTTTTCAAAACCTTACTGGCAAGGAAACAAATTGTATCATGAAGGAAAAATTCCAGGTCAACACCCACTGTTTTCAGCCAGCACGGTGCTCATTGAAAAGTAGGGTTAGCAGTCTATAAAAACTGCATTTTTAAGGGAAGGGGGGAGGATTTGGAAAAAAAAAAAAAAAAAAAAAAAAAAGAAAAATAAAAGTTACATGCAAGATGAATATAGATGTAAATCTAATATATGCATTCAGAAATCATCATTGTACGCAGTGTTCCTGGTGGAATATTGAGCAGTGCAGGTGTTTAGAATTCAGCACACATTCTCTGAATACAAGCCAGAATAACGTGCATATAGTAAATGAAAGCAAAGGACTGAGAAGAATTGTGAATGTAATTTGGTTGACTATAACTCCTGAGAAGGATGTAGAAAGAGAAAAGCTGATCTTTTATACTCTACGTAACTGAACAGCCAGTGAGCCCGTCTTCTCTAGCTGCACTTCTTTGTGTGCAGCAGCCTTTATTTTGGAATACTGATTGGTGCCAATGGGAATGGGAAGAATGGGACACCTTCCCACTCACACTGAGATATACATAAAGACGAGTCATATCCAGAAAATGTAACATTACCTTTTCAGCAACAAAGCAGGAAAGTCACACCAGTATTTCTGCATGTAAAGTCATTTTTATTATGATATGTGGTAGAACATAAAATGCCATGACATTCTTTCATGGGAAGAGAAGTGCAAGGTGGGAAGAGTGAGTAGGGCCAGAGGCACTTTCTCGTGCACGTGTTTTTGTGTGTGCACATAGATATACACACGCATATTTATAGATATGTATATACTGACATGCATACAGTGAAATACTTGTATGAATTGTTAAATAACTGAATGACAATATTTAATATAATAGTGCTTACTTGTTTTATTGACATGGCAATTGTTATTGGCATGTATGTAGCTGTACGAAGACACAATGTTGATTGGAGATGCGAAAAAGTGTTTCGTTATTATTGTCTTTTCTTACTTTGTAGAGCTAATTATTTCAATCATTGATGAAGTCTAGGGCAGTGGAGATTTAATTTTATGCAGCTTTCCAGAAAATATTTCATTTATGTAACATAGATATGGAAAATCTAACACATATTAATATTTTCTATAGCTTATATATATATATTTGATAAACAAGACTAAAAATGCCCTCCAAATGAATGATGAATATGACGGTTCATTTTGAAATTGTTGGAGCTTATTTTCATTGTCAGGTGTGGTTAGTAGCTTTAATTTTAACCTACATAAAGGTGCAGACAAACTCTCACTGTGAGTGCAAGCTGGATAAATCTATGATTTAAAGGTGGAGCCGCACAGCTGTATAGCTGCAGCCACAACTTTAAAATAGTCCCAATAATGGAAAAAGGCAACACATACATAAATTTTAGACATCCCTGACGGCAAATTCATACTGGAGTTTTTTCTCGGATCAAGTGTTAAGGTGTTTGTAGTTGGCATTTTTCTGCAACTCTCTGGCTTTTTTTTCAAACTATCTTTTTAAAGCAGCATATGCTGCAGTTCATCTGATTTCTGTGAGTATGAAGGAGTGCGAGTAATTTGCTTGTGCATGCCAAATGTTTTTTGAAAAGCTAGTTATAAGGTCATGCTGTGAAGAGGCTTCTACTTTGCTGTGAGGAACAAAAGCCTAATAAAAGAAGCTCATGATAAGGAGAGGAAGTAAAGAGAAATATTACTCAATATAAGCCAGCTACGTGGAATGTGACAGCTGATAGCAGGCACAATGACAAGCAAGCTAAGTTATTTCACATGTTCAATGTCCTGGTAAATGGAGGCATGGAAGGATACATTGTGACAGGAAAAAAAAGATAAAGGGAAATAATAAACAATACCAGACGGTTGTTTTCTTGTAAATGGCCTTTCTTTCAATTTCTAATGAATACAATAGGCCCCGAAACATTACTGTATTTGAATATCTGTTGAAATGTTTGTTTGGCAATTTAGCACTAGGTTTTTTGAAATCAACATAAGCAAAAAGCACTTTCAAAAAACAGTTAAAGAAAATCACTTTTATTTTCAGGGCTGTAGATTTATATTTATACTGAGTTGATTATACCACTGTCTCTTGGAGATATATATAAGGGTTCACATCCTATGAATGTGTCTGTGACTCAGTACATTAAAAGTGTAATTGAGATTGACTGTTCATTCAACTGAGTCAAAACAACCCCAAGAAAGCTATTTAAAGCTACGTTAAATTTACCTGATATCTCATATTTCAAGTGAGATAAGAGGAAACGGTGTAAAGCTCTTGAGTAAGGTTTCAGTAGCTGATGATTATGGCAGTGAAGTCATGGAAGTATTGCCATCAACAGAGATAAGTTGGGCACATAAATAATCCTTGGATTTAGTTTACTTTTGCTGATACTGTGATGCTAGAAATAGGAATTTTATAGTATGGGCACCAAATGATGGTTCTACATGAACTGAATATAACCTTCCTCTTCTTAAAATCTTTTTGCCATTCAAGAAATTCTAATTTAATTATTTGCTTCATAGCATCACAAAAATATGTATAAAAATATTTTAAAAATGCCAAACTCAGCAAAATCCATGTAAGAAGGCAGGAATTAAACAGATGCAACTCATAGTGTCTAGCTTTATTTTTTTATTTCAGTCCATGCCCTTTGTGCTCTTCATTTTACCATGATGAAATTCAGAGTATGCTAATAGAAAGACAAATACAATGTGTTTACCTCTAAGATCTTTTATTTCCAGATTTTAATAGGTTAAACAAGGGTAATTTTTATGATATGATCCTATAGGGGGCATATTCGAAGGTTTCTATTGACTCATTTGAAAAAAAAAATTTTGGAAAACAAAACAAAAAAAAATTTAAAGAAAATCTTAAGAAAAAAGTATTTAAACCAAAGAAAGGCTTAAGCTTTTCTACAGAAGAAAGAACAGATTTAATATTATTGAATCCATGTTGATAAATGTTGATTAGAGAACATCAGTGTGACAATTACAGAAATTCCAAAAGTTAAACAGTTGGAAAAGAATTTCATCCAAAGTCCTTGACCCAATCTTGTTTTAAGAAACACATATTCCATCTCCTCCCATTAAGGAGGAGATTTTCTTAAGGAAAATATAATAGCTGAAATAGATAATTCTTCCCTTAATGTAACCTACCAGACTTTCCACTGTCTTAGTTTGTGATATTTGAAAATGACGTGAAAAATCTTCCTATACTTCATTTAGCAGTTTTCATGAAATGCTTTTTCTACTGAGAAATTAACATTCCTCTAATCTGTCACCAGTATACTAGAAAAGTTGCACAAAAGTGCTTCAACCTCTTTATTCTCTTGGTTATGAAATCAGTACATTTCTGTGTTCTTAGAAAAACACCAAATATTATCTTCTCAGAATGCTTCAAATCAAGATATGCATAATTTCCATAGTTTTTTTGCATATTTTTTTCTCAAGTTTTTCCTCAAGGATTTTTGCTGGTTTCATTATTCTTCACTTCTTCCCTTGCTTCAAGGATCGTTTGGCAAATACAACCTGAGGAGCTCTAAAATATTTCTACGGTGCTCCAGCCCTGCCTGTTCTTACGCTTGGAAGCCCAAGTTCAGTATAAAATATGCCTACTTAGATGTGGTCAGATACATAAATACCAGTTAGTCTGCTCTCTTCTTACCCTACAGGATAGCTCACGCCTTCAGGAAAATATTAATTTTGTGACAGATATATACCTAAGATTTAGCTTCTTCCCTTTCCTGAGAAATTATGGCAGAAAAAAATGGAACAAGAAACTGTAATATTTGCCTCTGCTCAGCGCATAAGACAATAAATCCACCATTTTCTTTGTCTGGCTCTAAGAACTATCTCTTAAAATCTATTTGTTTTCCTTTCAGTGGGGACATTAATTTACTTGATAAATATTCTTTTATTTCAAAAACATAAAAATGAAATTATTTAGGAGGTATTTAATTTTTAAAAGTAGCTAAATTCAGAAAATAATATTTTAAAATAATTTTCATACTACTTTGATTTTCACTAGTTGAATAAATTGTTTTTTTAATTCCTGGTGAAAATCTTGAATTTATTTTAGATTTCTGTTGTTTAATAAAATAATATCTTATTATATGAACATATTGTAATCCAAATTAATTATTTGCCACTCAATTTTCACAAACAAACAGCTGTCAATGTCTACAGAATAAAAAAACTTAATAAAAAAACCTCCAAATCTCATTTTCTGAATTATCATCTGTAAGTACTGTATGCAAGGTTTAGTTGTACCTGTAATTTTTTTTTATCCCTCAAATTATTTTCATCTTGTCCTTCATAGTTGACATATTTGTTGATTCTCTATATTCTTCTCTGCTCCATTCTGTTTTGAACCCTTTTTCTCAGAATGGAACTGAAACACAACACAAATTTCGCAGACTTAGGCTGTTTTACCTTTTCAGACATTGCAAATACAGTACAGTAGGAAAATAATGTTATATAAAAACTTAGTAAAACAAAACAAAACAAAAAGAATGTAAAGGGAACTGTCCTTGTTCCATCCAGTAGCTATAAGGAGGCAGAGTCTGGCCAAGAAGTTATTCTATACCACCTCAGGTCAATTGCCAGGGGTGGGAGTAAGGGACTCACTTCTGAGAAGAAGGGTGCTCCTTACAGGGGGAGAAGAAAGCATGGCAGTCGGTATTGTTGCAGATTTTCCACATAAATGATTTCATTGTCTTATACTTTCTGTTGTTATAAGACCACTGTGTTTAGAGACACGTAGAGTAATTCCCTTGAGTGCATTCAGCAAGGTAAAAAGAGACAGTGGTTGTGCAAGTCCACCTCATAACACAGCAATCCATTCAGTAAAGTTCAAGATGCTGAGGAGCCAAGTAATCTCTTTTTTGGAGGCAAGAGGCAAAGATCCTTAGGATTCCCATTCTTTAATGGAACTAAGTAGTTCTGGGGCAAAACAGAGTGCTCTATCTGAGGTTTTGGGAAGAGTTAAGCTAATGTGACTCCCCTGAGGACCTTTTCTACAGAATAGAATAGAAATAGAATAGAATAGAATAGAATAGAATAGAATAGAATAGAA
>JAODKT010001744.1:33056392-33077229 GCA_027576195.1 Cossypha heuglini
TTCTCTCTTAAGTGAACTGAAATGATTATTTGGGTGGATAACTGACTGATGTGTTTCTCTGTATGTTGTTGGTAAGAAATGTGGAAAGAAAGGGGAGGAGGGAAAAATCTGGGAATCTTATTCTGAATTCTTTTTGTGTTATTAATAAACTTCTTCTTGTACCTGTTTAAGTTTTGAGCCTGCCTTGTCTCTACTCTTGGGTCCTCTCTCTAAAAGAAATTAAAATTGGCAAAAACCCAAGTCACACCGTGACAGCTTATTATTCAATTTGCCATAATTTATTTACTTTTGTTTTTGGGAAACTAAGATATAGCACTGTTGGTAATTATATTGCATATCCCACATGAGAAGATATATTGATTTTTTTTAAAGGAATAAGTAAAAATTTATGCTCATAAAGAATATTTCAATTCTAACTCATGCTATGTGTTCCTCCACTTCCATTATTCTTTTTCTTTAGAGTAAGCTTCCTTGAATTCTATATTTTAAGTACAAAAATAAATATATTCATTTAAAATAAATTTTTCCAGGAGATATGGAGTCTTGCTAATGAAAAGCTATGTTTACACTCTGACTACCTAGTCATGTTGTTCTAGTTCTTTTTTGTTCTTTTTTGGTATTAGTATTTATGCAAAATTTGCTACAAGTTAATATTCACAGTGTTTTATATTTACATTCAGAATCCTCAAGCTTGTTATTATAATTGACGACAAATAGTAGCTAATGGATGCTGGATATTTATTACCTCAAATTATATATATAATGTTAATTTTTCATTTTAGAATTTAATGCATGGAGAATTATTTAAAAATACTTCTGAGTTTTCTTAAGCAAGTAGGATAATATTATTATTTGAATAAAACCTCTAAAATGGTTTCACAAAATTCTTTAAACAGTCTCAATCAAATATGGAGCCAATGGAGGGGAATATAGGATTTTTACGAGATAAGTAAATTTATGGATTATATTCCAGACCGGTGATTAAAAGTGCTATTTGTGTGGAAAAATATTTTAAATTGTATTCATTAATTTAGAAATTGATTTTAATTTAGAAAAATGAAAACTAAGACAAAGAGCAGCTGCCTTTAAAACGACAAAACCTAGTATTCTTGTGTAACAAGAAAAGCTTACAATTTGCTTAGGTGATGTGAGATATCATATACAAGTGTAATCTATCACAGATTACATAAACAGCTGTATTGCATTCTGTGCAGCTGCATAAGGATTCACCTTCAGTGAGACTGAAATACACCTATTACACCAAAGTAACAACGGAAAATGTAAAGAAGGAGAAGCTACTGAAGGAGGAAGTAACTTCCATTGCAGAATGGAGGTGCAAAATGGTGTCCTAGAGCAATCTCAGGGACAATATATTCTGCTGTCCTGGTATAGAAATATTGGGCCGTTGATAAAAAGAGTATTAACAGCTCTACATGTTCAATTCTTGCCAAGAAAGGCATGACAAGTTTATTATGCAAAAACGAAACCGAAACCAAAACCAAACAAAAAAAACATGGCATGCAGTGATGGAGGATAGAAAATAGTTGATTTAGAATAGTTGATTTTGCTGTGAAGTATTTCAGCTTTTATCTGATAGCCATAACAGCTGAAAACAAAGGTCGTAAACTCAACTGTAGAAAAGAAGATGGAGAAAAAAATCCACACTTTTCTGCAAAATTTGTGCAGAGAGTCCAAAAAATATTGTTAAGATAAAATAATGTGTTTTGTCTTCTCAGAAGTCTTGGTTTTCTATTGACTTGAGGAAAAAGACCGCCACATGGAAAAAGAGATTTCCAAGGTTACTGCTGAAAAATAGGCAAGACTGCGTAATTTCCATAGGGAACAAATTTCTTAATATTTAATTTCCACAAAAGTTTCAGCATTTACTAGTGTGAATGCTGATTAAATTCAATTTTAATCTTGAGTAGTTGTATGTTGGCCAGAATGAAGTCTCTCTTTATTTATTTGATTTTGAAATTCATACATTATGCAGTGCTAGTTACATAAATAGTAGAATGGCAACAAGTCATTGGACCTCTACAATGAATAAGCACAACTCCAAGCCTGAGCATCCATCACTGAAGGATAACATGAGGAGAAGGAAGTGCATGCTGTACTGTGGCTTGAGTGGTTCCACCTAAAGAGTGCAGACAATTTCATAAAAAGTTCATGAGCAGATAAAGACTAAGTTGTTAGCTGCCTGAATAAAAATGAATTATTCATCCACCTTTGTAGGAGAAATCTGGCTGACAACTGTGTTAGTCAAGACACTGAGAACACATTCGCAGATGCTATTTTAAAATCAGGACTGGAGGTTTCCATAAAAACTGCAATGATTCTTCATGTAAAAAAATAATAATTATACATATATATATAAATATATATGACTTAGTTTAATTTAATGTCCTACCTTTAATCTCTGTAATTCTATTGTCTAATAAATTAGACAGCTAGAAGCCTGAGATCTGATTTAATGCTGTATTTTCTATTGATAGATTGGTCAGGAAAAATATGCTTTGGCATATATGTATATTTTGCCTTTGGCGTCAAGCTGCATTGCTGTTCTTGTTGTTTGCCTTGATGTGCATCACCTCTATATCTATGAGGATGAAGAGCTACACTTTAATTGCAGATAAAAAATCCCTACAGGTTAAAAAATGGAAAAATCTTTCTTCAAGATAGTGTAGGAAACAGACCATAAGATGTCTACTCAAAGTGTATAAAAATAAGGTCTAACGGGAGCATTCAGCTGCTTATTAGAAGCTCTTAAAGTTGATAGAAATTGTTATGTTCAGACCATGTTCTGTGAAATACCGTATATATTAAATGACTATTTACACCCTGTAAGTAAAGACAAGAAGGAAGAATGGAAACGTAAGGATATGAAATTGAAGGAAGTGGTGAAAGAATAGGTGAGAGAAAGGTAAATTAACAAAGTGATAGAAGGCTCAGGTGTGACACAGCAAAGCCTGCAGGGAGGGAAAGAAGGAGAAGATGACCTTGGTGAACACATTTACTCATTTACCCACTAAAGAAAGGAATGGTTGGGAGAGTGGAAAAGATCTAGGAGAGAGGACAGCCACCCCCAACAATGGTTATACACAAGTTAGAAAAATTATTTCATTAAATTCCTTTATAAATTTAAGCCCACAAGCAATACCTGCAGGTTTTCTGTTCGCTGCAGATAACAAAATATGTGATTTAAACTTGTATGTTGAGATATAGTGTAATATTTAGGTGGTAATGATTCAAGAGTGTAAAAGTGGTTCCATGAGACTTCAGTCTCTGATGGATCAGAGAGTTTTGACCTTGTAGAGGGATAATACATATACACTGATAAGTTCAGTGAGAAATAAGAGAAGATAGGAAAATGCATGCATGCAGTAATAAGAAACAAATGATTGTTTGAAGAAATGTCAAATGTAAGGAAGGCACCTTTACAAAAACAGATCTTGTTTTACCTGTATTATTGATTGCCCCATGTTTGAGATTTTTTTTTTTTTTTTTTTTTTGATGCTGAAAAACCTGTATCATGGGGCTACTGAATAATTTCCTCTGAGAAGTGTTAATCTTATTTAAAAAGAAAAAAAGATAAAAGTGTGCTTTCACAACTGGAGATTAAAATTGTTTGTCCATACTCTAATGAAATTACTAAGATTGCTGTATTCTTTCAGAGTTTTGGAAATTCAGTGTTTCAGTAGTGGAGTAGTAGTTATTAAATACAGGTGAAAGATAATTCTGTTTTGATTACAGTGCCCAGTTGCATGTACTCACTTTCCTGGTTTCATTGGTCAAAATTCTGGATGATATTCATTCCCTCTGTTGAAATTTTTTGTACCCAGACATGTCCTTGTCATACACATCCTGCAGCAGGAGCTGCCTGTTATCAGGCACTGGCCAAGGCACGCCTTTCCAGGGAATGCTGCATGAAAAGATACAACGAGCACAGCTGCATTTGATGTCAGCAGGCAAAAAACTGAGCATATTTTTGTATCCAAGTAAGCCACAAAGTGGTCAGCCATAGCACACCTGTTTTAGAGGAATTATTTTTCCACAAAACTGTAGCTTATCTAAGGAACATAGGCAAGGATCAGAGGCAGAGTGAGATAAAGGGACTATTTACTACAGAACCGCAACAGCTACATGACTTGGGAGCTTAGAGAAAAACATCATAATGAGAATATCTCAATTTCATTACTCACTTTGTTTTCCCATTGATTTCTTTTACAGATCTTGTGGTGTTATGGCACTTAGAAATTGTATTTATAGCTGTTTTCTGGGATAAAAAATTACATCATTGTAACTGTTAATTGACAAACTCTCTTTCTTTTCTAGATTTATCTTAACCCTCATGAAGAGTAAGATTGACTTGACAGTTTTATTTTTTCTTAATCATTATTTGCTATCTCTGTTGATCACCAAATTTTTCCATTTATATTTCATTTTATAGTAGTTTTGTTTTAATGTTCTAAACTACCACTGTTCATGCATAATAAATACATTATCTCCCCTCTGGAAATTTATCAGTTATTTATCTATGCAGTTCTTGGCAAAGTCAGTTATTTGTTATAATTAATATATTAATAATTCAGAAAGGACATGGATTTATAAATTATATGTTAGCAGCATAAAAGCACCAAATAATGTGGGATCAGTAAAGTCTTCTAAAGTGTGTCATCACCATTATTACGCATTTTGACTGTTTATGTTATTATGGTTAAAAAATAAGATTGTTTTATGAGGCTGAAATCTATGATCATGGTAATAGTTTTGTAAAATAGGCTTTTAGGATAGCAATTACTTTCTAATAGATGTAAAAGGAAAAAAAAAACAAAAAAACTAACACAATAAAATTGGTATTTTGAAGCTATTTTCTTCAGTTATTCATTAGAAAATATATTTTAACTTGTCTTTCATGATTAAAAATAACCTGAATTGAGTATCTAAGTTGTGCATGCTTACAGGGGGGAGGCAAGAGCTCAGGATAAAAAATATAGGAGCTCTTAAGTCTGTATAGAACATGGGATGTTATAGCTATTTTAAAATCATTATTTTTCCATAAAACAGACTTTTTAAATACATCCTTTTTTCAAAGTTGGCATTATAATTACCATAGTAACTAACAAATCTGAAGACCCTTGATACAGGAAATTTAGACATTGTATAGCACTGTGATACCTGTCTCTTGCCGTGGTATCTGCCTGCACAGTTTACTCTCCCTTGCAGGAGGACACCCTGGTGGGGCATTCTCTCTTGCAGAGGGAGAGTGGCTTAGGCACAGAGGGTGGAGCAGGTGGTGGGAGAGCAGGGGAATGAACGTGAGAGAGAGTCAAAGATCCTTTTCCACATCTTTAAACACAAACCTTCCTCCAGCCATGTGTAGTCTCAGAGTAAGGCAGTAAAAATGACTGGACCAGAAGGATATGATGAATACCATGTCCCACAAGGCCACTGGCCCTAATTGTACAAGATGTAACTTTTGCCAGAACTGCAAAATATTGTGTGAAAAATGTTAAAAAGTACTCTTAATTCTATTTTAATACAACAGTAGGTTCTATTTTTAATAAGATATTTGAGTCATATTGTATTAAAAAAAACAATAAATTCACTAGCTGGGAGCATTTTAAGAAATAACACTATTTCTTAACTGCTCATCTTTCATTGACAATAGTTTGTCAGACCTTATTTTACATGTTTGTGTGTGTGAGAGCACTTAACACAACTCAGAAGAGCATGGATAGAACTGATCAAGAGAAGTGTTCAGATAATCGTTGCCAACGGAGATTAAACACAAAAGAGGCTTCTTCAAGGATCTGGTAATGACTGATTTTTTCAACTTGAGCCTTAACCTCTTTTGAAAATGCATCCCTTCTGTTCATATTTTAACAGCAGAAGAAATGCTGGATCAGAGTTTTGATTGTATATTTTAACCCCTCTTTTAAAAATATAACACATACTGTATATTTGCACAAAATCTTGAATTAGAAATACACTGTCGCCACTGACTTTCTTAAGATAGGCCTGAAAGATTTCTGGCCTCTGCAAATCATTGTCAATTTTTTTGAACATAACAAAAGTAATAAATACTATTTTAAAAGCAAAGTAATATTTACTTGGGGTGCTTTCTGTTTGCCAGTCCCTGTCATCCTCAGAACACCTTGCCGCAACAGAGCTAAAGTCAATAAAAGAAAGAAAGAAAGAAAGAAAGATTTTTAAATGGTTTAAGTCACTTTAACCTTGTGTGTGAATAAAGCCCTTCTAATTTTCAAACGGTGACTTGCATTCAAGGACTTCTCCAGGTCTCTAAGCCTAGTTTACTAAAGGCACACTAAACCACAGGAAATATTCTTGTTTCTTCAGCCCTGTTGATAAAATATCTTGTGTATCTATATCTTGTGCTATATAAGACTAGGTCTCTTTTTTTAAGCTTCTCACACAGATAGTGATAGGAATAGGAGTAGGATAGTAATCAAATAACTACGAATTTCATGCAGAGTGATGGCATTGATTTGCAAATAAAAGGTAGCAGAATAGGATTATAATTATGGGCTTTTAAAATTTCTTAATGTTATTTCCCATAATGCTCAAAGACATATCCACAAAAATAGCGGTTGGGATTTTGTCCTAAACTTTTTTCTTATAATATGAAAGATCGTTGCCTTTTAAGTGCAGCATTTTTGGCAAATTCCTAAGTATTACCAAGCACTTTGGGAACAAATTACAGCTATAGAATTGCATTAAATAGTCCAACACAAAGCAGAATTTGCAGATAGAAGTCCAGTATTTAACTGTCTTGAGCATGGTGAGATGATGATTTGTTTATCTTTCCATCTCAGGGAAATGCATTTCATATACTATCTTCATGTTGTGTGTGAAATATTTTGTGGGGATATACGTCTAGCAACAGTAGTTATTTTGTTCCTGCCATTATTGCCATGTTATATTCAAGAATACCTTTGGACCATTTGTCTAAATCAGCACAAGCCTCACCACCACTTGTCAAAAACTTGCTATCTTATCCTACCCTTTGATGAGTGTGGACTTGAGCACAGTCAAGACAAAATAAATGAAGCCAGACAGAATTTCCAGTTCACTCTTTACAGTGTGCAGGAGTTTTCTAACTCTATTTGTCACATGTATCTGGATGCTAAAGAAGACATAAGGGACTGTACTTACTGTTCAGGAAAACTGAATTCAGGGAATGAAGCTTTCTTAAACATTCCAATAATTTTTTTACCTGCTTTGCATATTACCCAATTTATTTACAAATTTTGCATTCTGAGGATTTCCATATCTAATTTAATTTTCCATATATATTTGAAAGAGAGAGAAACTGCCCAAGAGAGTTCAGTTCCTTGTACCAAATTCTGAGAAATGTAGGAGACAGCTCCTGCAACCTTAATCACCTTAAGAGCAGCATGTATTAACCCTCAGGGGAATATTTGCTGTTTATCAAGATTTTGTAGTGATGAGTTGTACTGGCTTGATAGTTAATAGGGAATGCAGTCTTAACAGTTACTCCATATTCAGCTTGAGATATTTCAAATGTCTAAATCACTTATTACCAGAGGATTTATGCACAAGAATAATGCTATTTCATAATGATATTACAGCAATCTATAATATTTAATCAACCTCCGTTGGACAGTGCCACTCAGAGAGTTTATCCATCAGTTCTACCTTCTTCTAGCTAGAAATCCATGACAGGCACATCTATACTGGAGTTATTGAACATGTTCTAAGATTCTGTCTTTGCCTCTCTCTGTCCTTTAACCTTTGAAGCACCTTTGGCCCCTGGATGTTGTGTAACCACAAGTCTCAGTTGCACTAGAATACCTTATATTTCAGGGCAAGCAGACTATTGATATTGTGCTCTGTACATGTATTTGCCTGTATTTCCTTTGGTTTCCTCATTTCAAAGCAAGCTCCTAAAGAAAAAATATGGCAAAGCCTAACACAGAAAGTCTTCTGGGGGACAGGATTTCTCCATCCTCTTACATATATGCAAAATGGTAGATTTGAACCAGGTTGACTGATTAATGATGCTTATTTTGATTGCTGTGGAATTATGTTTTGAACCAAAGCTGTCATGCTTTTATGGGAACTGACAGGCTGCTGCTTATGTGTCATGGGAAACTAGAGCTTCTCCTTGGCTTATATATTTGAAATAAGATTGTTGTATTCCAAAGAAGACTGGTTTTGCTCTTTTTCTCGATCTTACTTCCCGTTACCAGAAATTCCAAATGTAAGCATTGAAATGCTTAGGTGTTCACATTACAATTATATACTATGAGCTGTGAAGACAATGCAAGGTTTATACCTACCTCACTGGATAGGATATATATGTCTATCCTTGTAGATCTATAATGGGCCTATATATATGTAAAGTACAGCATACCCTACATTGCTTGATTGTACTTAGACCACCTAAATATTGCAATATTCATATAGAAAATGTGTATGCATATGTGTATAGCAACAGAAGATGTATCTAAAAAAAATTAGAAATTAATCTAAACGACAAATTGTGAACCCAAATTTTCCACACTTGCCAGATTTGAGTTTCTATACTTTTTGTAACAATCCTGATTTCCTTTTGAAGAGAGGTTTAAACAGAAAATTTTGAAAGGTTCATAAAAAGGTCTGGTGCAACTGGACTATTTGTATAAAGTTGAGGAAATAAGAAAGAAAATTTGGACTGAAGCACATCTGTAATCTGCTTGAAAAGAACTTAACTCATTGTAAAACTGCAACAGTATAAATGGAAATCAATTGGATTGATTTTTGAGGAACTTACTGTAGTGCTGCCAGTTCAAAACTCAATTAAATACTGTTTAGTGATAAGGTCATTAACTGGCCAATAGTTCCACTTCAAGTATAAAATCTACAGATTTTTGCAGTGCATTTTGTGACTTTTAAGATTGCAATTTATTTAGTATTATGAATCTAGAATATGCATTATGAGCCACTCAAATCTTGCTTTTTCACTGGTGTATGGAAAATTTATCTGGATGATTTCCACGAATGTTAATGGAACTCTACTTTCATAGTACCTACTGTAGACAGCCCTGAGATTTGGCACAATTAATATGAAACAGCCAATTTACATGGTGTATTTTATTTAAAAGGAAAAGTTTCATGATGATGGTGGTGGAGCACTGCAGGTTTGGCCGTGATGAAAAGGCACCAAGAACTGTCCATGTCATTCACAGCAGTCTGTGATGGACCTGTGGAACACAGCTGGGCCCATCAGCCAAGCTGGTGACTCCTGTGTGATTAACATATTTCAGAGGGGTTAAAAAATGTTTTATGGCCCCTGTGTGAGACATGAGTGAGAGAAATGTGACAAAAACATCCCTGCACATACCAAGGTCATTGGAGAAGGAGGGGGAGGAGGTGCTTCAGGCACTAATTCCCCTGCAGCCCCTGGTGCCCATGGAGAAGCAGCTGTGCCCCTGCAGCCCATGGAGGTCCCTGGGGATGCAGAGACCCACCCACAGCCCATGGAGAAGACCCACAGTGGAACATGTGGATTCCTGTAGATACTGTGACCTGTGGAGAAAGCTTATGCTGGAATAGGCTCCTGGCAGGATCTGTGGTTTTGTGGAGAGAGTAGCCTATGCTGGAGCAGGTTTGCTGGAAGGAGCTGCAGTCCATGGAAGACCCACACTGAACCTGTCTGTTTCTGAAAGGCTGCATCTCATGGAAAAGATCCATAGTGCTGGAGAAGTTTGTGAAGGACTGCAGTCAATAGAAAGAATCAATGTCAGAGACATCCGTGCAGGACTTTGTTCTATGGAAGGGACCAAGTGCTAGAACAGGAGAAGAGTATGGAAGGAAGACTCACCAAGGTGTATGAACACACCCGTGTCATGTTTCCCATTGTCCTGTAGTGCTTGGGGATGTAAAAGTAGAAGAGTCAGAGGTGAAGCTGAAACAGCTGGAGGGATGGGACAATGCAGGAAAGATATTTTAAGACTTATTTTTCGTTATTCTACTTGGTCTTATAGACAATGAATTAAAATAATTTCCCCTAGCTGAGTTGGTTATTCCTATAATGAAAATTGCTGAGTGGTCTCTATCCTTTTCTTAACCCATGTCCTTTTTATTGTAGTTTTTAGCTTTGCTCTGTTGACCAGGGACAGTGACCAGAGCAGCTTGATGAGCTTGTGATGGCCTGCCAAGTCAACTAACCACAGTCATTTTATTGGTGCCTGACTTGGGAATTTTAAAGAATTCACAGTATGGATGGCAACTGGGAGAGTTAACAGGCAAAATGTGGATGGAACTTTGCTAGAGAGCAGAATAACTGTAGGGAATATCTGCAATAATTTTGGTGAAGTGATGAGGGCTAGTGTCTGTAAATTCCAATAGGGCTTCTAGAAGGAAATGCAGCCTGGGGAGGATTGGTAGTCTGTTCCTAAAGGATTATACCTCTCATCAAGGATCCCACGCTGGAGGTGGAGAAAATTGTGAGGAGGAAGGAGCAGCAGAGAGGAGCTGTTGTAGACTGAGCAGAATTCCTTTTCCTTATCCCTCTGTGTAACTCAGAGCAGGGTGGATAGAAGAATTTAGAATGAAGGAATAAAGTTGAGCCTAAGGCTGGGATAAAGCTACTTTTTCTCTTTGCTTTTCCCTATTCTGCTATATTTTTTAATTGGTAATTAATTTCCCCAGGTCAAATCTGTTTTGCCTGTGATTGATTTCCCTCTCTTTTCCTCAACTCATAAACATTTTTATCTTGTTTTCTCCTCAAATTGAGGAGGTGGAGGAATGCAGCATTTTTGTGTGCCTCTGACAGACAGCTGAAGGAGGTCAGCCCACCACAAATGGCATGACATCATCTTGTTGCTCCAAACTTACAAAGCCAACTTACTTTCTGTGAAAACTATATAAGAACACTGTAGGCTGAATGAGAGGGAGAAATTCCTGAGATTCTCAGTCTAAGGATATCTTTAGGAACTGACGTCATATATAATATTCCAGAATTATGATGTTATCCTGGTTTAGCTACATAATCAAACATAGAGTGGACAACATGAAACCACACTTATGCCAGCGTTTCCATGTGGTCTGATGGTGCTGTGTCTGAAGCAGAGGTGAGTGTAAGGGTGGTGAACAGAAAGCAAGCAATCAGTGGAGTTCTGCTGTCTGCCACTTGTCAGCTCAGACCTGGTTTAAAAAGGCTGACCTTCCTCTCCTGCTCACCAGTAACTGCTAGTTAGTGCACGAGGTTAATAATCTCTAGGACTTCTAAGGATTCACTCTGAAAAGTGACATACAGAAAACTGGTTGGGAAGATGACATTATGGAAAAAATCACTGTGCTATAAACCAACATTTTATACAAATGCTCCAGCTTTGAAATTGAACACTGGAATATTCACTCACCTGCAACAGTGGCCACAGAGAAACACCTTGCAGGGTTAATAAAATATTCTCTATATGTATTTCTGAGAGATGGAATTTCCTTTTTAATTGCAGGAACTGAAAATTGGTCCTGGGAATCCATCTCATGCTGAAGGAGAAAACAAAATCATGAAAGCTATCTTTTGTGTGCTTCCTCCAAGGAAAAAAAAGAAGTTTTAATTAAATTTATCATCATGTTGTTTTCAAATGTGCTAATATGATGTTTCCTTTTAGGATTGGGCTCTAGATCCTGAGTGAGAATATTTTTAATACTGAGAGAGGATGGGTCTGAACTCAGATACACCTTTCTTTGGACATTAAAAACATTCTTTCAAAGAGCTGCATCTTTTTAAGGAAAGTACAGGAACTGAAGTGCTCAGCTGTCTTTTGAGATTCAAATTTTCAAGTTTTCCTATTTGATTTGTCAGTAATCTGCTCTCCTCTTTTTGAGACTTTACATATCCAGATGAAAAGTAACTGATTTCATCTGTAGTTCAAGTATTCAATACAAGTACTGCTTTCTGCCATTCCTTCCTACCTTTTCTCCTTTGGTTTCATACTGTATCTTATGAATACTATTATTTTCTCCCACACATTTCAGAAACAGCTTGCATAATTTTTATGCATTCATATCTGCTTTTATCTGGCAGCATTATTTTTGTTATCATTACAGCTGAATTTTCCTGAACTATTTTCTTGGACTGCATTTTCAGAAAGGCTCAAGCTGTTAAATGTTATCACATGGAGGCCCACTTTACTCCAGTTCTGCCCCTAATTACTGTGCCTCTGTCTGATTACGTTGTCTCCTAGAATGGCTCTAGCTAGACCTCATTGTTTTACATGGTCTGTGTAATTTTATCACCCTTGTTCCATTCAATTTTGTTGTTTGGTCTGAACATTATTTGGAATTCTTCTTCCCCCAGTTTTGAATTCGAATTTTATTCATCTATGTTCCCAGACTTTCTCAATGGATTTATAGGTTATTTGAGACGTCACCCAAAGCTGAATTTATCCAGAGGTGATTTCCAGTGAGTGGTAGTTTGCCTCTTCCTTGTCAAATGTTATAATTAAAAAATTAAATGAAACAAAATTCTACTGAGAGAAGCTTTTTCACAGACTTGATACCCTGTGTAATACAATTACAAAGTATTTTATGTGACTTATAGAAATTATAAAATTTTACATTGTACAGGTATTTCCAGAGTTTAATACCACTGTCTTGTTCTCTGTGTGAAGTCTATGCAAATAGTTTCAGTCTTAATTGTAAAAATGTTAGTTGCTATTACAGGTTGCTCATTTTGTCTCCTTGTGACAAACTTGGTCTCCTTTTTCCAGCCTTTTCTATCTTAACATTTATTTCGTTAATCTCAGTTCTTTTCTCCCATTTAATGAGAATATAATTGTCCCTTTAAAATGAATTGAGGTGCTTAACTAATTGCAGCACTTCCCTGGGATTTTATGCAATGTACACAGTTGGAATGAGATACTGCTTTGTCTTGGGGTTTAGCTGATGTTTTCTTTTCTTTCATTTCTTTGAAGTCAAGAACTCTGAATTAGTTTATGGTTAAAATGTTACTCTCTGTCCATCGCAAAAAAGAGGAATGCACAAAATCTTACGAGAAATAAATCTCAGAATACTGAGATCAACCACTCTTCCATCATCCTTGTATTCCTCTATCTTATCAGCAATCCCAGGACAAATACAACAAATTGACATAAGTATCAGTAGTTACATATTACCTGGATAAACAATAACATGGTCATATTTCTTTCGTAATTTTAAGATCTATTTTCATTTGCAATGCATGCCCTAATTTGCTGGAATAGAGGCATATAATAGGGAAATTAAATATGTGATCACGGATGAAGAAGTTTGTGAAGTGATTATATGACAGTGTATACGACTGTGTTGTAACCTAAACATTTTAGGTGTGAAAAATCTCTCTAATTTAGTTCAAGATATAGGGGTTCCTTGCTTCCACAGAAAGTGCAATTAATGTCAATTACATTAATGGAGGTGAAAAGTTGCACTTAATAACAAAGATGCTTTTCTTCTGAGAAATTATAAGGAACAAACATTTAAATATTATTTTACATTATTAAGGATTAAATAAAGTGGCAATTCTTATTCTTCTGTGTTTAGTATTCTATATAAGAAACATTCATTCACAATCCCACTTTCATCTGCCTGCAATGGACAAAGGGAAAGGGGAGAATAAAATCCAGGTTTTTCCAGTGCTATTATGATGGATGAGAAGCAAAAATTTACTTTAGAGGGTGTTTAAAATGCCCAAATTGCATAATAGTATGATATAATCTCAAACACTGAAAAGGAATTTTGAATCCTATTATTTTGTCTGTCCCGCTTGAGATATCAAAATTGAATTTTTAAAATATATTTGAATTATACTCTCCAAATGCTGAACTGCTGAATTGTACTATTTTAAATTAAGGTGACAGTGTCCAGTGTGGATGATGACAATTTGATGTGGACATTACAAAGTCAGGTAATGAGGTAAGAAAAAACATGCATTATTGTGTTTTTTACTTTCAAAAGCTTCTATTTTTAGAATAATGTCTTGCTTCTTTTTCAAAGTGCAATTTTCTTTTGGGGTTCCTCACAGCATATGATTCCTGAAACATGTTTTACCATATATGATCTAGAATTCTGCTTAAAGTAAGAAGAAATTACCTAATCAGTAATGAAATTTTTTTCTGTACCTTTTGTATTAAATTTATTCAATCAATTTAAAGTGTTTAATAATTTTTTTAAAAAATCTGTGGTTCAGAGAGAGTCTACAGCGTCACTGTATAAGAAGAGAGCAGTGAACTTAAATCATCCTCTTAAAAAATTTAGCTCTGGAAAACAAAAGATAGTGTTTTTCACAAAAGGCAACAGCTATGAAGCATTGTTCCCATCTGAAGTGTTTGAGAATATGAATGAAAACTCATTTAAAATAAGTAATTAATAAATTAATTTTGTTTTCTTTTGGTGGTTCTTTTGTACTAATTGTATTTCAGTCATAAGGAAGGGGGAAACCCTATTACAGTATTTTCCCAGACAGAGTTCTACACAGATCTATTTCCTTTAGTAGGGATCCGTTATCAATAAAGAGGTTTTAGCCCTAGAGTATCTATTAATTTCTTGAAAACCTTAGGTGAAGCTCATCAATTTCAGAGGTACTTTGTGACAAAATTTCTGATATTTTAAAACATACATATATAAATTTATTTGCAGTGGCAGTGTTTCAAAAGAGATAATTAATCCTATTATGTTATCATTAGGATACAATTTATTTGTAGTAGGTAATATGAACTGCTAAATTTATCTATTTTAAAGCCACTAAAATAAAAAGAGCTTGCCTGAGGCTAAAAATCTGTGTGTTTTTTAGTAATATTGAGTTATTAATCTATGTACGAGTAACTGATTTCTAAAAATTAATGCAGGAGCTACTTGAAACTAGCTATGGTACATTATAAATACGAAGATAATTAGTTGGAATGTTGTCTCATACATTTGCATAATATTATGCTTTAACAATTAATAGATTTGGTCAGATATTTGCTGACTAAGTATTCTAACAGATTGTTCAAATATTAATGAGTACATTCTGTATACTTCAGCAATGGTATCTTTGGAGCCAAATTCCTTTACATGGGGAGGTTTTCATAATTTAAGAATAGTTCTGTTCATACTGGTGCACTTTGACAAATGTAATCCTTTTTTAAAGTTAATTTAATTAAGTAATAATCTGTTGCTGACATGGAAGAAATCACCAAGGAAACTGGGCAGTGTATTTCTTAAGGGACAGAAGTGTAGTCCTAAATTCAACTTGTGCTGCTTTCTAAGTATTATAATTAGTGGGGTAAGCCCTATTTTCATCCCACACCAGAATGACATCACATACAAAGCTTAAGTGAACCAAGTTATCCAAGGATAATGATACATCTGCCTTTTTACTATTTTATTAAAAGTGATCTTCTGACCTTATTTTCTCCCCCACCCTCATCCAGAAGAAGATACAAATTTAAATTATACTTTTTTGTAGCCCAGTACATGACAGGTCTGACTTTATTTTCCTAGGACTCAAATCCTCTCAGGATGTGATTTCTTTCTTCCTTTTTCAACCAGATACTAGTTGAAGTAGCGAGTTCAAAGTACACTATAATTGCACTTGTTATGTTGAGAGAGCACCTTAGGAGTCAGGGAGGAAGGAGATGCCTGCGGTGTTGTGGCTGGATCTTTCTACCTTTGTGACAGCAACTGGCCACAATGTCAGAGATTTTCCTGATTCATCCTGCCAGATAATGATGACTTTCATTATCTGTTACTGGGGAAGGTAGAATGGATTGGGGAAAGTTGCTAAAGGAGTCCTTATTACCAGACTTTGATCTAAAAAAGCAAACTCACAGCAAGGAAAAAAGACTCCCAAGCAAAATTTTAGACTAAGTCACAGAATGGTTGAGGAAGGACCTTTGCATATCATGTAGTCTAAACCCTCTGTTGAGCAGTCTTACCTACACCAGGTTGCTGGGGATCAGATCCAGGTGGAAGAAGGCTCTGCAACCTCTCTGAACAACTTATTCCAGTGTTCTGTTAACTTCAAAGTAAAGAAGGTTTTCCTCATATTTAGATGGAACTTTCTGTCTTTCAGTTCGTAATAATCTCTTGTTCTGTTGCTGGCCACTACTGAAAAGTCTGGTCTCATCCTCTTGATATTCACCCTTGAGTTTTATGTATGCATTAGAACCATAAAATCATAGAATTTTTGAGATTGGCAAAGCCTTTCATGATCCTGGAGCCAAATTACTAACCAAGCACTGCCAAACCAACCACTAAACCATGTCCCTGTGTCTACATTTACCTTACTTTTTAACACCTCCAGGGATCTTGATTCCACTTCCATGGGCAATTTTTGATGCTGAAGAAATATTTCCTGATATGCAGTCTGTGCCTTCCTGGTGCAACTTAAGGCCACTTCCTCTCATTCTGTCATTTTTTACAGAGAAGAGACTGGCCCCACCTGCCTACAGGCTCCTTTCAGGTGGTTACAGATAGTGGTAAGTTCTCCCCTGAGCCTCCTTTTCTCCAGGCTAAGCTCCCTCAGCTGCTCCTCACAGGACTTGTGCTCCAGACCCTTCACCAGCCCCATTGTCCTTCTCGGGACATGCTCCAGTTCCTCAATGTCTTTCTTGCCATGAAGGTCCCAAAACTGAACACAGGATTCAAAGTGTGGCCTCAGCAGTGTCAGTACAGAGAGACAATCACTGCTCCGGTCCTGCTGGCCACTCTGTTTCTGATGCAAGCCAGGTCATTATTGGCCATCTTGGCCACCTGGGTACAGCTGGCTCATGTTCAGCCACTGTTGACCAGCACTCCTAGGTCCTTTTCTGCTGGTCAGCTTCTCAGCAGCTCTGTCCTCAGCTGCAGCCCTACCTGGGGCTGCTGTGCTGCAGCACTACCCCAGGGCAGGACCCTGCACTTCACCTCATGGAGCCTTGGCCCATTGATCCAGCTTGTCCATATCCTCTTGTAGAGCTTTCTGGTCCTCCAGCAGGCCAACATCTCCACCCAGCTTGGTGTCATCTGCAGACTTGCTGAGAGTGCGCTTGATGAAAATATGAAGCAGGACTGGTCCCAGTACTAGGCTATGGGAAGCCCTGCTAGTGGCCAGCCACCCACTGGATGCAGATCCACCACTCCCTGGGCCCAGCCATCCAGACAGATTTTAAATTTGTGAACAGCGCACTTTTCCAAGCTATGAACAGCCAGTATCTGCAGGACAGTGCTGTAGAAAATGGTGTAAATATTTTAATAAAATCCATAGACAGCATCTACATCCCTTTCTCCATCCACTAAGTGCATCAGCTTATCATAGAGATGAGGTTGGTCAGGTTGGTCACAAACCAGTGTTGGCTGGGTCTGATCCCCTGGCTGTCCCGTGCATGCCACTAAAGATGATCTGTTCCATTACCTCCTCCAGCACAGAAGGCTGTAGCTCCCCAAATCCTCCTTCTGTGTGAAGCTCTGTCCAATAGCTCAGCCCCCAAACTGTGTTAGCGCATGGGGCAATTTCTTCCCATGTCCATAACCCTACATTAGACTTTATTGAACTTCATTAGCTTCCCAACTCTCAAGCCTGTTCAGGTGTGCAATTAAAGAGAGCACAGCTTTCTGGTTTATCAATCCTTCCTCCACAGGAGCAAGGAAAGTATTGAAGTGAAATGCAATCTGGAACGAGCCCCATGAGGCTGTTACCTGTGCGATCCGCAGGCACTGTAAATGGCACAGGTGTGACATGGCCATGGAGTGGCAGTGGTCACCATCCAGCCACAGGGAGCACAGTGCTTCCTCTGAGAGGCATGAGTAATGCAACGAGTAGTGTTATGCAGGCATGATTATTTTTTTATCTGTAGAACTTGTGATAAATATGCAACATGCAGTTTGATGGTCATAGAAATATGAGATTTTGCTATTTGTATTGTAGGATCAGAAAGGCTTGTCACTTCAAATACAGGCTTCTTTTTCTTTTTAATTTAAAGGGGGAATCAAGATAATTTCTTTCTTTGGGTTATATATTTCCTTTGCTATGTGGCCAAACTATAATGTATATTTGCTTTAATGCATTGTTTTTCTGATTGTTATTTTTTTTTTACCATTTCCTTAAGGGAAAGGAATGGCTTTATTGCAAACATTGACAGGTTTTGGTCTCAAATGGATAGATAAATTCTGAAGATTTTCTAAAAATATGCTTTTAGGAGAGTAGATCAGAACTTGAGAATAGAAACAGAGAAAGGCTGAATCTTTTGTTAGCTATAAACACTCCAAGCACAACCATGAATAAATACCTCTATTTCAGGTCAGCTGGCTCCTGGGTCACTGCAGACATTTACTGCTTCTTCCTCTGACAGGGAGGCAGATTTTGGCTAGGGTTTTTCCAGATATAGCAACTGTACTCTCTTCTCTCTTCCTTTTTTATTGTAGCAGCTAATTTCTGTTTCCTCTGATTACCTTTCACTCTAAAGGATCTTGTAATGTTGCAGTTTAGATTCAGAGTTGCTCTCTGAAAGAATTCAACAACCTTTAAGCTTTAAACTGTGATGGAAAACACCATTACTGAATGATTTAAAATCAGTGAGGTTTACTGCAGAGCTTTAACTTGTGCAGTACAAACAACAGGTTATATAAGAAGTCTCTGTAATATTAACCTTTACAGTAAAGTTATGACTGGGAAATGTGCATCATCGAGGTAAATCTAATCAGCTGGCTAGCCTATTTTAATTCATGTACCCAAATAAACATTTGTAGAGCTTTGAAAAATAGTAATTTTTTTCAGTGTTGGATGACTGTGTATAAACTATAACTGGAAAGGCACATTTCCATTCCAAGTCACCAACATGTAGCAAAAACAATTCCATATGTGTTTCTTTCAGATTAGTTGCATTTTTATTTGCACCAATGAAAGGGAATTTTAGTAAAATGGCACAGTTATTATATTTTTGGGATGACACCAAGGAATAAAATTTTAAAGGATTTTTGTTCTGTGCTGATCAGCTACACATTAATGTGCAAAAATGAGTCCAGAGGACACCAATAGTGCTTAGGGATCTAAATCTAGAAAACAGAAGGAAAGAATGAATTAATTGAAGATTTTCAGCTTGTAACAAAAGCAATTGAAGAAAATCCTGATAACAGTCTTAAAAATTATACAAGCATGCTTTAAGGGAGAGCAGATAATCAGTTCTCCATGTCCAGTCTAGATAAGACAAGAAGTAAATGGCTTAACTTCCAACAAGGGAGATTTAGGTTAGACATTAGGAAAAATGTTCTAATAGAAAGGACTGCTAAGCATTGCAATAGTTTACCTGTGAATGTCATTGAATGTTCATTGCTGAAGGGTTTTCAGGAGGCGATATCCTGTCATGAATGATAGTGGTATTTTCCTGTCCTTGTCCTGTGGCAAGGCCAGTGTCTAGATGACCTTTCAGGGCTCTTTTCTGTTCTTTGACTTTAATACTGCAGCTGATATAAGCTTCTGAGTGAACTGAAAGCAGTTTTAACAGAAATCCTTATAGTAATTAGAGTTTTCTTTGATCCAATCTAAATATGCATTTTGAAGTGGAAGAAGGAGCAACAGTAAGAACCAAGTGACTGGACAGCATATGAGATTAAATGCCTTTGTGGATGAGCTAAGTGAGTTATGGAATAGAGCAAAATGGCTAGATGTATTAATAACTCTGGAAAGAAAATATCACAAGCTTTTGGAGAAATTATATTATTTTTGTGAAAGTAGTAGGTGGCTCTGAGGGGAGTTTAATGCTGCATTCATTTTGTGACTTTCAATTTAGAATAATGTAAACAAAATTAATGCAAATTTTCTAAAGATGGTTGCTGCTAAGAAATTTGCTTTAATATTCTACTCTCCTTCTCTGTTCCCAGTTATTGGTTCTGAGATTGGTGTTTCAAGAAAACAGAAGCTGAGAAAGACAGAGAGGCAGAATGTTTTCTGGCAAGACATTTATCCTGACAGTTTTGGTCATGAAGGAATTTGTTTGAAACCAAATAAAATCCTCAGTTTTTGGATCACAGCTTTGCCATATATCAGGATGGCACTCTCCATGTACTAATTGCAAAGCAACCTTGCAGTGCTGCATCTGCTAATACCTCAGCAGCTCTAGCTTGTTCTGCTTCTCCAGGGCTTTGATGCTAACTCTCAAACTCTGCAAGCATTAGCCACTTTATGTCAACACTGTGCATAATCAGAGCTAAAACACTGCTGAGAGCTAGAATTGCAGTAGAGTCATGCAGTATGCCATGTACCTCTGTAATACTAACAGCTAGATTTTCTATCCCAGCTCTCCAGTGAGACCACAGCTCATTTCAGCTTTATTATAAAACATTTCAGTTTTCTAGACTTCCAGTGGCAGGCATCATGTGCATATATTTTTAAGTTAAATAGTTCCTGCTAGTTTTGTTTTCCTCAGCTGTATAATGCATGGATATTTAGGAAGAAAAAGGAATGGAAAGGCAAACATCAACACTGTTCTCTAAAGAGGTAAAATTACACAAGGTTCAAACGTACACTGAATTCTTCAAACAGTTCTGGTGTTCTAGTGAGACACATGGAAGCTGAAGTGGAAGAGGGGACAGAAATTAGGAATCAGCAAAAATTTTTTTCTTCAGGCCTCTTGTATGAGTGGCAAAATGCCATGAGACTGACAAATACCTAGAGAAGTACAACCCCATGTAGGTTTCTCAGGACTTAGAAAATACCTATAATAGAACAAATATTTAAGTATCTGTGTGTATTGGGTGGAATTTTTTTTGTTATGTATTCCATAGTATGCTTTTTGAGGGGGATAAGGAAAGTCGTGATTTTCTTTCTTTCTTTCTTTCTTTCTTTCTTTCTTTCTTTCTTTCTTTCTTTC
>JAODKT010001744.1:33079156-33106599 GCA_027576195.1 Cossypha heuglini
CTTTCTTTTCTTTCTTTTCTTTCTTTTCTTTCTTTTCTTTCTTTTCTTTCTTTCTCTTTTCTCCTCTCTCTCCCTCTTTCTTTCTCTTTGTCCTTCTCTTTTACTCCCAAAATTTATAACTAGCTGTTTATGTTTCTTGAATGGTTCACATGCTGCTGTGTTGCTTCAAGAGTAGAATTCACTCACTTTTTTTTTTGGTACAGATTAACCTGAGATGCAGCTGTTGTTACTTAATGTACTCTATACTGTCTTTCTAAGCTGTCTTTTTAATTGAAAATCATAATTGATAACAACAGGAAATGTAGGCCATGAAATGCCTATTTCTACATAAATGAGGATTTAAGGAATTGAAAATAGTGTATTTAAACTTATAAGTCTTAAACATCAATTGAGAATAAAATTAATTTTTTTCCAATTTTCCCCAAAGAGGAATTAGAATTTTTTTTTATTACTGTTGTTTTGTTAAGTCAGTAGCACCAAAAAAACCCCTGTATGAACTGTTTTAGTAAGCAATGAAGGTGTCTGCAGAGTCTCTGATGGAATAATAACATTGCAATTAGTATAAGATTATCCTTAAAATGTGTTTCTACAAATTCTTTAAAACAAAAAAAATAATCAGAATTTGCTGTATGATCAGAGAGAGTTATTTTCATTTTTCCACAAATATCCATTATTTTTATTGCCTTCAATATGGTTTATAATCACCTTCTAGTCAGCTTCAGTGTTTATTTAAGAGAACAGCTGTGATCAGTAGAACTAGTATTTTAAGTACCAAAAGGCTTCCCTATTTACAATATTTTTTCCAGTAAAATATTCTTTCTACATTTGGACTGTGTGGCTCTTAGAAGTTTCCTTTTGCATAAACTCTTGCTGTGGTTCAGGACAATAAAAGTATTGTAGGTTTTGAGTCTTCGCTCATTACCACCGTTGCTTAGTTGGTATTTTTGTTGAGTTTTTTTGTTCCCTAATTGTTGATCTTTTTTACTGCTTCTCCCTAATACTTGATGAAGCGTGAGCTGCTCCAAGGTTGCTCAAACTAGATGAAAGAAGGAATCCAAATATGTATATCTCATGATAGGTAGTAGGGATTTCCAGCTTTTCAGTGTTGGACTTTCAGCACTTGAACACCAAACAGTATGCTAGAGGAGCAAATGCTTGGTCTGCAGGACAGTTGCTTGACGAGTCACAGAATCACTAAGTAAGGCTGGAGGGGACCACAGTGAGTCCATCTGGTCCAACCCCCTGATCAAGCACAGTCATCCTAGTGCATATGCCACAGGATTGCATCCAGATGGTTTTTGAGTACCTCCTTTAAGCGACACTCCAGCAATTTATTTGGGCAAGCTGTGCCAGTGCACTTCACCTGCACAGTAAAGAAATTCTTCCTCATGCTCAGGTGGAACTTCTGTTCATCTGTTTGTGCTCATTGCCTCTTGTCCTATTTCTTGGCACCACCAAGCAGAACCTGGATCCATCCTCTTGGCACCTCCCCCTTTAGATCAGGACATTGATGAGGTCCCTTCAGCTGTCTCTTCTCAAGGCTGAGCAGACCCAACTCCCTCAGCCTTTTTTGTAAGAAAGGAGTTCTTAATCATCTTTGCATTCCTCTACTGGGCTTGCTCCAGAAGCTCCATGTCACTCCTGTACTCTGAACCCCAGGACTGGACACTCCAGCACCCGGGTTCTCAACCTGCTGGCAGTACTTTTCCTAATTCATTCTGAGATACCATTTACCTTCCTGGCCACAAGGGCAAACTGCTGGCTCATGGACAGAATATTGAGGGATTGGAACAAGTTCTCTAAGGTCCTTTTAAAGCCAAACTACATTATGATTCCATAATTTCTTTCCCAATGTTAACAGAGTGAAAAATTCAAATTTTATAATAGCTTATTAAAGCAAAGTACAAATTACTTTTTTTAGCTGAAACAAATAATCATTTTTTTTGGTTAATTAGGTTTATCAGGCTAATACTCAAATGACTGTACAATTTAAAAAAAATGGAAGATATGGTTTTGATTTTATTTTATTTTTCTTGCAATGGTTCATATTGCTAACTGAGGTAGTGTCTAAATTTTCCACAAACTCCAGTTATGTACCATGTATTCATCTGATCTACTGTGATTTATAGATTTAAGCACAGAAGAAAAATATTAGCCTTACAAAGAAGGTTGTGTTTCTTTAGCTTTAAGACCTGAAAGATAAGATATATGATTACCTTATTTGCTGAGATTAAATTATATAATTATGGATTGTGTTGGTGTTTGCATCTCATGAGAGATAAAAACCTTCTTCTTTATGTGAGAAAGCTTATTACAAAATAGTTTTACTCCTCAGCTGTATGTATACTGCAGATGTTTTTTATTAATATGTAGTTACAGGAGTCCAATTATGGCTTGTATTATCTTTTTTTATGCTCTTCACTAAGATTTTAGCCAAAATCTTAGTCAAAAGCTCAATACAGACAACACTTTCCACTGTAATGATTGCTGTTTCTGTTTAACTCTTTCCTGAAAATAAATTCCCTGGCCAAGTGCACACAATAGCTACAGCTGAAAACATCACTAAACCAAACTGGGGATTTCTGATACCTCTATTTCTGCAGAATATGTCATAAATTTAATTCAAGTATGACCAAGAACTTGCATGTCTGTCTTGATTCTCTTTCCTTAAACCATTAAATATTTATAATTATTATTCAATTTCCTTATAATTGATTGATTACTATATATTATTTATTATTATTTGTTACTTTTTATGAAACTTCCTTCATTGGCAAAAAACTCTGAATAAAAATAACGCAAAATAGTTAACTGTGTGGCAAATATTAAATAGTATATATTAAAGTAAAAGCTGATTGGTTATATATTTTAAATATCTCTTCTTTAAAAATTTTAATCTCAGTTGAGGTCTCTCACTGTTCTTGTCTTTTTATAGAGAAGATTCTTATGTGAAATAATTACGCTCTACCCAGAGAATTCAGAATTCTGCAAAACTAATTTTTATGTCTTCTCTTTTTAATATGTCAGAAAGTTCATAAGGAAATAGTGGTGAAATTTATTTAAGTAATTCCCATATATTTTCAGGGAAATCCTCTGTGTCTTATTTTAAGTCTACCGTATAACTGCAATTCCACAATGTGTCTGTGCAAATTAGCTTAGGTAGTGACTGATAATTTTCTGGTTTCCTTGGGGGTTTTTTGGCCCTTTTTGTTGCTGCTGTTTGTTTAACATTTTTTTTCTCCACAAACTCTATTAAATCTAAAGTATTTTTTAATGGATGGCACAATGCACATGATAAGTGATGCATTACAGGAAAACAACTTGAAATGCATCAGCAGTAGATGAAGGGAGATGCGAAAAAACTGATAATAACTGGACATAACACCTCTAGAACCCAAAGTTAAGCAGTACTGTGACAGGTGTGATAAGAATGTGGCATGGTTTCTGCGAAATATTGACAAAATTACTGTACCTTTGAGAAAGGATTGCAGTTTTGTGGTGGCAGCAGTGAAAGTTTTGCCTGAAGTTCTATCTTAATTATTGAAAACTGGTGAAAAGCAGATAATACCACAGTATTCAATCTGGCCAAAATATTAGACTCTGGTGTTGGCTCTGCAGACAGACTAGACTCCAGTCTTTAGAGAAATTGGGTAAGGACCTCATTGAACTAGCTTATAATTTCTGGATACCTTCAAACAGTGAACTCCAAAGTGCAAGAACCTCAGCAGGACTTTTGTTAATTTCATGAAGGAAGAACTTAATTTTACATTAAGATATCTGTACAGTTCAAAACCTGTCATTTTTTCTTCCACATAAGGAGCTAGGTCTATCCAATGGAGCCATTCCCAGAGAATGAATTCCTCTAAAGCTGTTTCTTCATGCTTTCCTATGCTGAATTTAAGGAACGTGTGGTTGACTCGAAGACAGCTGCTTAGTTTTCTGAGCCTGGTCTGTCAGGCATGCTGATTTTCATTGATAGAGAACTCAGCCTCTTATTTTTCTGGACTGTTGTAAATCCCTTTTCCTGTTTACATGGTTTCTTCATATGTGCACAGTCTGCATTTTTCACAATTATCTGAATATTCTTTTTTTCAGTCTTTGATTCCTGATTTGATAATTTGCTCTGTTTTTTTGTGATAAGGGCAACCTACAACTTCTAACAACTTGATTATTATTAATATAAATAACTTTATTTCTTTTTTTGACATTATTAATACAAATAATTCTCTTTCCCTCCAGCATAAAACCTAGGAAACAGAGAGCTATTTTTCAAAAAATTGAGATATTCCTAATTTCCATGTCATCTGAGATTTAAGTGTAATTTGTAAGAAACAGAAGTTAGCTTTTTACAAACATTTACTTACAGGGACATGTGGTAGTTCTTTCATAAGGTTAAGATAAGTTTTACATCTCTATTAATTTACTTAGAGCACATTCTAAACAAAAGTAAGTAATAACTATTACACTATTTCAATGATTTTTAAAATGTCAAATATTCTACTGTTTTATTTTTGAGGAGACCACTTGTGGCAGGCAGAACTTCAAATAATTTTTTACATTTTAAGTGAAAGCGCTGACCTATATTGTCTATGATTTGATTATTCAGAGTTGGCTGGTAATGCCAAGTGTATATAGATAGAGACAGCCTCAGCTCTTTCATCTACTTCAAGAGTAAAAATCTATGGTCTAGTAATTACTTCCTCAAGAAACAATTGACTCAAGTAATTCTGTGAACACCTAAGAAAGATGGTCTCCCAAACAGAATAATGTCTCAAGATGTCCAGGACTTTTCAGTGAGACACATAATTAAGAAATGAAAAATCTGTAACTTCAAAATGTAATCTGTAATGCTTAATTAGCACAAATAAAATTACTTGTATTTTCCTCCGTATATATGAGTTAGTGATTCTTAGACTGAGAATAAAGAATAGAGCTAGAAAAAATATATTGAATTTTATAGTATAGAAATAGATATTTTATTATTTTCCAGAAGGTATGCTGACAACCTCATTTTTAAAGATTATGGAACTATAATTAATAATTTTTAAATGATTAATTATAATTTTAAAATAACAGTCTTCTCTAAAACTGTTGTATAGTCATGCACTTACTTTTAGAAAAGTGATTAACCAAATATTGCTCAGTGAAATTAATAAGAATACCTGCATGACCAACAATTTTTAAAACTACATTTTTCACAGATTTACATGCAAAGTTTTAATTCAGCGATTCAGAAGGATATATGTATTTGACCAGGTGGTGCATATTAAGAACAAAATTGTCGATAAGTCTGGTAATTTATTCCCAGGAAGTTAGTAGGTATAAGAGTGGGTTCAAGCCAAAAGCCTTCTTTATGGATGTGCAATTACACCTTCAGGAAGACTTCTATTAATAAGCGTAATATTGCTATCTGTTGAATCAGAAAATAATTAATAAAAATAATTTAAAAAAAGTTAAGTATTTAAAGAAAAAAGCAGGAAATAACAGTGAAGTAGGATACATTACTATTTATAGTCTTTATTTATATTTATACATTAATTACTATATAATTTGAATTACATATGTGTACTTCCTTTTCTAGTTCAAAAATCACACAAATAATATTTCTTGAAAATTAAAAGTGCCATTTATATCTACCTGGAATTTTCATTGTGTGCAATGAAACACCAGGCTACAGTAATCTTTAGCATTTAGAAAATTAAAATGACCTATTGAATGTAGACTAAAGTCTATAAGTTTTTCATTGTGTTTTTTATTGCTGCAACATACTTTGAGTTTATGATGTGAATGTTCTAAACTAAACGTGAATGTGAAATCTGAAGGCTCACTGAAGATAAGATAGTAAAAGTTATATCTCAAGGTATTGACTATCATTCTGGCCTTGTGATTTTAGTTTTATTTTCTAATTCTTGTTGAAAC
The DNA here is from genome assembly GCA_027576195.1 of Cossypha heuglini. Classification (NCBI taxonomy): domain Eukaryota; kingdom Metazoa; phylum Chordata; class Aves; order Passeriformes; family Muscicapidae; genus Cossypha; species Cossypha heuglini. The sequence continues at coordinate 33,085,076 of JAODKT010001744.1, forward strand.
ATTTATTAAAGAAGTAATAAATGGATGACTGATTTGGTATCTCAACTCAAAGCACTGCAATCAGTTCAGACCTTAAAATGAATATTTAAAAACTTGAGAAGTAATTTGGGTATGCATTCTGCGTGAATGGTATGTATTTGGGTATGAATATTTTTAATTATATTAGCTTTTCAATGTCTTCTCTTAAAAATATCTTATATTAAAGGTGTGAAATTTGAAACGTAATCAGTTTTTCCCTGCTCTACTAATTATGCTCAAATTTCCTTTGCAAAAGAAAAATCCTTAAATACATGCAGTTATTTCTCCAGACTCTTTTTTTTTTTTTAATTTTTTTCTATCACTATCTTTAACTTTAATGTTTAACATTTATGCAAATAACAAGAATGATGATAATGATGATACAGCAAAGGTTTGGTTTAAAAGACAGAGAAAAAGCAATGGCAAGCAAGAAAAAAATAAGAATTAATCACGTCCTACATGCTAAAGAGTTTAAATACAGTCAGGAAGTTAGAAAAGATTGAACCAAATTTCTCTGAAGATTTATTTGATAGCTCCCTGAAGACCTGCTGAAAAATACTAATCTGATCAAGTTTCCGAAAGAAATGGAGCCCTGTGTGCCTTGCAAAAGTTGCAGTCAGTTTACCATACAGTGAAGCTTCTTGAAAAGACCAACTCAAGCAAGGTAAAGGAAAATTATGAGGATAGTTAATGTAAATTGTATTCTGCTACAGTTTTTCAGCCAAATGCCAGATTTTACCAAAGCTGGAGATACATTTTCTCTTTTAGAATGTTTTACTTAAAGGCTGTGTTGGAGAAGAGCACAGTAAGTTTCAGCATAGATATTACTATTTGCAGATTTTCATTTTCCTGCAAATAATTCTTCATGGAATGTAATATAAGACATAGGTGACTTCATAGGTTGTGGATGATGGGCATGAGCATGTGTGAAGATTTTGCTGTTCACACATACTCAAAAGGGAAAATGAAACTAGCAGGACAAGAGGGTTAAAAAAAAAAAAACAAAAAAACAGGAGGGAAGGTTTTTGAGGGGCTTTGTTGCCAGAGAAAAATCAATTAAAAACTTAATTTCTATACATAATAAAGAAAATATTAAACTCAAAAGTATTTTCCTAAAAGTACTATTTAAAGGGGAAAAAGACTTTAATTATAAGTAAAATAAATGTTTGTACTGACATTTTCACAGAAATAAAATTAGAAGAGAAATTAGAGATAGAAACAATTGCCTGAAGTGAAAATAGCTGTAGAACCTTATCTAACATGTTCAAAACCCAGCAGCCAGAAAGACTAGATACAGAAAACCTAAGGAATAATATGTGCTCTCAATATGAACTCTACCCTTGTAAAGGTCAATGACAATGCTAGGGTCATAGTATGATGATGACTGATGAAAATGCACAGAAATTTATTTCAGCAGTTTTCTTTTTTAGTAAACAAATGTTTTTGCCAGAAAAACAATGTATATTCTTCTTGTTCTCCAAAGTTTAGCTGTACCTCTTCAGTGATATAATTTCATTCTCTTTGAAGATATGTACAGATAAGGCAATAGAAACTCCTTTTAAAAAAATGCTGCTTTTATTGCTTTGTTGCTTCCTCATTTTGTTAATTAAAGATCTCACCCAACCCTTTCATTATTTGGTATTCTTTTATGTTCTTTCATGTGTTGCATATTTGTTTTCTTTGTTTATTTTCTTATGTCTCCTTGAATCTATCTTTCTTTCAATTTTTCTTTGCCAATTTAGTATTATTGGGACAGGGAAAAAAGATAGAGGGGATGCAGAGACTAAGCACACCCAACTGTTTTCTTACTTTTTTTTTCATTGTGTTTCTTATTGGTTTTACATATACCAATATATCCTTTTGCATTTTTCTTTTTTTTTTTTTTTTCTTTCTCCCGTTTTACCTAAGCAGTTCTGAAATTTACACTGATGGTGTGCTGCATGAAATACATTGCTTCCACTTTGACCTTGTGGATTTCAAGCTGCACAACCGAATTCATTTTCCATTAGACAGACAATAACTGATGTATGTGACAAGTAAAGGAGGATATTGAACAAGTTACATTGTTTCTGTAGTCTCTAAAAAAGTGTTCTGAAGCCATTTAGCTACCTTTGCTGTAGTATTTAGTTACTTATTTGCTTATAGAACTAGAAGTATTAGTAATACGATTCTTCTCTAAGAAGCTTATGGTGGAAAAACAAGAAGAAAAAATCGTGGTTCATGAACAAGCCTTCTAGAAATTGACCTTGCCTTGGCCTTCAATGTATCATATCCCACTATATTAATTCCAGTTATTATTCCAAAGGTATCTTTTAGCTTTTTAGCTGTTCTCACTAAACTGCTTTTTCCTTCTCCCCACCCTCCTGCCCCCCTTTTCCCTGCTGTTCTTTTTCCTGTTGTTTTCAATACATTTTCTCCTTTAGGTATCTTCTCTGGCCAATCAGTTCTCTGCAATGTCTGCTGGTATTCTTCAAACTTTCTCTCCTTTAACATATCTTTGTCTAGGTTATTTTTTCTTTTTGTCCTTTTTTTTCCATTTCCCCCCTGAAAATGTTTTATTTCTGTTTAAAAAAACTCAGTGGACAAACAAATAAAACAACCCAAAACAAATAAAAAAATCCCCCTGGGGATAATATCTCGCTAAGGAATTAATATTATACAATATCACATTATACAGATGCTTTTGTAGTTTAAGTTATTAAAGGAATTTTTTATTGTTTACAATTTCTGGTGCATCTTCTGCTGTTTTAATTCAAATATATGCTGAATAGAATGGGATTCAAACCACAGCTGTCTATGGTTAGGTGAATAGGATAAATTTATCTAAGCTGACTGCAATCTATAAAACAAATTTTTAAGATGCTATGTTTTATAAAAATTTAATCTGAATTAGCATTCTACAATCAAACTCCTGGTCAGGTTTCTGATTATCTTTTTTTTCATAAATTACTGATTTCGTTTCTATTTATGGCTGCCAGAAACATTATTCATCTGACTTAAGAGAAAGGTAATGCATACATGAAGGCAAATGTTGAAAAGTGGTACATGTTAGAGACTTTGAAACAAGTTAAGTTATTACAAAAAAAGACCTGTCTTCTTGGTAAAGATACCATTAAAGACTTTAATTAAATATGTAGCTTTAGATAATATTACTGTAATATGTTGAATAACTGTTGCACTTAAACCTATCTTGAGAATGTCTCTGTATCTCTGTCAAGATGTCAGATTTATCTATTTGTTTGCACAGTAAACAGAATCAGACAGAAGTCCACTTAAGAGATTTTATACTACAGAATTAATTAAATTTTTCTGGATTTTAATTATTTTTATATCACAGAGCAACATGCATAATTATATAGTCAGTATACTGGGACCAGCAGGGGGACAGAAGTGAAACCTGGAATGAAATAAAATACTGTAAATACCAGTGTTTTGTTAGCTTGTTTCTAATGTTGCTGTTGTTACATGATTTACGGCTGGTACCTGCTCTACTGTGAAGTGGGGCAGTGTGAATTGTTCCAGTGTTTCCCAAAACAACTAACTGTTTTTAAGATCTACTGCTTCCTAATCACAGTCCATCCTTGTATCAGTTAGTTTTGAATGAAGTGGCTAGTGAAGCATCACAATACCTGCAGCTCAGCCTTGTATAGTTAGAAATCCCTGCACCTTAGTTTAGGTTTTGCACAAGGATTGCTTTAAAATGACAAATTGCAGAAACCACATATGTTATTAATAATCACCTTCAGCCACAGGCATATCAATGAAATTGATAAAACAGTAGTAAAGTGATTTTAGTGCCCACTTACAGATTTTGTCTATACTATTTAAAGTTTTCAGATGTACACCTGGGATCTGTGGCATAACTTGAATAAGTGTGAGCGTTAAGGACTCATTTTAATTGTAATCATTACCATTCTTGAACGAGGTGAGCAACGCAGTCTTTATTCCATCTAATATATGCCATAAATACCCTAATAAAGATTAATTAATTTGTGAAAATCCCAGATAATTGCTTCTTGGTATTCTTGAGGAAATTATTATGTAATGGGAAGGGAAGGAAAGAATCCTATGGTGATTTAGACACCTTTGAACCTAATCAGGATTATAAAATATAAAGAGGAATGGGGGGATTTTAGTATTTTATTCTGAGTTTTCTCAGTATTTCAGATGGAATTAAACAAATGCGCTGTCATATGTCCTTATCAGGCAGGGGAAATAAGGAGTTCTTAAGAAAGATGGTTACCTGCTAGATATTAGGTTGAAAACAACAAAATATTTGCTCTACGTACGGTTTTAGAACACATTTAATTTGAATGATTTAATTTGTATGAGATGAAAAACCAGCAACAATCGACTGACGTTTTCATGAACAAAGCCTTGAAGCAACTTAAAGATCTTGTTTTAATTTTTTGGTGCAGTATACTAGATTCAAAGCAAATATTCTGAATTTAGAGATACTCATACAAATTTTGAAGTAGAAGATGAGAACAATTGGTTCTGCAGAAAATTGTGACATAGCTTCTACGCCATGAAAAATATCCATGGCATATGTGCTATTAACTGTGAATCTGACAAAACACTTTGTCTTCTTTTATAGGCAAAACCCATTGCTTTGCAATGCTAATAGAACACACATTGAGAATTCAATATTGTAATTTTTAAATGCTGCAATAAGAAATGAAATTGCTTAAAAGAGAAACACTGGAATTTGTTACAAGTTTGAAAAAAATACACAAACATGAACTCCTCTAAATCAATTAGCTCTGAAATTCTGGTGAACTACATTTCATAAAAGAAACAGTCATATGTATGGAAATGGCCTACTTAATTCCTTTGTTGTTTGCCTGATTAGGAATAAGTTAGTAGGGGGTACTATTCATTTTAAATGAGAAACAACATTTTCTTGGCACCCCACAGGATAGTATAATTTAGAGAAATTCTTCACAGGCTTTTATTGGTCCCAGCTGTGAACCAAAACACTGGTTATATGTTTTCAATACTATTTTTGCAATTCAGTAGTAAAGGAGACTTCCCACTCCATCTCTTCCTTACTCTCCTCTTCTCCCACCTAACATCCACTTTGTGCCATACAATAACCACAAAGCATAAGGAAATGCATTTATCAAATAAATTAAATTAAATATTACACTAAAACAAAAATCCTAGAATGGTAGGGCTGTTGATTCTTAATATGTGCCAGTCAAAGTTTACTACTGTGCAATCCTAGAGAATCTGAGATCATGCACTGTCTTCTGGCATGGCTGTATCTCCAAACAAAACCAGACCAAAATCTTGGAATATATGTGGCTATAGCTCCAGGTCAAAATCTTGGGAAAACTAGAGGAGAAACTATGAACACCATTTTGTAAAAGCACTTTTACTTTTGAGTTGAAGGATATATCAGTTAACAAATGTTTTTCACTACTTTTGTGTTTGTGGGTTTTTTTGTTACTCTATACATACCCATAGCTGTTCCTTGCAGGGTTCAGTACCAGTTAGCTCACTTACCTGTACAACCAGATTTAACCATTGAACAAATAGTTAAATCTTTTAACTTCATAGTTTTTCTAAAGTTATTAAAAATTTTTGTTACCTTAATGCTTAAGAACATCAGTGGCAGAATCTTGAACATCTTAGCGCATGTTGTAGCATAAAAGCAGTTTTGTTTCATCTGCAGAAATACAAATGTAAAATTATTTTTTCTCCTCAGCCTCAATTGAAATATAATTGTGCCTTTATCTTGATCAAGCTTCAAAAACTCTGGTTTCCTGAAGGGCTGATGTTAGCTGCCAAAATTGCAGACATTTTCTATGAGATTTGTACTTCCAGAGAGACAATAATTTGCAACATTATAGTAAAAGCAACTGGTTGTATCTGTTTGGATATCCACGGAGAGGTGACAGTAACCGGAGCAGGGGCAGCTTCTGGGGGGGCATCTGTGGGAAGAGGACAGGGATTGCCATGTGCTGGACACAGCTGCTTCCCTGAGGCCAAGCTGAGACCACCAGCAAAGCTAGTGGGGTCTTTAGGAAAGCATGTTTGAAAAGGAGAGAAAGCACTCTATGGTGGGAAGAGGAGGGAACAAAAACTGTGGTAAAGAACAGAGGAAACACTAAGGCCAGAGCAGGAGCAGGTGTTTCATGGTGGAGTAAACCTCCAGACTGCAGCCTATGGAACGCTCGTGCTGCTGCAGTGAGGTATTCCTAAAAGAACTGCAGACCATGGAGAGCCCTCACCAGGGCAGAGGAAAAACATGAGGAGTATAGTGCCATAAAGGTGGGGAGGTAGTAGTGCTTGGAGTGACAGAATGATGGTGAGCCTGGGAGAGAGGAAAGGTGTTATAACACTCGAATTTTTGCTTTCTGCTTCTCAAATCTGTCTTAAAAGACAACAAGATATTTTTCCCAAAGTTGAGTTGTTTTCGCCTCTAACAGCAATTGGTAAGTAATCTTCCTGGCTTTATCTTGACACATGAGTGCTCTCATTGTGCTTTTCCCTTTTTCCATCCCAATGTGAGGTGTGTACGTGTGTGTGTGTATGTGTATGTGTCTTTGTGTGTAGAGCTAAGGCTACCATAACAACTGTATTTATACAGGGAAAACAAACAAATAACTAGCACCTCCCACAGATACATTTATATTTAAAAACACAAATGTAAACAAATATAACACAAATGATGGTGTCTTCTTGATTAATATTTGAGCACAGATTTCCTCTGCCATCCCAGAGAACTTAATTATTCTTCAATAAATTAAAGATATTCTGTTACATCAGAGGTTTACTATAAAAGGAAAAAGAACCAGTTGCTGAGATCCGTTTGAATGGTCATCAGAACTAAATATGAGCACTTCCCGATATTTGGTTATTATTGGCTTGCTCAGGTGTGAAAGAAGCAAGTTCAAGTATTTCTGTGTATGGACACTCTACGCTGCTCTAGTGTATGGGTAGATTTGACCATGCTTGTTTTGATTGAGAATGAGAAAAAGAGTGACATAGATGCAAATAGAGAAAAAAATTGACATAAAATTTACTGAATTCCTTAGATGGATCAAAATTGATAAAGTCGAGGGTTCATCAAATATTATTGAGATACACAGTCATTGATCTTATAAAAAAATAAATATGTTCTAGAATTCATTTTTAGTATAGCAGTATATAATGCACACAGTTAAATATTATTTTACCTCCATTTTATATTTAATTTCTTTGATCCTCAATACCAAATCTCTCTGATTTTCTTACAACTATAGATATATTTCACCTTTTGTAATATCTTTCTATTCAGACTGCTTCAAGTATAATATTGAGAGCTCCTGATGATGAAAGGATTCTTTTCAGATGAGATGAAATTCTGTCAAGAACTGTAAACAAGTCTGATTTTCTTGTGTGTGTTTTCACTAGAACATTTTCTATATGTTATAATAAGTCTTCCTTCTTTCTTTTGGAAAGAAAATAGCAATCATTCCTTTGAACAGCTGTCTCAGGAAAATTGCTGGAAAAGTCTGCTTATTATGTTTGGTGAGTTAATTTTTCAATGGTTTCAGCTGACAGTGCTGTGTATTTCCAATATTGATATTTATTCCTTCTACAGTGCTTCTAATCCACATATTAAAGTATTCTTCCTGTCTTTAATAGGTTAATCAGAGCCATTGTATGAATATTTTTAGACTACAGTTTTGTTATAAAGTGGTTTATCAAGCACTGCTTTCAAGCATTGAATGGACTGCTGGTCTCTCTGGCATTCTTTTTTTCTGAGAACGCTACCCTCCATTGTGCATAAAAAGTAGGTAGAAGTCTGAAACCCATTAACATTTTTGTAAGGCTACTTTAAAAATATTTTCTCTCAAATTCCTGGCTGGGAATTGCCTGGATGATGTCCATGTTACTCAAAAGAACACTTGAAGTACAACAAAGTCAAGACATACTGGCCCAGAAGCGGAAATCAGTGCAGATGCACAGTCTATTTTCAAACCAGTGACATTCATGAGGAAATATAGCACCACTTTGATACAGCTGTGCTGACATAACATAATTCCATGACATAAGCATTTATCAATAAACAACTCTGCACCATATCCCTTTCCCAGACTTGAATCTTTTTTTCAACAGGACTTGATTTTGAGTTTTTTTTTTTACATTAATGAAGGTATAAATAGCTCCAGCTAGGATTTGCAGTGGAGAATTGACCACAATAAAAGCCTTATTATTAGAGTGGGTCTAAATGAAGTTTTATTTATTTTTCAGCTTTTCAGGGGGATCTTACTTCTGTTTCTGTTTTTTTGTTTTTTGTTTTTGTTGTTGTTGTTTTTTGGGGGTTTGTTTTTGTTTTTTTTTTTTTCTTTTCTTTTCTCTAACTTATGTACTAATTTATTTCTGTGATAAAAAATGCAGGAAAAATTTAATGTATGAAACTTTTGACAGACAATTCCAATGTAAGTTTTTTATTAAAAACTTGTTAAGGTCTTTTTTTTTCTGTCCTTCAGCATCTTAAAATGAAGCCATATTTGTAGAATTTGGGAGAATGTATAATAAGACTATTTTTAATTGCATCTGTGGTGCTATCTGATGAACACTTGAGGTAAGTGAAGCACAGCTTCCTGGGTTTATTTAAAAAGTGCCATATATTTGAACAAGGTATTTATGAGACCATATAATATGTATGGGTAACAGAAACTATAAGAAAAGGCCAAAGAATGAATAGTTACTCTGGTTTCAATTGCTTTTTTTGTAGTATGTCTCACACAAAGTATATGTTCATATTGAAAAGTCCCTAAGAAATTCTCTCTACCTATAATAGTTTCAATACAAAATATAAAAGCAGAGATTACATTATTTTCAACTACCACATGAAGAATTATCTTCATGTTATCATCCATGGAAGAAAGGGAACTTTTACATCTTTCCTCATATTTTCTTGATTGTAAATGGTGATTAGAACATAAGCAGGAACTAAGGTTCACTGAAATAACATGATAACTATGGAGAAAGTGGCAGTGAGACATGTAAATAATCTACAGTATCTTGGAAATGAACTGTTGGAATATGCTTAATGTTCGCTAGGCATTCTCTGGTTCTGCCTTCCTCAGTCTATTGTAGAATACACTGGAAGCAAAAAGGAACTATTTTCACTTGCAAGTTGTAGCACAATTTGTGATGCATTAAAGCAATGATCCTTGAATCTGCTGCCCTTGATAGTGGTTCCAAAACAATACCTGCTGTGCAGCATGAAGAGGTAGCTTCACGGTGCATTTCATTGATAGTGGAGTAACAATGAACTTTGATGTCAATTGTGCATATTATATTATTCATTCATGTGTTCTTGCTTTATTGCCTTTTTTATGGATTTGGAATCATATGTATTGCTGCAAGTTTAATCAGCATGACAAACAGATTTTTTTTTCTTCCACCTCCTGGATAATCCCTTCTGCTTACATTTCCACAGCCTTTTTATCCTATCTTCAAAGGTTCATTTTCAGGCTACTGTCCTTCTGGGTAACTGTGTCTGGATAGCAGTGTGTTTTAATCAGTCTGTCAGAGCTATTCTGAAGTCAGTCTGAGACATACTTATTGATCAGTTGATCTTTCCTCCCTTCAGGAAGCTTCCTGCTCCTTCAGTACTATGTGCATGCATAAAATAACTTAGTGTGTACTAAAGGTGATAAGATTATTTTCTAAGTCCACATTCCTGATGCTCCCAGCAGCATGAAAACTTTCCCTGTTCTGCCTGCTGAGTATCTAACACTGTTATCACACACCTAAAATATCTCTAGTCTGGCTGTTATTCTGCTTTTTGGACTACATAGCTGTCTTGTGACCTGATATTCATTGGTTATATAAACTGATATTTGTACAATACCTCTTCAATCGGTTTTGGTTTGTTAATAGTTTTAAAGTCTGTTTAATTTTAATATGTGTTGTACTGGCTTGATCTGATACATAATATTTCAGTGTGGTTCATTTGACCTTCCCAAACACAGGTTATTCCTTATTTATTTTACCACTCTTACTTCTCTTATATTATTTATTTTCTTACCTGTATCTGCAAATGCAGAGTTTTGTCTAGAACACAATAAAGTAACAGGCATCACCTTTTTAACTTTGCTTGAATGAGAGAAGATGGCATTTTCCTGCAGTAATCAGAAAGGTTTATTTTGAAAATGGGAATAATTTTTATTGGTGTTTCTGCTTTTTTGAATGAGGGGTCACATTTAATGTTGACACCAAGCTGTTCTTTTCAAAGGATGCCTTCATTTGCCCCTTTGCCTGTTACCTTTTGTTTTCCTACCTAAAAAAAGAAAAAGTATGATTATAATATCATTTTTTTCATTCAGTCTCACTGAGTAACATGGCTGATGTTCCAGAACTTGAACTGCTTGGAGGATTAAGATCCATCACACTTGATTTAGCCAAATTTCCTTATGTGATTTCCTCTTTTGTTACGCATCACACAGTCCTTTGTTCCAGTCTAGCAGCCTATGACTGTGCTGGAATAATAAGGTGGAATAAGCTGGAAACTGGAAAGGCTCATGGAAAGTACAGTTAAAAATGAAAATGCATGAAAAACAACTGACAAAAATAAGGGGAAGCCTTCAGATTATTTCATAGGTGCATATAAAGTGCAGTCAACGCTGATACATATTGGAAGTTTCAGTGGTTACCCACTCCTGATAGTAGTGGGTGTACTTTATAACTTTTGCATGCCCTGTCTGCAGAGAGTTGTCTAAGAGCAGTTAAAGTCTGTTTAACTGCAGAACTCTGTGGAAGAACAGAGGAAGGGAGGGTTATCAAAATTTGGGTCATCAAGGCATTCAGTTCTTGCCCCATGTCTCCATTTGCTTTGGTGAGATTTTAACCGGACTTAAAAGTGACAAACTTAAAATTAGGATTGTCACCAACATAAAATTCAGTTCAAAATTCAGCACATAAGCTCAGCCTTCCTAAGCCAAGAAATCTTGATAGCTTAAAGCTACTGTAAAAAAAAAAAAAAAAAAAAAAAAAAGGAAAAAAAAAGTCAAACCAAAAAAGCAAATAACAATCAATCATCTGGATAAAAAAGTGCCATTGACCAAGAATTTTAGTCCCTTTTTATTTTTTTTCCCCTAAAGTCTAGCTATAAACTAGTACTGGTACTCTGAAAATGAAGTTTAAATATCTCTCATGATTTTTAAACTAAAACAGCCTAACAAAAGCAATAAAAATTCTAATGTTTAAAACAGGAGAACTGGTAGGATGAAAAAAACCAAATCCACTCATGAAAGCCTCAGTAACAGAAAGAAGGACTGTAGAGTAACAGACTGAAAAGTTACCCTTCAAGACAATTTAATATGGAATTAGTTTCTTTAAAAAACCAGCAATTGCTCTTTTAAGGTATGAGAAAGGTATTTGCAGGTGCATTAAAAGTTCAAAAACACTAACATCCTGGACAAGGACACAAAACATAACATCATGTCAGTGACGTGATGCTGCTATGAGGTTTGGTGGAATTCATAGTATAGAGAGATAAAATTGGGCAGTGTTACCCAATGAGTGTGATATTACTGTAGTAATTCAGTTGAATAAAAGGAGGTTTTGAAAGTCTTGTGTTTGAGTAGTACTTTCTGCTCTAAGAAGACAGAAACTGATTAAGTATTGTTTATTTTTTTCATGCTTTTCTCCTTCACTCTGTTCAGTACTAACTGGGGAAGAAGAGATCTTACCTTCACCAGCACAAATATTTTTGAAAGAAATAAAGCCCTTCTGATTGATTTTCTGATCAATATTCTGTGTCTAATTCTCTCTTGAATTCTTTGGGAACATAATCTATATGATTTTTTGTCTTCAACAATTCAGATATTCAAGAATGGAAGGGTACAGATACAATGCAAGAATACTTTGCTTTTAAAAGCAAAATTTCACATCACCGTAGTTTTTCTTGTGATCTCAAGAGGAGTTGTTTACTTTTTTAAAACATGGAATTGTTGTCAATTCATATTGATTTCACCTGGCACTTGCAGCATCTCAAGCAAGCATGGCAATATTACTATTGCACTTACTCCATCGTTCCTGGTAATATATTGAGTAAGTACATTTATCCCTACAGTAAAAAAAAAAAAAAATCTGCTCTTTTAGTATAAGTGTAGTTTTCAATTGTTACCTGAGCTTTGTGGTATCTAGCTTTGACTCAATAATTTAGAATGTATTAGGTTACTTTTACTATACATCTATGTAATAAGAATTGGATGAAAAACTTTTCTAAAGACAGGATGTTGTGTCAAAAGTAAGAGTTTTTTTCTGCAGGGTCATGTAGATAACAGCATAATTTCTATTAAAAAATATTTCAAAATTAAATATTTAATTTCAAATTACCTTTGATATATTTTAGTGCAAATTTTCCACTGGATTTTTATATGCTACTTCATGTTATCTTGCAATGAGTATATAGTGTATCTGATCACTCATTTTGGCTTCTTGGTCTCTTAATTTATTCCTGAAAGTGTGATTTTTGTTGGTTGACAGAGGAAAAAAGCCTCGGATTGAAAATTGTTCTGAAAGGTTCTTTCTGGCCCTACATTTTACAACATATCTTTGTTTGAACTTTGTTCTACACTGATTCTACACAGTGAGAGACAGTAATTGATTTGTCCTAGCCTTAAAAGGCTGCCCACTCTTTCCTTCTCTTTCTTTCACCTGTTTTTTTCAGATGAACAAAAGACACTGAAAAATGCAAGACTTTTGGGTTTTTTAGTATTCTACCTTCATCTGTTCAGGAAGCAACATTTTGCCATTATCAGCTTTAATGGACATCAGAATACAGATGGATGTTTAAAATCTGTGACAAAGTGAAAAAAAATCAGTGAAACTATCAGTTGCCACACCTTGGAAAAAAAATACCGGGATAAGAGATATTATGATTATTTTTATTGTTAAAATAAAATGGAGACTTTACATTTGCATTTCACATTTGAAAAGGGTTTATTTGTTCGTTTATTTATCTATGTGAAAAAATTGTTTTCAAAATACACTACTACTTCAATAGCTTAGCAGAGTAAAATCAACAATTTTTATTCCTAAATTAATGATGAAATGGTTCTTGTGTGTCTGTGTTTGTCTGTATACATGCACACAGGCTTTTGTATGGCTTTATGAAGGTATTGCTGCCCAATGTATGCATATTTATTTGTGTGTACTGAGGCTTGGTGTTTCAAGTCCACATGATACAAGAGCACTGAGTGAAACTATTTTACCCCAGTTCTACAAGATTTTTTTCTGTTTTTTTGCTTCTTCAGGGGCCTTCAAAATCACTTTTAAAGTTAATTTGTTACCCCTTGACTATAGGAGAAAAGATTGCTGCCTATAAGCATTTCCACAACTGGTGATATCCTCATGACCATCTGTTTTAATGCTGTCTGGAAATTGGACAAGTTTCTAATTCGCTTCCTTTAGATGAAAAACTAAATACCAAGAATCCTTCTCCAGAGGAGCAGGATGGAGAATTGCTTCCCTGCTGCTCTTCAATCCCTGTTCTTGAAATTCAAGGACTTTTATACAGATGTGTGCTGGTAAATAATACAGGAATAACTTCTGTATTTGTTACTGCTACAATAATTTTCCATTGTGCCTTTCAGTATTTTTCATCTTTTTCTGGCATCCTTCACACGAGAAATTTGGTTTCCGTGAGTTACAAGAATTTTCAGCATTTGAACTGGAAAATCAGTAAAAGATATTGTTACTCTTGGGTGTTTTATTCTGTATGAAATAGAGAGAATACTATTAGTCTTCCTAAAAATTTTTTTCTGGAGATAAAATTTATGTACCACTTTGAAGTTCCTCTCAAAAGATCTTTTTTACTGTCCTTGCTTTATACAGTAGGAAACTGACAATAAACATGTAAGTGACATTTCTGGAAATGAGATGCACTAAGGAAAGTGGAATTTGCCTTTCATATTTTCAATATTTCAGGGGCTTGATTCTTACAAAACCTCATAATTGCTACAGGAAAGATGTTATATTTTTTTAACACTTTGATAATTTCAGTGGGTTGTTTCATATGCTACTGCTTTTTTGTCTGATGATAAAAAAGTGCTTATATACCAGAAACTTATCTAACTTTTCTTGTATGTTTAAGTTCCTTTATCCACATACTGCTGTATTTTAGCAAATGAATAGGTTCATTTTTTGTTTCCTGTGTGCAGACAAATACGTGCAGGAAAACCTTCTGGCCAGGGACTCATTGTGAATAGCTGACATGAATTGGTCTCGACTTGTGTTAATGATGATTGTCTTAAAATACGTCAAAGGGCTGCTGCAGTTTGTTAAGTATTCATTATATTAATTTTCATGATGACCTTCTGCAAAGACTCAAGATGTGACTACAAATATAAATTCAGAAAACTTTATTCTGGTAAAATCATTGCTGTTGTACATTTGAGGCCAAATTTCAAAGAGCAGAAAATGTGATAATTTACTTTCAAGATGCTTCTGAAGAACTCTGTTACTGTAGAATCAGAGAGGTAAGGTGAAAAATAGAAAAATTTTCAAATAATTTTCTCTTTTGGGGTTGTATGCTTGTAAGTAATTTTAAATTGTTCTAATGGATGATTCTCAAAGTTTCCTAGAGTTAAAAAACATAGGCATTTGGGTTTCAAAAAAGAAAAGTTGTAATTTCTGCCAGCTTGGTCAGAGAAGCTTATGGCCAAAACTTAATTATGTGCATTGTGATAATTGAGATAATACTAGTGTATAGATACTAGATAATACTGTGGTGTACAGACTGTTAGTTTCCTTCCTAACATTGTTTCTGCTAACTTCAGGCCAGTAGGCATTTTATCTTTTATCATAACCATTTTCTCTTCTGTATTACATAAAGAAGTAATTAACTCTTAAAATTGTTTTTATTAGAGGAATTACTAAGTCAATTTAATTTTCTGGATATCTATCCACGTTTGCTTGAAAGTTGTGACTGTTGGCAGATGATTAAAGAGTAGACCTGATAAAGTCATATAAAATTCTGCTTTCTTGATTTGATTCTGAATTCAGAGATTGTAAAGTTTCAGATTTTGATGGCTGAAGTCTCTATGTGCTACACTGCTATGACTAGTGGTGGTCAACAACACAGTATGGGAGGTCTAACCAGGTCCTATCTGGGACCTCTCTACTGGTTGTATCTGAATATTAACTATATTAACTATCTTTAAGATCTTTCCAAGAATAACTAATTTTAAATATTTAATTTAGTCATGAGTAACTTAGCCATGATGCACTTCAACGCCTGTCTAGCCAAGCTCAGGAGAGAGTCTTTGCTTCGGACTTTCTAACACTTTTAGTGAGTGAATTTTGAGAAAGATATCAAGAAGGGTGAGAGATGTAAGAGATCATTAGTTTTTACAGGATCAATTTATAAACTCCAGTAAGTGTCCTGCATAAAGTAGATTTGTTTTGACTGTTGAGCACTTTTAACTTAGTGAATCATTCAGGATTCATACCTACTGAATCATTAAAATATTAAGGAGTCATTCAGATAATGATGTTAAAATTACTCTATATTATTTGCTCAATAGTTCAGTTATGTTACTAGAGCAAAGTTGCTGATTTGAAAGGCATTTTGTCATTGTCATAATTATCTTCTATTTGTATGATGAACATGCTCTTAATCTGCAAAACTTCATAGAATCCATTTGGGTGCTACCATTGCTTTTATGAGTTTTAAGAAGTCATCCTAAAATTTGAAAATAATTAATAGTATGAAGGTAAAAATTATAGCAAATCAAGGGCAAGTATTTAGTTCAAATGAAAAAACCAAAAACCACAAATCAACCCAACAACCAACCAACCAACAATCAATACTTTATTTCTTTTTTATTGCCATTGTTTAAGGACCAGACAGAGCCATAGGTTCAGTTCTCGGCATTGAGACTCTCGACCACTACTTTTCGCTTTGTGAAAAAGGATCTGTAACTCTGAGAATGTAACCCTACTCCTCTCCCTCTCTCAGGCATGGACAGAAAAGTCATCTAAATTCCTAGCTACTGGTTTTAAACGGCAGTAACTCCCCCTACTTATCCACTCCAAACACTGCTTTGGCTTATGGTTGTAATGCCATAGACAGGGAGAAGTCTAGTCAGTCATTTGCTCATGTGTTTTCATCTTCTCTCCTAGCAGTGAACAGTAGGGATAAGCAGAAACCTTTTAAAGACTTCCTCATGTCCCCAAAACCAGAACTATTTAAAGCACTTGGAAAAAGTCTGCACCTTTGCATGTCAGGAATTTTTTGAATAATTTAATATTTTAGGGTTGCAAACCCCTGCCTAATTGGCCAGTGGAATCATGATTGAATGAAGCCTTGGTCATCCCCAAAACCCACGTGAACCCCAGGCTAGCTTTTGTAAAGTTGCTTAGGAAAAAGTGTGCATATGTTAGCAGACCTCATTCCCTTTCAGCTCTATGTGGATTCTCTGTATGTAGCTGTGCTATGGCCCTGAAGAGTAACAAGGAGTAATTTTAAAAATAAACTGTTTCTCACGACCAGTGCCAGGCTCATGGCACGTGTTCAAACAGGTGAGTATCTGAGTATCCGAGCTATTATCCGAGCTAATCTAGGTAATAGGATTATAAATGTGATGAAATGTTATTGCCTGAAAGAACAAGGAAATTCCATACTTCTTCCATATAAAATCCACTTAAAATCAATGTTTTGGGTTTTTTTGAAAGATTTTACTATTTCCATACTGATCATAAACAAAAGTTGGTTGCAGTCTATCTAAAACTGATGTATATTTAATCTGTTTTTCTGCACTTGCAAGTTTGTACCTCTTGGCGGTTTTGTGACTGTCTTTATACCGAAAAAAATAATATTATTCTCACTAAGAATGTTATAAATAAGAAATATGATTACTGATTAGAAAAAGATAATTTTATTCACTTAAATAAAACAAATGAATAAAAAACTATATTTGAATGCTGCCATTTTAACAGGTGCATCGAATATAAATTATAGCAGCATCAATGAATAAATTAATCACAATTAACACACAGTTAAAAATATTTTTCTCATCAAAGTTGTAGATGTTATAATTAGAGAGCCTAATTTTAGATAGGGAAAGATATTTATTAGCAAATATCTGATGTTTTGGGGAGAAAAATACTGTGAAATGTGTATTCAGAGCAAATTTACTGATAACATTAGAATAACAGTTAAAATACTCTCAAAGATGTAAATTAAAAATTGTTTCAGTTGTATATCTCTCCCTTAACATTAAAATTTAGCAGTGCAACATAAACTAAATAGCATAGATATCTTTTCCATTCTAAGCCCCATGACATGAAAATTGGGTGCCTCTTATATGACTTGCATGCCACACTAAGTGACATAAATTCCAAAACGTATCATTTAGATGACCAAGACCCGAATTTTCATCATACAGCCTTTGCAGAATCTGAGGTTCTGGTCTTTCATCTCTTTCCAGATCAAGTTCATGAAGTTCCTTGGAGTCATTCCCATTCCTGTTGCCACTGCAACTCATAAAGTGAGGGATCTTTATGCTTAGAACTTGTACAGGGATGGGCACATGCAGGATACCACAGTCATCACATATAGTGGCTGCTGAAATGTGAGATGGAAACAATATTCTTGTCCCCATGCATGCAATGGGTCAGTCAGCTCAGTTGTCTCCTGTCAGTAAAAGATCACACGTGACCTCAAGTATAAGAAGAGAGAAACATAGTTTTGTTTCCCAAAAATGCATTGAATTATCAGGCTATAAACAATCTATCTGTGGTCACACGTCATGCAAATCTTGTAGGGCAAGTGAAAAAACAAGCAAGAAATAACATAAATGGAAATTTCCGCTGCCTTGGTAATAGTTATTATTTCTACAGATATTTAATTATTAAAGAATAAATTGATTAAACACAGGTTTGGAACCTTAGAATGAAAGATTTGGTTGCTTGGTTAGGGTAGCTGTGTGGGGGGTTTTTTGGTGTGTTTTTTGTTTGTTATTGTTTTTGTTTGTTTATTTTTTGGGGTTGTTTTTTGTTGTTCTTTTATTCTCATTTTCTTAACTAGATCTGCATTAAGTATAAAGAAACTTATGAACTTGCAGTGGGTCAATCTGAATTAGTTTAGTTTTGAGAAAAAAATACTTCCCATGTTTGTCTTAGAACAGAAAATTGAGCAAAGGCTCAGTTAAGAGACCTTAACAGAGGACAGAACTACAACAGCAGAACTACAAATGACAGTGTTCGTTTGGAAGTATGAACATGAGTTAAGTGACTAAATAGCAAACCAATTCATGAATAACCCCTTAAAGCAGATCTAGAGGCTACAGCAGTCAATAATGAGCAGTAGGTCTCAGCTTTACATTTATTAAAAAAATCCAACAACATATTTCTAAAGCAAATTCCTTTAGGCAGAAATTTCTCAGTGGGGAACTTCTGTCTGGATCTTCTCTAATAACCAGATTAAATAAAATACATGCCCAACCATTCTCAGAGAGCACTGTCAAACTCAAATCTTTGCAAAAGTTTCTCTCCAATTAAAATAAAAAGTCCTTTTGTGAGTAACACTGACATTTTCACTTATTGTGGAATCAATGGGAATGAAGCTAGAAATGTAGATGGGAGGAGGAAACAAAAATTGCCTAAATATACTGTTTATATTAACTTAATGTGCACATTAGATAAGTCTAAGTGGATTAAACAATAAGCCATGGTGATTTACTACCTTAAACCTCACTTCTATTAATAGGGCAGAAAAAAAAAATAGAAAAAAAAATTTTTCCAAACCAGGTATGTTTTTTGTAATCCCTCAAATAATTCAACATTCATCTGGCATATCAAATTTATATTACATCATTTGATTTGCATACAAGAATGAAATTTTTCTTCTGACTAGAATTCTTTGCTACTGTATTTAATGTTCTACCATCCAAACTGGTATTTTTTTAATCAAAATGAAGTTTCAAGTGAGTGGAATTTCAGAATATTAATTTTGAGTTGCCTGGGTAGCAGCTGTCTCAAAATCATCACAAACTCATATCAATTACTGTTCTCTTATATAAATAGTAATAGTTGATTCTGAATGCTTTGTAAAAACGCAGTTCTTGCAGGAACAAACCTTTCTCAGTATATTATGACTACTTTTTATTTGTTTCTTATTTTATTAAATCAGCTAAATGAGCTGTATTTGAATGCACTATAAATAATTTCGGTATTTACTGCAGTTAATGATTGGAAGATCACTTTTCAGAATGCAAATAAATTTGGATAATTAAATATTGCATTTTTTTAAATCAAGCAGAAAATTATTTCTTTTTGTACTTCTGATTAAAGTTCCCTAAATTTTGTCTCTCCTTGCCAAACACAGAAGTTTTATAAATACAAAATACCTGCTGAGATTAACCCACTAACGGAAATTGAACCCTGTCTTTATTCCCTGCCTCTGTTTATCCCCGCAGTCACTATTATTTCATGTCCCTCAGATATCCCAGCCTGTGTTCTCCACAAATTCCCACTAGTTTGCAGCTCTGCAATCAATTATTTTTCATTGCATTAACATAATTCTCTCTCATGCCAGGAAATCAGAAGGGAAGTGAATCAGTTTTCTCTGAAAGAAGTTTTCAGGGTGAACAGACGAGATTGTCAGATGGACTTTGAAATATTTTAATGAAGCAATTAAAATAAAACCTGGTGAAGATGGGCTGTTGAAAAGAAAGATTATTATAAAGCTGCTTAGTCATTAGTTCACTCAGTGTGCACTGCAGTTTTTTGTCTGGGAGCAGCAAGCTCATCCAGTCAAATATTGCAGGCAGCGTTTGCACTGCGTTTTTAAACCTAGGCATAAAAGTGAAACCTGCTTATGGACTGAAAGATTGTAGAATACCACTTTGTTATAAATCTGGTGTATAAGGGAAGAGTGAATTTGAATTGTTGGTTAACTTGAAATGTTTGGAAAGGATGAGTCCTGAAGATTAATTTCAAGTTTAATATAAAGAACACTACTTCGAAATGCCTGCTTAAGAAAATATGCAAAAGGTATAATACCATAGAAAAGGGAAGCACCAGAACATGTTGCATGAAGAACCCTGAGCAGTGAAATTACTGTCCATTCATATGTAGGTTATAGATGAAAAAATATTTGCCTTGACTGTGTTATAATCAAGAGGCAATATGACCTGATCATATCCTTCAAAAAGGCCTTTACTGCAACAAAATGAAAAAGCAACTGTATGTAAATAGACTGTAAAGTAGAGAGAATTTACAAATTATTGTTCAGGAAGTTTATTTTTATATTAGATTATTTTTGATTTACTGTATTTTTATTTCCTTGAGCAAATGAAGCAATGTTGCCTGTCTTAAAATGTAGGGTTCATTTAGGTATTTGTACTGGACCTGGTTAGAATAGAGCTAATTTACTTCACAGCAGCTTGTATGATGATGTATTTTAGATTTTTCATCAAAGAAGTGCTTATGGAGCACCAAGGTCTCCTTGGTATCTCACTCTACCTCTACAGAGAATAGATTGGGAGGGAAGAGGGTGTACAGGGAGGAGACACAACTGGGCAGATTACCTGAAATAACCAAAGAGGTATTTCAGAATATATAAGATCATGAACAGCACCGAAGGGAACAGGGCTTTACCTACTTTTTATTTGGAAACTCGTTGGACATAGGTCTGACCAAATGAGATGGCTTTTGTATTCTTTGTTCAGTTTTTAATTCTTCTTCTTTTGCTTACCATTCACTTATTAAAGTCTTGTTTGTTTGATTTTTTTGTTTTATTTTGACCCAAAATTTTTCTTGCTTTTATTCTCCTACTACCTCCATTCTGCTGGAGGAGGGGAATGATGACTCTGTGGTGGATATCTTCAGCAGAGTTAATCCACGACAGCATATTAAAAAGAAAATGCACATGTTTAAAGCAGGAATGTTTAGGTGTAAGAACACAGTCAGATATTAATTAAACTTTGGTGTCACCAAATACATTTCTGGCCAGTTTGGAATATGAACTCAAGGCAAGTAAAAGAGGGTCTAAACAACAGTACAGACACAAACCTTTCGGACTCAAGTCACATACTCAAGGACTCTAGGACACAAAAATCATCTGCATGGCCTCAGTAAAACACTGAAAAACTTCCCAGCCCAGAATTTAACCAAACTGGATTATGAATATGTAAACCTACAAGAAGATATTTTAATATTGGCTAAATTTTCTCAAATTTCTGTAATCTTCTTTGTAGGATTTGCTGTTTTCCACTAATTTAACTGTCTGGGAAAAGATTATAATATCATCTTAGATATATGATGAAACAACACTTTTCATTTCAGTGTGGGGTGCACTTGGATAACTGCTAACCAGAGTTAGAGTAAAGAATTTTGCCCAAATAAACAAAAAATTATTAGAGAAACAATGCTTTTAGATTACTATGTGAAAATAAATTACTTTCTTCCAAACCACAAACAAATTTCTAATATAAATTTTATATCAAAGTGTTTAGAATGCTGGTCTTTGTGTTCAGTATATCAAATATAAT
>JAODKT010001744.1:33111848-33123558 GCA_027576195.1 Cossypha heuglini
TAAGGATTACTGCCCCACCTCTTTTAACAGTTTATGAAGATGGTAATAGAATACATATTTTTGGTTACATCTTATATTGTAACCTAAGATAAAGTTGTAACCAAAATATTCATATAAATGCATTTTTACTGATATTATTTGACCCAGGCTAGCATTTACTGTAAGCTGAAGTATATTTTCTACGTCTATTTATTTAAAGCAGCATTAACTGATACAAGATTTGTAGACAATAAATACACAAACAAATGAATATCAGCTTTGCCATTCAGTGGATGACCTCATTTTATACTAACCTTTGAATATCTAGTACTGACTAGTTACAGGAATACTGAAGAATTCCATATGTTTTTGAATGCAAAAAAAAGTACTTGTGTAAACTTTCGCCCCCAAAAAGGATTAATCTAGTGTGAAAATTAAATTTAAATGAATTTATTTTAATAGTGTACGTATAAATGTCAGAAAGGAACCAGGACAATAACTTGATTAGTCTTCATTAAACCTGCACTGGGCGTATTCAGTAACAGCTCAGTGCACGCAAACAAGAAAAGAATGAGAGAAAAGAATCGGAATATGGGGAAGAACATAAGAAAAGAGCTAGTACTCTGCTAAAATTTTAAATGTGCAGCTAAAGATGATTCATATTTAGCTCAATGACCTACAAAATCTTTACAGGTCTATCTTCACATTTCCACAAGCATTATGAAATTTGTTTACATTATGATAAAAAGATATAATTTTCTCACATATAAATACAATTCCCATTGCAATATTTTGAAACAGACAGTAAGAAGTTGGAAAAATGTGGACATCTGTCAACATATAATGATTTGTTCAAATTCCACGATATGCATACCAGGACAAAAAAACTAATTCTGACTAAAATTTAGATACAAAACTTGCGATGACACAACAATTTATGAATTTTGGTACTGTTTAAAAAGACGCTTCACAATTTTCTAAGGATAAAAAGACGATTGTAGAAAATAGAGACTTTATTTATTTATTTATTTATTTATTGTCTTTCAAAGCTGCCAAATGTTTCAAAGTGATGAGCCTGCGAGCATATCTAAAAGAAAATACTGAAATACTTGATTTTCTTGTATATTTATTGTTATCCTATTTTATGAATTTACACCAGCTTCCATGTGCAGGTCTGTCTGGAACCTTTTGGACATACATGAGAAACCTCTACTGCTACTCTGTTTCTCATGGCCATCTGTGATGGAAGGAATGCATCCAAAATAGTATTCAAACTGCTACCTGTAAGTGAGGGAAGATGGTTACTGACAATACTTTTCTTGTCACAAACTACTTTACCCTCTTCACTGCAATGGCAACCTGCCATATTAGGATCAAGTTCCCACATAGTCTATTGACCTGTACAAAAAAGGAAAGTTAATAGTTGGTTCCATGTTAACCAGCACGATGACCCTGATAAGAACACAAACTAGTATGAAAACAAACAAAATGTCAAGTAAAACATAATCAATGCAATTAGATTGGATTAATAGCCCCAAACTTACTATTTCTTTCAGCAATGTTGGTTCTTTCATGATTTTTAATGGTCAATGAAGTTCAATATTTTGATTCATTTTAATCAAGTCTCCTTATTTTTTCTCAGCAGTGTAAGTGTTGATTTTGCAAAAGCTTAGTTTTCCAGTGCAGTTTCCTTACTCTAGTTATTTTCTTTCTTAGACCTTGTTTCACTCCTGTATTGGATTTCTTTGTAGACAAATGCAGTTCTGGAGGCTAAATTTGCAATGAAATCCAGAGGTGTGATTGCAACACATGTATTGAAAACTGATCTAGCTTTAGCCTTGCCAGTTTGCTTAATGAGGGGAATGAAATTGCAGCCTCTGTATTCAATAGTGGATGTCCTTGCAAAGGCAGTTCTGCTTCTGTGATTAGTCAGATAGATTATAGCTGTGTTGCGTATAATCCACTTGTGCTGCAGTCACAACAGCAAAGGTATATCAATAGTTTGTATCAGACATAACAAATAGACAATTAATAAGGTATAAAAAAGTCTAGGAGTAGCTTCTGAAATATTTTTAAATCTGCAACATGGTGGGTACTGTCAAAGAAATCAATAGCTTACTACAGGTAAATGAAACGAAGAAATTGGAATTAGACAAAATGAAAAGCTGATTTCAATTACATTGTACTCATGAAGTTCTGATGAAAACTTACGTTAAATGCTTTAGGCTGGCATGTAAAGAGTATGATTTCTATACATGAAGAGTAATAAAGTTTGGTCAGTAATGTTATTCATTCTTTTTATTACAAGATGAAGGTCATATGGCCAAACAATGTAGGCTTAAGGTACTCTAGTCAGATGCCTGTGTGTGTATATGTGTTTGCATTTTACAGGAAAAGTTACTGTCCTAGGAAGATTTTGCTAGACTTCCAGACTGGACCTATACAAATTGAAAAAAACATCTTCAGCTATGTGAAGTTAAAGTACACGGACTCTACTGATTTCCATCCTGAAATTTACAGTTAAGTATTTTCTTTATTGCATGACTGATTGGGCACTACTTGTTTAAATTTTAATGAATGAAAGTCATTCACTAAAATTCATAAAGTGTGCGGGGAATATCTGCATGTTTCATAATACATACTATGTATAGTCCTTTAATTCAGAGTCCAGATCAGTCTGGGGAGAAAAAGAACAAACAGCTTGGCAGAAAAAATATAATGATTACCTTGATTATACATATACAGTTACTGTTATTTTTATAGAAGGAAGATAAATATAGCTTGCTAATGTTCCTTGTACACTCTGAGGAGCTCCTGCAGCTTCCCTCTGAAGTGACATTGCAATTCCCAGGACTTATAGCCCAGAAATAGTTTCTATGGCAGCTTTAACATTTATTTTTATAGATATCTCTACTCAGTGTTAAAATATGCCTCATGAAACTGCTTCTGCACATCCACTGAAATATATACATCCTGGAAAGATCCTTTCACAATTACCAGAGAGAATCCTTTCACAAGTTAAATAGTCAAATTCTCTTCATCTGCATGAAACACAGACCCTCAAAGCCTGCACTTTTTTAACATGTACTAATGATCTTTAGATAGTTATGGTGTCATTTGTTTAATACACATGAAAAGTAGATTAGTTTTAAGTTTTTAAGGTAAAAGTTGTAAGTTAAAATTTCAACTTCAAATGCTATAAAATAAAAAAATACTTCTTTATTCTTCTTTAGTCAAAAATTTGAGGAATTCTACTGTCTACTAGAGCATTCTATAGTCTTTTTATATTTCATTTCTAGTGCTGCATAAATACTAATTCAAAAAGACACTACTAGTCTCTTTCTATCAGTTTTTGCTATGCTTTTCATATTATTTACATGGCTGGTTCTACAGATGTTCAAAAAGTGTACTTTTCAGAGATCACAAGGTCTTAACAACCTCAATAAAGCATGATGAAATGGAAGAGCTCTTCTTAGATGTCATTGATATGTATTTCTCAAATTGCAATCTGCATAGATTCTTAGAGTCTCTAAGAGTTTTTTAGCTGCTTTACTAAGAAAGCATGATATTTAAATATTTCTCTTTATGAGTATTTCCTGTTTTCTACATGAAACACTATTGTGGTGGTATAATAATAATAATGATGTGACAAAAGGGCAGGAAATACATTTGAAATCTTTCCAAAAAGGTATTTAACAGTAAGAAAGACACAAATGAAGTGAGAGAACATGCAATATAGGATAGGAATTATATGTCTTTATATACAAAGTGGAAGTAAAGTCAGAATGGTATAACTGTAGGTGAAAAGCTGTGTAAAGCTTTGCAAGATTATATTCAGAGCTGAAACTGGGTACATTTAGTCAGAAGCTGTAGAGGAATTTCTTTGTCTTCATTCTAAGTAGCTGATCTGTTACATTTTCAAGTTACAAACATAAGGATTTTTAAAGCATGACTTCAAGAGGTTGAAAAGCATAAAAAAAATTTCAATATCAAACACTGTCCGTGTCATGAAGGCAACAGAATAATGAAGATCCAGCGTAAATTATGTTGAGACCAGCATTGAGGAATGTGATGGGTTTCAATGGATGCATCTGACTGATGTATAATACCCATTTGAAAGAGATTAGTCAAGTCAAAGAACTGCTTGGTTGATATCAAGAAAATTTAAGTGGTCTTTATGGAAACATTCAGTCATAGTTTTGTAAAAGTACTAATTATTTATATTTCATTTCTAGTGAGCATTGTTTCCAGCTTTGCTTAAATAGTAGACATAATGTCTTTGTTCCTAGAGTTCCTATATTTTGTGCAATATAATGTAAGCTCTATAAAGCAGAGTTTTATAAGAAGTGATTTTAAAGGTGGCCCTGTATTGGACTTAAGAGTAACAGTTTCAGGCTTTTAGTGAAGGGAGAAAAATTCTGGTATTTGTCCTTAGACATTCACACCTGAAGGCTTGCATGGTTCAATTCTTCAGAAAGAACATTTTGCACTTCAACATTAGAGACACTCAGATTATTTAATAATTATTTACCACCAGCAGACTCAATGCATGTCTAGCAATGCATAGATGCAGCAAGGAGAGCCATTATATTGAAGTGAGATGCTAACTGTAAAAAAGCACTAGTTTCTCTTTGTCCCTGAATCTGCATCCAGATGTACTAGATTTGAAGTGTGGCAGTCATCTGAATATTTGTTCAGTAGTGTCTTACTACTGAAATGGAGATTCAGTTAATATACTTAGAAGAGTTTTTATTTTTCTGAGTATGTTTGGATATATATTGCTCTCTGAGCTAGTACAGCTCTAATAAATTTTAAGCAAAATATACACCTATAAGTAGGTGCCATCAAAATTAATCATCAAATCATTGCAAGTTTTCTCAAAGAGTTTCTCCACTGATACTGCTGACTTAAAACTGAGTTAACAGTATCCTTCTTCAATAACTAAGAGCCAGCGGTAGCTACATAATTGCTTACAGAGGGAGACAACAATTCAGGCAATCAAAGTATGAGAAACAGAGGTACATTTAATTAAGCGTTCTGTTTTCTGCTAACATAGTTTCTGAAGGACAAAACACAACCAAAGCTTCCTGTTGCTATTGAACAAAAATATTAGACCACACACACTAGCAATAAAAATTCTCACTATGAGAATCCTCTGCGTTGTGATAATGAGAGACGCAGCAACCCCAGGCAGATGTGAAGGAGTGCTTTTTATTGCCAAAAAGCAGACCTTTTAAATCAGTTAGCTGGTTATCAGTCTACATAATTTTACAACAAGCCCAAGTCAACCACACACCATGAAACTTGGAAAAACTTTCACCATACATCACCATGTGGACAAACAGCAGTCACACAGCATATCTCTCATATTTTTTACATCTCTCTACCCCTATTCCAGCTATTGTCTTCTACTTTGCCTAAGTAGCAGGCTAGAGGCATGTTTCAAGGCTTTATAAAGACTTTATAAAGCCTTATCTATTGGTAACACCTCTGAATCACTCCAAAGGAAGTCTTAAACATTCTCTTTTATTAACAGTTAATGAAAACAGGAAGCCAAAGAGTGTGGCTAGTTTTAGATTTAGGGGTTATATTGTGATTTTTTCCCTGTCCCAAATACCAATTTGTCTGCTTCAAGTAATTTAGAAAACACCAATGACAATTTCCTTCTTTTGAGACTGCAATTGTACTTCAGAGTGTGCTAGTATTATCAAATGATTGATAAAATTTTTGTAGTAACACTCTTTACAATATAGTGAGTTTAGTGGCACAGTACTTGAAGGTGAGAGGTAATAATTTCCAAGTGTCAGCACAGGCAATCAGACAATATCTGTGCAGTTCCTGTGTAGTTGTTGACAGGCTTCTGGAAGAAAGGCCTGTAATGCCCATTGTACTCTGCAGGAAAGTTTTACTTTGGGCAGCGTGTAGGAGAAATTAAAGAAATCTCATAAGGTCAGTAACAAATGATTTTTATTTGCAGACTTTAGATCATCCAGACAGAATAAGGCACTTGGAAAACTTTTATTTAGCAAACTTTAGAATGATCAGATGGAATAATGCACTTAGCAAGGCATTGACTGGATTTTTTAGTCAGGATTGCAATGTATTTTGAGAAGAGGAAGGTAAGAAAAGAAAGGGAAAGGGAAACAGAGAAAAAGAGATGGAGAGGGGTAGATAATCACCGCTGTGGGATCCAGTGTGATCTCAGCAGGTTTTAAATCCAGGGCAGAGGAGCATGGCACGTGTCATACTTCTTGCCATCCTTTTATCAGTTCTGACCACATGTGGCTCTTCCCCAAGAGGGCCTATGTTAATTTCAGCGTCAAAATCTTGTCCCTGCACTTTACACAGTGCCAGAACTAACTAAATCAGGTGAATCTGAGGGCTGCTGGTAAAATTAAAAGTCGGATAGATATTGGGAATGCTTTTCATTTCATGCATTTGAATGCACACTGGAGCAAAATGATGTAACCAAGTCAGACCACAGATCTACCAAATCTAAGCCAAAAAAAACCAGACTCTCAAGGTATATTATTATTATTATTATTGTTGTTGTTGTTGTTGTTGTTGCTGTTATTATTCTTATTATTATTAACAAATTTCCCTTATAGAATCATAGATAAACTAGATATTCCAGATACTTATAAAAGTTTTAAACTACCCTTATAGGCTCTTACTTTTCTGTCCTTGTTTCCATACTCATACAAATTACTAGAGAATACAGAAACAGCAGTTATCAAATTTAAAAATGAAACCATATTTTATTTAATTACTTTTTATTTTATTTTGGTCATGTAGACAAAGAATTGTTTATGAATGTAATTTAAGATAATGCATGTCTTTTCTTTATATAATCAGTCCCACAATCTAAAACAAATGCATACAGTTAGCAATTGAATGCAAGGTGTTTGCTAGGTCAGCTTGTGTTAGCATTGTTATTGCTTCTCTGTAGGAGTAAAAAGGCTTTATTAAATATGTAGTTATACAGAAGTCTAGCATCCAGCTGTGGATGCATCAAGATGAATTTTATTCAAACGCCTGTTTGTTCCTGCACTATGTATGTATACACATGGATGGAGCTTTTGAAAGTGCAAAATTATTTTACATACACTGCTACTAAGGTTTTTTTACCTTGAGAAATTATAAGTTTGTAATAGTAGCTGTGAATAATAAGTGAAAAGATTATGTTTTCTTTTTACCTCAGAGATTTCCTGTGAATAATGTCTTATTCAGTGCTCTTGAATTTTGATATTTTTATATGTATAATTGACTACTGACAACATAATTTGCCAAATAAGCTTCAGTTAAATTCTGATTTTAGTAGTTTATAAAAATTTTGAAATTGGCCATGGTGTCACCGTATTTTGACATTTGCTCTTTGTTGAAAGATGCAAATTAGAAAAGGAATTGTAAATTCATCAGTTTCTGTGGCTGACCATGCAACTCCACGTAGCTCGCTGTCTATTGAACATAAGCATGCAGAAAAAACTCACAGAATTTGAAACTGTAAAGTAATTATGGTTCTGCAAAAGACATTGTGTTCCATGTGGCACTACACATACGTAAGCATGCAAAACAAAATGGAAGTTACCTAAGAAGTTGTAAATTTTTTACATATCTCTGAGGTAAAGTAAAAAACAAAGTATGCTGCAGAGATGTTAGTCACCACAGATTATTTTTGTGATCTATATGGCTTTGTAATACCAGTGGTGGTGTTCCCTTAAGATATAGAATAATCTTTGGCTTTGCTGTCATGAAGTATTTTGTAGTATTCTTTTTCCTACAATTTATTTAGATGACTTTGCAATGTGAAATAGTAGAAAGATGGAAAACCTAATAAAAAATTTGGGAGTAACAGCTTATAACAGCTTGTATCTGACTCAGCTGTCTGGTTTTTATTGTGAATGTTCTCCTGTGCCGCTTATTGTAATTCTAAGGCCAGTAAGGCTATAGTGCTGTGCACAGGTTTACAGCTACCTCCTGGGGAGGTAGCTAAATTTGAAAAGAAAAGAGAGACAAACACTTACAATAAAGAATATAAGATATTTTCTGTGTCCATCCCAAGACTGCATTATTTTTGCATTATTCACATCATATGATCATTGTATGTTTTATGGTTGGTAGAACATCTTTCTTTCATTCTTCCCAAATAGTGCTGCTACTCTGGGTTTTCTTAAACCTTTCTTCACATGTGCCACAACCAAAATGTGGTTTTCTAAAGAAAACAGATAGGTTTCCTAGATAAGCAGGACCAACACTGGTTGAGTTTAATTTTTAGAAGGGATTTGTAGGTAGTACGTTAGTATTGAAACATAAACTCAGATATGAAGTGGGTGTTAACTATGTGAATAGTCTAGAAGTTTTGAAAAAAAATACTGAAACAGTGAAAGGTGCTTGAGTCCTGATTACTGAAGTTTATGGCTACTAATACTGGTTTCTATAGGACAGAAAAATGAAATTGGCTTCATTAAGATGTTTTACATGAAGAAATGCGAGACATTAATTCATAACTCAGTAATTATTTGTTTAATTATGTGAACAGATTTAACACAATAATCTCAAATAATCCAGTAATTATGGAGCAGTAATAAACCCAACAATTTAGCTAATTTATCTCTGGCCCTCGATAGAGCTCAATCCCATTTTTAATAAGTGAAGTTTCTACCCTCAGAACCCCACATTCATAAACTGTAGCAAAAGGATTCTTATCAGAGGTGAGGGTGGTTCCCAATAACACCTTTTAGGGTTTTTGGATATTAGGGCAATTGTGGCAAAAATAAAAGAAGAGTAGAGCGACGACCACAGCTTAGCAACATAAAATACTTTAATAACAGTGAAAGTAAAAGTGGGATGAGGCCCAAAAATCCAAACACACTAACCAAGGGGACAAGGTCTTTGTAGGAGTCGGTGGTCGAAGACCAAGATGTAGGGAGGTCCACAGTATAAATGTGGGGGAGGAGAGGGGGTGGAGTTGGGATTAGGGTCCAATAGGTATAGGGGAAAGTGGTACAGAGGTGGGGTAAGGGAAGGTAGGGTCCCATGGGGTAGGCTGGGTGGGACACTGCATCAGTTGAGGGCCAATGGGGATACAAGGAAGGGAGAACATTCTAGGGACTGGGAGTGGTGATGATCAACTGGAAAATGAGGGTTAGGAATATGTATGAGGCATCAACATGGGCAATCCCGTAAGTCCCAGGAACTTTCTCTTTGGGCATCGCCACAACTTCAACAAATGCTTCCAGGCCTAGGGTTGGGGTACAGGCTTTTTTTTTCAGTAATGGTTGCCTGACCTGGGATACAGGTCAGACTGACTCCTACATTATATATCTATTTTCTTTACATAAAAATATCATGCAGTCCCTTCTCCTCTCATCTAATTGTTCTCTCAAAATAGGCAAAAG
This sequence comes from Cossypha heuglini, assembly GCA_027576195.1. Taxonomy (NCBI): domain Eukaryota; kingdom Metazoa; phylum Chordata; class Aves; order Passeriformes; family Muscicapidae; genus Cossypha; species Cossypha heuglini. The sequence continues at coordinate 33,121,226 of JAODKT010001744.1, forward strand.
CATTGCAGTGATATTGAGAATTGCCATACATTGTGTTTCTTGTAAGCCTCGTTTCTCTGGGCTATACATATTTATTCCACTGCTTTCTGCCTGTCATGGTCAAATGAAAGAGAAAGCTGATATTTTGTTTGCATTAAAACCTTGCCTAAGTTTAATGAAGGTGAACGTTTATCCTTTTTTTGCTGTGATATGTAACCAATACAGACTCTTCCCTACCATTTTGGCATATAGCCATGCCAGACCAACACTGAGCAGACTTACCCATGTGTGAAGATAAATCCAAGATCCTTTGCTCAGTTGACATTGTAAAGTGTTTCTGTGAGCACAAAATTAAAGAACAGCTTATGGTGAGAGTAGCAGAAACAGAGGGGAAAAATGGGAAATTGATAGAAAAGGATAAAACAAATTAGCTAGTAAGATACTTTTCTTAGAACTTTCTGAAACTGTAGAACAGGTCTGAAATGAAGATTTGTGCCAGTTTGATCACTTTAAAGCAAGTAATAAAAAAAATCTAGAACAGCAGTCAGGAGTTTTCTAGAAGAAATAATTTCTCTTTCAGGGGATAGATGGTTTAAGAATTCATTTGTGTTTCACTTTTATAGGATGTAATTAATATAGAAAAGTACAGTTCTGGAAACTTTTTCATATGATTGTGAAAAGTGGAAAAAGATTTTTTCTCATTAAAAAAGAGGGTCTGAGTGGGAAATTCTGTATTAAAATGGTGACCTGTAAATCCTGGTAAATTTGTACAATAAACTGGCTTTCCTTTGCTGGCATAAGCAGAGTCCGTGTCAGTAAATCCTTCCATTAAAGATTTCATAAGTTTTCATATTTTCATATATACATTAGCCTTTAATTCCTAAAGAACTAAAAATAATGTTGTCTTGAACATCCAAGAACAGAATTAGCTTAAGAAATAGACAGCAAGCAATCAAAAGAATTAGTTTATTTTCTCATTGACCTCGTCTTCATTACAGTCTCAAAACAAACATAGAATGACAAAATCATAGAATAGGTTGGGTTGGAACAGACCTTAATGACCATCATGTTCCAACCCACCTTCCATGAAAACCTTTCACCAGATCAGATTTTTTTAGGTCCTGTCCAGCCTGGCTTAGACACCTCCACAACTTCTCTGGGCAACCTGTTCCTGTGCCTCACCACCCTCCCAGTAAAGAATTTCTTCCTTATATCTAATCTAAACCTATTCTCTTTCAGTTTTTCCTGAAAAATTTACTTAACTACATGATATTAAATATTGAAATAGCTCAAGCTACTTAATACAGGAGGAAGCCCTTTTGGTTTCCAAATAGTAATGAATAAAGCTGGGATCTGGGAAATCCTTAGTCATGTTTCTCATTAACCTCATATTTGCAGGGTCAAGTATCGTGGACAGAGCTCAAAGAGGTACTGGAGATTTTGCAGACTCTGTATATGATATTGTTGGCAAGAGACATGGACCAGTTGGAGTGGGTCCCTAGGAAGTCCATGAAAACATGTGCTGAATGTTCAGTAATTCAGCCTGGAGAAGGGTCTGAGATCATATAGCAGTCTTCCAGTATCTAAAGGGGGCTTTAAGGGAGTCAATTTTTTCAGCTGGACCTGTAGAAATGTTTGTAATGATTTTAAACTAAGACATGCTAGATTCAGGCTAGATATAAAGAAATGTTTTTTCTTAAATAGGTGGTGAAACATTAGAAGAGGTTGCCCAGAGAGATGGTAGATGTCCCATTGCTGGAAATGGTCAAGGTCAGAGAGGGAGGTTCTGAGCAACCTGATCTAGTCTCTGTCCATGACAGCAGTGTTGCACTGGATGACCTTTAAAGGTCCCTTACAGCCCAAACTATTCTATGATTTTACCATAGAATGATTTTATCATTCTATGATTCTATTATGTTATACAGTTGAGTATAGGTTATCATTATATGAAAATAAATTTTTTCTAAGTCCTACTCATAACTAGTTTGAGGTCTTTTACAGGAAAATCTATATTTATTACAAGAGGTAAATTCTAAAATTCAATTTTATTGCTGGAATAAATATTAATCTTGTGGGTGAGAAGTAGCAGAGCAAGAGTCTAAGGGCACAGTCTCTATTGATTCTGATTTAAAAAGAATAAAACTGTCAAATTTTCTGTATTTTTATACCAATATTTATCCCACATATGAACAAAAGAGGTGGTCTGTAATACTATGAAAAGTATTATGATGACCAGATTGAGCACAATCACAGAATATGCTGTGTTAGAAGGCACCCACAAGGATCATTGAGTCCAGCTCCTGGCCCTGCACAGCACCAGCCCCAAGTCACACCATGTGCTGAGGGCATTGTCC
>JAODKT010001744.1:33123658-33146089 GCA_027576195.1 Cossypha heuglini
AGAAAAGTAGCTAATATTTATTTCCCATTGAAGAATGCTTTTTTTTTTTTTTTTTTTTTTTTAATATGTGTGTCTCATTTAACTAAAAAAATCTGGGAGAAAGAAATACTTTTAGTCTTTCCATTTGTCAGGAATCATGGTATATTAATACCAATGTAATTTAATTGGATAATAGCAGCAATCTCACTCTTAGATTTAATTGGAATGTGTATATATTGCCAGTATTCTCAGGAAATTTATATGCTTCAATTCACTTTACCAAATAAATCTTCAGTCAACTGCAATTAGTGTCTTGCATAAAGTTACTTCTGCAATGCCCCCAGCTAGTGATGAGTATCTTAATGCTATTATAATTTACTGTTTATCTTGACATGACTGTTTTTCAGTTTTGCTAAATATTTTTAAGCACCTTAAGTCTTCTCTTGTTGTTCCACATCAAAGGTTTGGCCATCAAACAGCTGGACACTTTTCAGAACAGCTGTGAACTGCATTATTACATGTTAGCCACATTATTTTATAAAACTTTATTTGTCGTATTTGCCCAAATATTAAAAGAAAAGTAGATACAGGAACAGAGAGATATCAATTTTTTTATGTTACATTAAGCATGTCCCATTTTGAATATTCATATGCTATGTAATGCTGCAGACTAGCAAAGAGTGATAGTAGAGATCTTGGTTAAGAAATTCTTTAAAACTTTTCATGTTCAAATTTATCTTTCCTGGCTCTATTTAGCATCCTCTGTTTTTCAGAACTTTCCAATTGGTTAAAGTCTATTTCTTCGTCTTGTTTGAGCTAAGGGTGCAGGATTGTTTCTGGAAAGATGTGGCATTTGCTTTGTAAATGCCTTCAGTAAAGGCCCATACTTCCCTTAGGCTGACACAGAGCAACCAGTGCCAGTTCTTTCATAATTCTCACAGCCAGATAAGTTTTCTTGCTCAGAAAAAACTTCAAGGAGTAAAGGTTTCCACACTTTCTTATGTGGAAGATAGACTTGGCTGCAGGGTCAGAACAGGAAGATTTAGGTGTCACTATGCTGAATAAGTAAGTAGTGGTTGTAGTCAGTGGCACAGGGTCTAGCTGGGGGCTGTCCCTAGTGGTGTCCCCCAGAGCTCAGTACTGGGCCTGAATATTGTCTAACTTGCTAATCACTAACTCCATGAAGGGGCAGATGCCTCCTCAGCAAGATCACTGGTGACACAGAGCTGGGAGGAGTGGCCAATACCCCAGAGGGCTTCAAAATGGTCTTCAGAAGGGCTTTGAGAGAGATGGGAGAGAAGAACTGGAAGACTTAGAGATGGGCAGAAAGCAGTGCCTGAAATTCAACAAAGGCAATTTCAGAGTCTTGCGCCTGGGGAAGAAGAACCCCCTGCACCATTAGAGGCTGGGGACCAAACTGCTGGAAAGCAGCTCTGTGGAGAAGGACCTGTGGGTCCTGGTGGACAACAAGCTGTCCATGAGCCAGCAGTGAGCCCTTGTGGCCAAGGCAGCCAATGGTCTCCTCAGGTGCATTGGGAAGAGCATTGCCAGCAGGTTGAGGAGGTGATCCTGACCCTCTACTCAGCCCAGGTGAGGCACATCTGGAGTGCTGTGTCCAGTTCTGGACTCCTCAGCGAAACAGTGACGTGGAGCTGCTGGGGTGGGTCCATTGGAGGGCTATAAAGGTTTAGGGACTGGAACATCTCTCTTACAAGGACAGGCTGTGGGAACTGGGCCTGTTCAGCCTCAAGAAGAGATGACTGAGAGGGAACTTCATCGATGTCTCTAAGTACCTGAATGGATGGTGCCAAAAAGATGGAGCCAGGCCGTCTAGAATGCCAGTAACACTTGAGGCAACTAGAAGAAATTGATACACGGGAAATTCCCCTGAATATGAGGAACAAGTTCTTTACTGTGCTGGTGACCAAGCACTAGAAAAAATTGCCCAGAAAGGGTGTTGAGTCTTCCTCACTGGAGATACTCAAAGACCATCTGGACACAATCCTGTGCCATGTGCTCTAGGATGACCCTGCTTGAGCAGGGAGGTTGGGCCATATGACCCATTGTGGTCCCTTCCAGCCCCACCCATTCTGTGATTCTGTGTGATTCTCTGTTTCTGGCAATTTCAAAAGCTTGCTATGCAGATTAAAGAATGCTTTGACAATGACAATTTTTAGGAAGCACTTGGAGATCTAACTGGAGGTTATTGTCTTGTACTCAGTTTGATTGTGAAACTGATGTACATTTTGCAGTAGAGAACACCGGCTCATACTGCAATGACTTTAAATTCTAGACACATGAGGATGTGACAGGTATCAGAAGAAATCATGTCTTCCTACTGCAAGGTATAGAATGGGGATTTTGGGAGTTGAATAGGGGCTTAGTGTGATGCAACTTTATTTTGTTCCTTGCAGATTCTGTTTTATACAAATCTAAAGCTTTAAATGAAATTTAGAATCTAGGCAGCTGCCTGCCAAGCGGAAACGATTTAGAAAACACTTAGTTTTATTAAATTAAAATTTAAATTCTTTTATGTCTCTGAAATCTATTTCCCACATAAAAATGCCTACACTGGACTTATGGATCTAAAATAAATTCTTTACTAGTAGCGACTATTTAAATATTGACTGTAGGTAAGGGTGATAAGCTCCACTAAAGGGGAGCAGGAGTGTAATCAGCTGCCTTATCTTACCTTCCGAGACCATCACTGTTAAATCTATTCTCTCTGTTTTCAACTGGGATTATCTTTTCACCCTAAACTATTTTCACTCCATCTAAACTTTAAACCACTAACTACATTTTATTTAATGGGATCTTATATTTAGGTTTGAGGGTGTAATTGCAAATCTACACTTTTCATAATGAATTAAGTATCAGAGAACACAGGGTATTTGGACAAACATAAACTTTAGGTGGCATTTTTATCTTTAGGGAGTTATTTTATATATTTATGTGTATATGTACACATATATATGTACATATGTATGTATATAATGCAGTTACTGTAAAATCTGTGTACCAGGCTGAATATTTTTTTATATGATTTTGGACTCTTCTTCAAACTTTCATGTTTATGTTTATAGTTATTTCTAAAACATCTGCACTGGGTTGCTCCATTGACCATGAAAATAATGCTCAGCCTTTGATTTTTGTCTGGATAATGAGATCTTTCATTTTTAGCAATAGCTGTGTCTCAATTAACTATGCTTTTTCCTCCATAAATCTTGTATATCCATGGTTCCTGGGGCAAACCATTTCCAATGACAATAGATTTTGTGCCCACACTAGCTTTGTCCACTCAGAATTCAGATCAAAAGCAGAATTACATATTTTTTTCTTTTTAATCTATTGTGACCTATGAAGATTAATTAAACACTCCATACAAGTTCTAATCCTAATTGGAAAGCCATTAAATTATACCTTTTATTTTGAAACTGGGCTGTTACAATGTCTAAAAAGGAGTTAAAATTTTTTTTGGTGCAACCCCTCTAGGAAAATGCAGATCTTGTCGGCTGTCACCTTTCCTGGATTCAGTGTTTGTGGGACAGATGTTTGTGCTTACCAGAAGAGCATTGCAAAGTGTTGTATAGTTGCTCTGTCTACATACTAAATGTTTAATTTTCAGATGTTTGCTGTTTATGAAAACATTTGTGTGAGTAGATGTGTTGAGATGTCTTTTCTTTGTTAGTAATTGAGGCCAGTACGTAGTTTCTCACTTACTTCAATATGCTTTTCACTATTCAATTAAAATTGTTTTGAGTACTTTTTTTTATTGAGCAAGATTTTGCTTTTGAAGTGGCCCCACACACTTAACTGGTTTTAATTCTACAGTTCATTCCAATGAGATAATGGTATATGCCTAGTTAGAGCTCTTTGGAACATTTTTGGGTGGATCCAGTATATTTTATTTGCTAATTCTCTTATATATGAATACACTGTCTTTTGCTAAACTTAAGAGTATAAATATGAAAGGATAAGCCATGAGTTCTCTTTGGGATCTCAAAGTCAGCTGTTGTCAGATTTCAAATAAAGCTGGGTAAACTGATAGGTTTTTTCTTCTCTATTGTGAGTAGTGGCACAGATTTGACTGTAAGAAAAGTGCTGAGTTTTTTTCTTGCAAAATGTTTGTTTTCAAGCTACATTGATGAAGTCAGTTAATTGGCTGTAGTATTCTGATATTCCCCGTGCCACTGAGTGTAGGAGTTGAGTTCCTCTACAGTTTTGCACAACATGGATCTCATGTCTCCAGAAAAAGATCAGGCAATAGTTTGAGATAGTTTGTGGTATAATGGCAAAATCTGTGTGGTAAGTGGATATTGTTTTGCTTGGTATGATTAATTAACTGGAGTAACAAGGTGCTTTAACTCCAGTTTTCAGTCATCATAATCCTCTTGTACTATATATTAGGAGTAATTTATGAATTATGCACGTAACAGCATCAGTCAGGTGGAGGAACTGGGGCAGATTACCTCAAAGAAAAATGATTTTTAATTGTCTGCTTTAATTCACAAAGCCAATGTTTAGACTGTCATGTCTATTGAACAGACTGTATATAGGGAAGATTTTTCCAGCCAAATTATGAAAAGGAATCTAGGCGATTCAGAAATTTTTACCTTGCAATAGATGTTGATATAAAGTAATTCTAATACTGTCCTCAGAGGTAAGTATTAAACAGAAATGTTTTTTGAAACTAAAGTTAAATTAGGAATCTTGTCTGTGACAAATATCTTGTAACTGCTCCAAGGAATTTCTCTTAGAGATATCAGAAAAGAAAGCACAAGAATAGCTTTGAATGTGCTTCCTCTTTGAGGAGGACAAGTAGTTAAATCTTATTATTGAGGGTTCTGCTGTTATTAGAACTAATAGAAACAATCAATCAAATATCTTGCTTCTGCCCTCTGTGCTGGTGGTCACTGGTTCCAGTGACCTCCTCAGCTGCTTGTGCAAGACCTCCTCAGTTGGAAGATTTTGTGGTTATTGTTGGAAGAACATGATGACTATAGCAAAGAAAAGTAAGACAGCATCCTTCTGGCTACAGCTGTTTATTTTAAGTTAATTATACAGCTGAACAAAACTGTATTTAGGTAGTTCAGTAAAAATTCTCAGTATTTTGGATTTCATTGATGCTAACTCTTGGCAAACAAATTGTATGTACTTGCTAAAGCCTTGCCATCTCTTGTAAACAACGTTTTGTTTTGAAGGTAGCTCTGTTTAGATCAGGAATAAAGTAACAGATATGAGGGGGGAACAATTCATGTGTCCACACCATAGTGTCATGATTTTATAATTGTTTGGGGTATTCAAGGTATCCTTATGGCAGAGTGGAGATAACACAGGCAAGATGGGCCCTATTGGACAGCAATTCTAGGCTTGTAGAGATACTGTAAATTCTCTGAAATAACATCTGAGTCCAACCTCAGCAGACACAGTGAATTGAAAAGGAAATTTTATCCGAAAGGAATGAAACATAGCAGGGATACAAGTCTGTCTAGAATTAAGATCAAACACATCCTCAATCCACAGAGGATAAACCTAACTTTACTCTTAAAAATGCACAGGAATAAATAGAATACAATAGCATTCATTGGTTGTACAATCTGGACAGCTTGTTAACAAAAGCTGAGGAGCAATAATAGTTTATGTTGTACTTGTCCTTGATTGAATTACTAATTGTTCTGTTTCTCTTTTAGGTTATGGTCAGACTGGTCCAGTGGTTCAGAGAGGTGGATATGACTCCATTGCTGCTGCTGTTTCTGGTCTCATGCATATCACAGGGCATGAGGTACAGTGTACAACTTACAAATTTCATAGAGTCTTTGTGCCACATACCAAAACTAGCTGCTGCACAAGTCAGCCTATGCTAACACATCTGTTATGTAAACCCTCCTGAGTCCAACAAGAGGTCCCATCTCTGGGTATCTAAGGCAGTAATAGACTTATATACTTCATGTATCTCACTCCAGGCTTGTAAAGAAAAATGCTCAAGCAACAGAAAATTAAAGAAAAATCCTAAATCTCCAGTGAATAAATTTACAATGTATGCTAACCTGTTAATGGCCACTTGTAGTCACTTCAAGAGCTGTAGTAACTCTTGTACATTGTCAACATTGTTGACAGCTGGATGATTGAACCATATCTATGAGTGTGAAGTCTCATTGATGCTTAGATATTGATATTCCCTTTGTAAAAGTGGGACTTGTGAAGCTATCCAGATAAATCTGACAAAAGCTGGGTGTTTTTCAATCATTCTGTCTGCAAATAGGCAGACAGATGCCGTGTATTTCTGGAGAAGCTTTATGTGCTTACTATTCTCACTGACACCCAAGATCTTTGGTAGTTGTGGCAGTGCAGGAAGCATAAGAGTAGTTTAGTATCTGGATTCTAGAGGTATACAGAACGTGTGTCTTCACCTCAGAAAAATGCTGGTCAAATAAGCATTTAATTAAGCCATCCTGAATCATCTACAGATGCAGGGAATGTGGTCCCCAAATGTCCCTTTTCAAGTGAGGTAGTGTTAAAAGTCTGTTCTGTGCATTATAAATGCTAGATACTGTTCTGTGGTGGTGCTCCTGGTACTTTGGAAGCAGTAGTGCAGATTTTGTGAGTATACTACTTGCATGTTCTAGATAGACAAGGAATTCATAAAGTTTCTGTACAAAGTGTCAGCTGCTCATGTTTGAGTAGGTTGTTGAAAGCTAACCACACATGATCTGGACACAGCTTTATTGTAGTGTTGATATTCTGCCAAGAGTCTTGTTTTCTACAGAGAACAATGGCAAACATCAGAAGTTTGTACTTCTGGCAAATATTGTTACCAGAGTTGTCCTTTTTATTAGGGAAAAAAAGTCAAAACCAAGCATTTTTGGACGGAGCAAGCTGAAACATCTTGTGCCTAGTTTCCTGAGACTGTCTCTTTCTGCTGTGTTATTGGTATGTACTCATAGGATGCCCCATCTCAGAACATGAGAGGACATGAAATTGAGTGCAGTCCTTACAGGCACTTCCCTTCAAATATATAATGCACGTATGCACTAAGCAATGGCTGATCCCAGTAACTGTAGTGTAAGTAAATATAACATTGTGTCTATAGAATGGAGGTTAATGCTTCCAATACAATGCCAGAAACTTCATGCACACCTCAAAATATACCAATCAAAACTAAAAGGGAATAAAAACAGTTAGAAAGGGGAAGATGTTAGTACAACATAGATAAAGGTTTATAGAAAGATTGAAAAACACAGAACTTTTGTACAGCTTTGCAATGATATGTGAATACCAGAATAAATAACTGTTACACTGAATAATTGTATGGAAGTTATATTATGAAAATAATAGTCCTCAGTGACTGTTATGAAGATGGATTTTATTAAAAGATTGTGTTAAGATCTACAGGAAAACCAGATGTTTGCAACACCTCACCAAGACCTGAGGTAATGTAATCGTAGGAATCATTTAGTCCTTGTCAGTAACAGGTTCATCTGTTCAGTGGGGGCCTCTAACAATTCATTCAAACTTAGTCACTCTTTTGCATAATTAAAATAAACATACTAAAATTTTCTTATTTTTCTTTATTTGAATTTGTTTACGTAGTATTTCCTCAGTTTCTCAAAACCATTTTTTGATGTGTAGAGGGGCAGTATTGTTTCAAATACTTAAGTAGCCAATGGCTCCAAAAAAACAGATGTGCTTTTTGTTGTTGTAGTGAAAACTTACCCAAGTGGCTGTAAAATCATATTGTATGCTTGTTTGACATTTACTTTAAAGTAGCAAAGTATTACTAATAGTAAAGTATTCCATTTTTTTTACGCTTATGCTCATCTGACAGAATTGTGTTTAAAATTTCACAAAACTAAGTCTGAACAAAAGTAGAAAACTTTGTTTCAGTCAGCATGTAGAAAAGTGGCCGATGAAAAAGAAAACAGAAATTCATGCTGTTTTTTTTTTTTTCTTTTAAATAAAGCTTAAATTATTTGCTGACTAGATAACATGGAATTAATAGGCTAAAAGTAGCAAGTTCAGTTTAATGGGTAGACTAGGGTCAGATTTTCTTTTTAGAATAAAATAGAAAAGGCCACTCTTATAAACTGAAAATTTAAAAAAAAAGAAGAAAAAATTAGAACAGATGGTGTTGGTTTTGTATTTAATTGCAGTAGCTATAGATAATCAGCATAACATCATCAGTTCAACAGTGCTCTTTGGAAACATCTATTTAGTAAACAAACCATTGAATGTTCTTGCAGGATGGTCTTAGAGGCATCAGCTGAGGCAGCAGACAAATTATAACGAATCTGAGCAGCAGCAAAAAAGCATCTACATACATGACTGTGTTGTTTAATGTTGAGGTATACATATTTATGTAGAGGTAGAAATATTTACAGTTCTTTGGAATGCATTTTAATAATAGGGTACTGAATTTTTTTTCCTGTATCTGACATATACAAAAATGTATAATCCAACAGCAGTATATATTCCTGCCTATAAAAAAAAAAAAAAAAAGAACAGCTTGTGCTTTTTTCCCTCTTTTTTTTCCCCCTGGTATCACTTAATAACTTTGAAATGCTTCAGAGTGATATTCTGAACATTGAGCTGAAGCTATAGCTTCTGCAATATTGCAAAATTATTGGCACAAACAACTGCATTTGTGCTAGTGTTGCTTTTGCTGATTGTACAAACCCAAGCACAGTAGAATAGTGTTTTTAAATCATGGTTTAGTGTACAGAAACCTGCATGTGATTCAAGCTCTTACACATGTACTTGATTACTTCTGTATTAGAAGTGTATCACACCTGTGAAATTTGAAATTCTATTGTGTTTATGAGGGGAATCTGTTTTGTGTAAATCACTAACACAAACCTATTTTGAATGAAAGTAGTTGCTTCAGGACACATTCACGTTTTCTTTACATAAATTAAAATATGCTACAGGACAAAGTTTGCACTGATTACAATTTTATTGTCCTGGACAACATAATTTATAGATATTTCCTGGTTAAACACCAGTTTCAAGTTTCATATTTGATGAACAGAGAGCTTTTACTTAATATATTCAGATACATCAGAGCCATCCATTTGATGAAAATTTCTATGACTCATCAAGGCAATAATTTGAAATTAATTAAATAAAGCCCAATTTGGTTACAAATCCCCTTCCATCTCCTAGTGGATTATCATTACATGTGGTGTTCAATATTTGGAGTACCTTTCTGGTGGTGTATTCTTTCTTGCGGAAAAAAACATCTTTGTCTTACTGAATATGAGAGCATTTAATCTGAAATCCAGCAAGGCCATTCTTTGGTTTAGTACCAAACAAACTGTTATGAAAGAATATGCATGGTATATATAGCTCAGAGCTGTTGGAAAATACAGCCATTGCTGGTTCATATTAGCTTCAGCAATTATTTCACATCTGTAAAGACTACTGGACTTAGAATGCTTTTATTTAGCATGTCATTTCAAAACAATTTTCATTTTAAATGGATGATTTTTTTATTATTGATGTAAGTTTGGGAAGAGAAATAATGCCAAAGGGAAAAAAAAACGCCAAAACTCAGGGCAATAAAAAACCAAACATGTTGTGGCTATATCTGGACCAGAGTATGTCGACAAATTGTTAGGAATTTAGCAAACAGCAAAAATTAGGAATAAAAGTGTAAACTACAATATTGCACAATAGCAAAGCACAGTGATTTTAAAACAAAAGGTCTGTTCTACTGGTATGAATTTTTATCCTTTCAAAAAAGGAAAGGGCAAGTCCTGATGCTGCACCTAATTTAGGGTTCAAGCCAGCCCTCAAGGCTGGATGGCAGCTTTGTTTGCTTAAGACACATTTTCCCTGGCTAGGGCTACAGTTGGTCTTCCTAACAGAACAATAATATAATTTTTGTCTGGCAGGGGTGGTGGTGTTAGTCACTTTTGAAATAACTTGCTTGAATAAAAGATACTGTATAGATCCTTACTTTGCCCAGGTAACTGGTATAATGTTAGCTACACAAAGGTACTGCTGTGCTGGCAGAAGCTCTGTCTAAAGGAAGGTATTTCTGTGTGTGTGTGTGTAGCTTTATCCTTCAGGTAAAGCAGCTAGTCATCAGTCTTAGTAGAAAGACCAAGGATGGCTAGAAATTGTGTGGACTACTTCAGAGTTAAAAGTTGCCAAGTGTTAGGATAAAGCAAAGCCAACGTGTTAAAAACAACATAGCAGTATAGTGCTAGTAGTTTGTAGGAGTGCTCTGTAAGGGCAAATCGTGAAAGTAAAGAAAGATGAACTAAGGTGAGAAATAAAAGGTGAACTTTTTACTGAGGCAAAGGAAGTGTTTGCTTTTAAACACTAGATAGTTTAGTACGGGATGAGGAAAGATATTTTATACTTATCTGGATAAATATAACAAATATAACAACCTATTAAAATAATCCAAATTTCTCCATTTTCAAAATGTAGTGTTCTCCTTCAAGGGTGAAATTAATGACACTGAAAATAGTGGGAAGTGTTTTCAAGCTAAGAATGTTGCAGCACATCTGTTCACAAAATCAAAAGTCTTCCTTGATTTCTTCTCAACCCAGTGAATGCAATGAAGTAGCTATAATAAAGAAAGAACAATTTAACAAACTGATTAATTGCAACAGATAATATGAGTTGGTTTTTTCTGTTTTGGTTGGCTGCTTTTGTACATGTGTGTGGTTTTTGCTGTGTGAGGTTTTAATGTTTTTGGGTTTTGTTTGTTTGGTTTTTGCGGGTTTTTTGTATCGGGGTTGAGGGTGGTCCCCGACAATACTTTTCAGGGTTCTCAGCTATCAGGGCAATAGTGGCAAAAAAGAAAGAGGAGCGATGTGATGACCATGATTTGGCAACATAAAAGACTTAATAGTAATGAAAGTAAATGTGGGATGAGGCCCAAAAATCTGAATAGACTAACCAAGGGGGCAAGATCTCTTTAGAAGCCAGTGGTCAAAGACCAAGATGCAGGCAGGTCCAGGGTATAAATGTGGGGCAGGAAAGGAGGTGGAGTTGAGGTTAGGGTGGAGTAAGGGAAGGTAGGGTCCAGTGGAGTAGGCTGGGTGGAACACTGTACCAGCTGAGGGCCAATGGGGATACAAGGAAGGGAGAACATTCTAGGGACTGGGAGTGGCGGTGATCAACTAACTGGAAAATGAGGGTTAGGAATATGTATGAGGCATCAACATGGGCAATCCCATAGCTTCTTGGAATCTTTTCTTTTGGGATTGCCACAACTTCAACAAATGCTTCCAAGGCCTAGGGTTGGGGTACAGGTCTTCTTTAGTAATGGTTGCTTGACCTGGAATACAGGTTAGGCTGACTCCCACAGATTCTCTTATCTATAGAATGATTTTCACAGATGGATCTAAACACATATACTGAGTCCCGAATTAGGTATTTGTAATAGGAGTCAAGTTCAAATCTATGCTTACTTTGATGCAGTTTTTATGCATAAGGTGGCAATTTTGGAGGATTAGGGATTTTCTTTTTATTTTCGGTATTCTATTATGTAGGGACCCTTGACAGTTGGAATTGTGGAGCTTTATATCAAGGAGGATTTTAGAGTGAATACTCTGCAAGTCTTGAATGAATACTAAAAGCCTTTGTCAGTTTTCTGAGAGGAGTAGATATTTATCTGAAGCTCCATCAGAATGTAATTTAATTATATCTATTTATTTATAATCTCGAATAGAGTTCAAGAGATTCAAGAAATGTTATGTGCTGAAGGCTTACTAAACACACTCAGGAAGGATAAAGTGGAAACAAACTATTTTGTTTTCTGGAAAGGGAGGTCACCTAGTTTTACATCTCATGTTCGTTTGGTATAGTAGCTGAAAAAATGTTCTTAATTTTGACATATTGACAAAGGCTGAAAACTAACTAGCTCATTTTCAGCTATTTATATATTCCCTAGGTGTCCAATTTTTCTTGTTTAAAATTTATACTACGCTTAAAGAAACACTAATAATATTTCAAGTATACAAATGACAGCTCTTGGATTTTACAGTGTTTTTTGTTTTGTTTTCTATTCTGCATATTGTGCAAGTTCTGAAGACCACCTGAGTCACCTCAAATAGGGAATGCTTAACTGTGAAATACATAAAAGCTAACAGAAAGGAATGATGGCTTACACACTTCACAAAGCTTAGCTGTGAGTAAATACACTCTGAAATAAAGATATTGGAGCCCATTAATAAAGACTTTATTTCAGCATTATGGTGCTGAAGGTGGTAGAGTTAACATTAGAGTTCTGTTAATGTAACATGATAAGGAATTAAGACAATGATTTTAGAAGCATGGTTATAATATTTTGTTCAGGAAGAAAAAAAAAGGAGCAAAGTCCCTGCACTCCCTGTAAACTATATAGTTGATCACTGTTAGAAGGTTTCAGGGAGATGCTCTCTGAAATGGTATTATAACCAGGTTACTTTTCTTCATGGATTTATATAAACAATTAAACCAAAAGCAATAATAATTTAAAAATTTTAAAATCTTTATTAGGAACACAAAAGAGCTTTATAAACCAGACGGATAAATTAAGCCAATCTCAAGAAGACAAGTTTTTAAAAATTATAATATTACACCACTGAATCCAGCTGAGACTCTAAGAGCAAGAGAAAACTAAAGAGATAAATTTGTTTAGAAAATATGGAAGAATTTGCATAGTTATACTTTGTGCAATGTGCATGATAAAAGCTTTAACAAACCAAAAGAGTTTTGACTTTTAGTGTTCCATCAAAACAAGATTTCCAACCCAGATCTGTAAGTGCTACAGGTATACTTCAAAATAAAACACATCTGCCAAAAATTAATTCTCCTTTTTTTGTTTGCATATGCATTTATTCTTAGAAATTTCCTCACATTCACATAAGATATGATTTAGTCTGAAAGATCTGACAAGATGTTGGCATGAAGCACAGTCCGTGCTGGTGATGCAAGCAATACTTAAGGTAATGTTTCTTCTTTATTTTTTTCTAGTGTTACAACTATATGACCACTGTCTTTTTCTCATTTTATATATATATAGTACACCTTTGGGTATCTGTGTCTAAATTATTTTTGAAAATCTTGAATAAAAGTGGCCGTAAAATTGACCGCCTTGGAATCCCACTAGTGACAGGTCACCAGTCTGATATCATCCCATTCACTGTAACCTCTTGTGGCCAAATTGCTCACACATCACATGATGTGTTTATTCAGCTATGGGGTGGACATCTTCTCTGAAAGGATCCTGTGAGAGATAGTATTGAAAACTTCACTAAAATCCAAAAATTTCTGTCAAGTCACTTTCTTTGAACAATGAGTTAGGTAAGCTTGTCATAAAAGGAAAAATCAGGTTTGATAAGCTGAACTTTCCTCTTATGAAACTGTGCTGGCTGTGACTGATGACTGCACTGTCCTTCAGGTGTTCTATAGTACCCCCAGAAGCATCTTCTCCACAACTTTACTAGGCACTGAAATGACAGCCTGTAGTTTCTAGGATCGTAGCTCTTACCCTTCTTGAAAACTGGGTGCAATGTTAGCCAGCTTCCAGTTTTCCAAGACCATTCAAAAATCATTGAGAGAGGCCTCGGGATGATGTCAGCCAGCTCTTTGAGTATTTTCAGATGAGTGCCATCAAGCCCCATTGACTTACAGGGATCCAGCTGTCCAACTTGTGGACAAGTTAACGGTTGACTGGGAATTTATCATTCTCATTTATCACAGACATGATCCTCCAGCTCAGAGCCCTAGCACCCCAGAGCCCATAATCTGTGTTGTAGGAGGAGGCAAATAAAATATGAATCATCTCTGTCTTGTATATGTCCCCATTTGTGAGGTGGCCATCCTCATCAGGTAATGGGCTGATTTTAATCCTGACTTTTGTTATTTTAAAAAGCCCTTTTTATTGCTTCCCACAGTACTGACCAGCTTCAACTCCAATTGGTCATTGGCTAGACAAATTTTCTCTCTAGAGTGGCAAATAGCATCTCTGTATTCCTCTTACACCATCCGACCTTGCTTTCACTGGGCAAATAATTTCTTTTTTTTAACCTTAGCTCCATTCTGGAACTGCCTGCTCCTTGGCCTTAGGAGGTGTTACTTAAATAATGATCAAAATTTATGAACCCTGGCACCTTCAAAATGATTTTCCCAATAGACCTCACTTACTAGTGACCTGATCAGCCTCTGCTCTTCTTAGGTCCAGAGTTGAGGTTTTGCTGGCATTTTTCCTCCTGCCAACAGAAATTTCTAACTCAATGGCTTTGTGTTCAGTGTGGCCAAGACAGCCATCAGTCACCACTCATGAGGCACTCAGTTAGCAAGCAGCAAATGAAGGAGGGCATATTCCCTGTTTGGCTCCCTCACTACCTTGTACCATGGAATTATCATCCATGTTTTTCAAGAATCTTCTTAAGTGCCAGCTGTGTGGTTTTCCCAGTTGGCATCTAGCAAGCTGAAGTCCCACATAAGGACAAGGGCAGTTGATTTGAAGGTATCCCTTAGTTCCTTGAAGAACAATTCATTGGTGTTATCACCCTTGCTATGTGGTCCATAGCAGACTCCCATGGTGTCATTCTCACTATTTGTTTTTTTCCTTAATCCTTAACCAGAACCTCTCAACCATGCCATTGCCAACTGCAACCTCTATACATTCTAGTCCTCTGTTACATACAGTGCCACCTCCTCCACCTCATTGGCCCTGCCTATCTCTCCTGACTAACCTGTAATTATCCACAGCCTTAGGCAACCCCCCAGGTGTTCCTTCTAACTCATAATTTTCCTGGTCCTCAGTTTCCAGACCCTTGTATCTCTTCCATAGGGGCACCTGGGAAGAGAAGTGGATTCACCTGGCACCCTGAGAAGGGGCCCAACCTCGATTCCCTCTCTGACCCTCAGATCCACTCCTGCCTGTTGGTGAGGCACTTCCTGGGGTGCAGCCAACTGGTATGCTGGCCTCAGAGTTGGTACAGATGGGTCCTTCCAGACAATCCCCTACACATATGCCATGACACTCCTGAAACTTTCCATCTCCTCTTTAAGTAGTACCACCAAGAGTATTAATTCACCTATTTGATTATACCTATTCCTTACCAGAACTTGCAAATAGATTTCATTTTTTTCCGAAAGAATTGTCTCACTTTGACAAACATGAATTTATCTAATCCTAAAACCTTTGAATTTCAGAATTTTTAGCAGGGAAAAATTCTTCTTATGTTGCTGCTAGTGTAGTATTCAAGGCGTTTTGAAACACTATCATTTATGTAGTTTGGTTTAACTTAACTACACTACATAAACCAAACTACATACTCTTGAAATATGGAGTTGCTATATACAGTGTTTCAGATTTTGAGTGTATTTAGTTAATGTTAAGAATTAATGTGAAGACCTTAGATCCTCATGTCTTCTTTGTATTTCAACATTTCTTACATATTTTAAGCCTGAGGAGCAAAGAGAATTAAAAACCATATAGGGTGTGAGACATAATTAAGGATAAAAGATTTACAATTGCTATTGAACTTGAGATGAAAGATGTAATATTTAGCATATTTACTTTATATAAATCCACTGAACCTTCCCTGTGACTCAAGCTGAAGTTCTCATTAGAAATACAAAGATATGAAGAGAATTAAGGTGGGATGAAAACACAAGAGGGACAAAGAGAATTCCTTGCTGCCAATCTAAGCTACATTTCTTTGTTAACTGGTCTGGCTGGGATGGAGCTAATTTTTCACATAGAAACCCTCACAGGTCTGTGCTTTGCATTGGTTGTTAGAAACGGGTGATAACACACCAGTGTTTTGGCTACTGCAGAGTTGTGCTGGCACAGCCTCTAGTCTATCTTTCCAACATTCCCATCCCCATATGCCAGTAGGGTTTGGTTGTTTTGTTTTTTGTTTGAGATTTTTCTTTTGTTTTGTTTTTAATTAAGTTTCTTTTGTTTTTTCACCCATGTGTCTTTTCATCTCACTTTCTTTACAGTTGTTCTTCTGAAACTGAGAGCACAGTTTGGTGGTCACCAGTGGTCAGCCAAAGACTAAACACCACTGCTGGGCAATTTAAAAGCATAAGAAAGTTTTAATCTAGAAACAAAGTAAATAATCCTTCTCAAGAATCTGTTGTAGAACAGTTTTATTCTGAATAGATGCAAAGTTATATTTAAATAAAACTCTTAAAATTAAATTTGAAATGTACATATTTTTCCTTTTTTGTTGTACAGTAGAAAACAAGAAGGCTCTGAAACTATAACCAGATTTAAAATTCTTCTTTTAGTCCTCCAATTTTACTTTTAATCATTATTTTTCTGCATGCATAAATACAGTGTCTAACCATTCACATGAAGTCCTTATCCTCAAATAATTTTTAAAATAGCATGTCTCTTTTGATATATGGTGCTTATACAATACCCTTTTTCAATAGAACACATAAACAAGTTTTTCAAAACAAATACAATCACAGAAAATTGTGTAAGCTTATCTAGCAAGTTGATTCTTATTCAAGTTGTATTTTGGCAATATGTCTTACCTACTTACCTTCAGGGCTCTTTAGTTAGAGGAAAAGTCATCTTTGAAAGGTGATTAATGTGTAGGTTACTAAAATTGTAAGTGTTGTTTGTATAGCTGTGTCATTAACTTCTACTGGCTGTCTTTCTTCATTGTTCAATATTCTTCAACCAAAAGTACAGTGGAAGTCCATCTTTTAAATACATGATGGATGTTTCATAAATATGTTAGCAAGGATGAATCAACAGCTGTTAGGCAAAAAAATGAGATAAACATTTATTTCATACACCAGGCAGTTGTCAAGCAATATTAATATCCTTTAGTCAATAGAAGAGTGCAACACAGGTGCTGAAAAGACTATGATAAACAGATGGCAAGAGCAGTCGAGTCAAGCTGGTATTGACTTAACCCCCTTTATACAATTTCACAAGTTGCATCCCTTGGGAAGGAATTGTACTGGAAAATAAGTTTAAATTGAACTTTCTCCTTAACAACAATAGCATATGACAGCCTACTATAAATTTCCCTATGTTTTTTTTTAGTTGGGTGCCCTGCATGAAAAAAATTAATGAACCAGTAATTGTATCAGGCAGGAAGTAGCTGAAAATTCATTCATTATACATGCTGGTAAGCTACATAAGGCTCCTGAGGGCCTGTGTTTTTGGAGAATAATAATATATATTCTGTTACTTTGAAACAAAAAATATTTATCTGGTCTGGTTTGGTTTTGGTTTTTTACAAATGGTAAGCTCTTGTATTTCCACTGCACTGTTAAAATCTATGTTTCAGACTAAGAACTGGCCCTTTCCTAAACACTGGTGCCTTGAAATTCATGTGCCTTAGAGAAGACCTTATTAGCATGCAATGTTTGTTGCTCAAGGCTCATTGACCAGCTTTCCTTTTCCACAGAAATATAATGCCAGATTCTATAGCAATTTTCATTTACTCCCCAGGTAAACTTTTGAATGATCTCCGTAAAACCAATTTGAATAACATCTGCTTCTCCTCCCAGTTTGGGTAGATGCTGACTGAAATACTGAAGAAATTTAAAGCACCATGCTGAACTACATTTCCAGAAGAGTTGTTTCTTTTGACTGGAATCAACAATCACAGATTTTTGACTGAAGGAAGACATAGAGATTTTACAGTTTATACAACAATAAAATATAAGTTAGTGACGCCAGTTTTTGTTAAAAAAAAAAAAAAAAAGTGTGCTACATATTCCAACAACAGCAAAATAATACACTTTAAATTAAATACCTGGCAGTATCCTTAGGCTGGGACTTGATTACTTTCATTTCCAAAAGTTAAATAAGCTGCTTAAAAGAAAGGGCCTCTGTACTTCAATATCATCATGCATTATTTTCTAGAAAGCATTTAGCCATTATGCTAAGTTTGTATCAGATATTTTAATTGTATTTTAGGATTTTTAATTACAACTTTAAATTTTATTGAGTTTAACTAGTTGCAGGGGAAAAAAAAGACTAATTTAAATATAATTTAATTAATATGATAAGTTTGCATTACCCAGTTTATCATTTGGATACTGGAATTTAAAATAATCCAACTAATTGGATATTCATATGTATGGAAGACATGTAAAATAAGATCATAGAGCTAACATTCTTATGCTAATTATTATTTCACTCTCCCAGTAGCACAGCAAGTATCAGCAAAGCCATTCAGCAATTATACACAGATATGAGAATCTATTCAGGGTACATTTCTGGGAGGCAGTCCATAAGTGGGAGGCAGTCCATTTCTGTAACCACATGCGTGCAATAGTGTTTTAACTATCCCAGGATATATGAGATTCTTTCACATGATTTTAAGACATGATTTGAGCCTGTGCTCTTCTAGGTCAGCAGTCTGTCACATGAAGGGTGATCCTTACTTGTCTGAACCACCATCGGCTTCCTCTGCCCTCAGACAGTTCCACTTCCAAGTCTTGTAAAAACTATGGAAACATACTATCGCCTGTCTTAAGACAAAGTATCATTATACAAAAGAAGAAAAGAAAAAAAATCCCAACAAAAATCAAACAACTCCCTCCCCGCAAAAATCCCAACAGCAACAACAACCAACCCACCCAAAAGTCCCAAGGCCCACAAAAAAACAAACTAAAGTGAAACAAAAAAAAAGCCCCAAACAAAACAAAAAAACAACCAAAAATCCCACCCAAACTTAACCAAAACATCCAAACACACAAAAAAATTCCAAAACCACAAAATAAACCCGCAAAATTAAGCAAAATTTGACTTAATATCTTTTAAAATCACAACATTGTTTTAAAACTAGATGCTTACCTCTCACTTAGACCTATTACTAATATTTTCCAACTCTACTTGGTGGAGTGTTAAATCAAAAAGTGTCAGTGTTATCTTGCAGTATGATGTGGGATTTGTCTTCTCGAGATAAATCATTGACTTGGAAGCTGCCACATTAGCAGTGGAATTTATGAATGCACTACTTTACCAAAACTCCTATATAATTCAAGCTTCTTTCATATAATTTATGCAATTATAAACTCTTTAAAAATGAAAGCAATAAAATTAAAGAGCCACTGTATGGTTAAACAGCTTCTGCACTGTATTTGAAATTGTTAATATGATTATCTTAAAAATTTTGGTTACTCTGACAGTCCTCTAAAAGTATACACATTATTATTCATTCTATAGCATCAAATAAAGCAAAAATGTGTCAAGTTCTGAACAGTAATCATGTTTCGTTAAGGAATACATTGTCTCTCAGATAGCTAATATGAACAGAGTTTTTTATTAAATTGATATCCACCAAAATAAGTTGATGTGGGTTGGAAAGGTGATCAATTTTGTCTTGCTTTTCCTAATGAGTCTAACAGACCAAAGTCTGAGAGTGAAAAAAAGGTCTGTAGTAATCACATTGTAAGGATCTCAGGTTTTCATTTCCTTGGAATTATCACTTAATAATGTTTGCCTTTCTTTCAAAGGCAAGAGTCACAGATGGATTTTTTTCTTTTCTCTCACCAATTTTATTTAATGGGCCCTGATCACATAGGGATGGGTCTTCTATCAGGATGGGTTTTCTATCATTTTACACATAAACTACTTTCCTCCTCAGATAAGATGTTGAAATATTCTACTGGTGTTCAACTCAGAGAACCTGTTTCACATGCGTAAGTTCAGCACAATATCAGTGAAAGCAAATCTCTGTGCTTGGTATTAATAACCTAGCATTGTCATGATTGCAATCTTTCTGAGCTAAGAAAGCAACAATTTAAAACCACAAATGTTGCTGGCATTTTAAATTTTGTTTGTTTGTTTGTTTGTTTAGTTGGTTGGTTACTCTTTTTGGGGTTTTTTTGGTTGGTTGGTTGAGTTTGTTTTGTTTCTGGGTTTTGAGTGGGGGACAGGTTGGTTTTTGTTGTTTTTTTTTTATCCCTTGAATGCCACAACCATTATTGGAGTTGTTCAAATGCTTATTACATTTTTTAGTGTCATATAATTCCTCTTTCTCAGTTTTGATAAATCTTTTATTTACTTGTATGATGATGACACTGTCTTGTTGCTATCTGATAAGGGGGCCAGCAAAATTAACACTATTCTTCAAGCTGAGCTAACAGAAAGTAACAAAGTGGCTTCATGAAAATGGAGCTAATACTCAATTTAGATAAGACTTCTGGGGTATTGTTCACTCCTTGACCTCTGCCAAGGAGGAAGTTTTCAGATTAACTCAGACAAGAACACACAGCAATACAATGGATATTACTAAACATCTTCCAATATCATATTTGTGTCTGTTTTATTCTTTTATCTAATGGCAAGACAGCAGTAAAAATGATAGTACATGTTTATATAGACATTACCCATATAGAGCTAAACTCTTCAAAGCTTTTTCTTTTTCTCTTTTTTTTTAACCCATTGGCTTTGCATATTTCTCTATCTTTCTATAGCTAGATTTTAATCTTTTTTATGAGCACTTGTTCCTAAGGAAGAGATAGTGTCAAATCTCCCTATATTTATTTTCCATATACATGTTTGCACTGTATAAAAAAGGTTATTTCTTCCAGACAGAGCAAACAATGCTATATAGAACTTATTATTGACTTATTATTCCTATATCTAGAGTATATGGATAAAAACTGTGTGGACTTCCAGCAGTTTTTCTAGAATAGCAGTCCTGTTGGAATTGCAAGCAGTCTTGCAATTCCATTTTTGGGGGGTGAAAAGATGATAGCATGGTACATGTGTATAAAACTTGGAAGTTGTAAAGAATTTACAAAAAATCTTACAATTTTTAAGCCATTTACCGTATATGAAACAGTCAAATCTGTATATCAATTTGAGTCCTTTCTGACCTTTCTCAAATCTTATCAAACTCTATTTTTTGAACATATTAATTGATCAACTTAAATCAGAAACTTGCTGAAAGGCAAGCTTAATTCAGATCAGCTTGTGCTGTTTAAGAATCTACAGTCTGGGCTTTTCCTGGAATGTGACTTTCACCAATTTTGTAAACACAACCTTCAATAATCTTAAAAAAGAAAATATTTAATAACTATCCATTCATCAGTGAGTGTATCTGAATTATGTTTTACTCTTACATAGGGACTTCAGTAGAATAATTTCTTTACCACGGGTGTCATGACATGTGAACTGACAGTAGCAACATTGCAGGAGCATGCCCTTACCCTCCTGATATTACTAGTCAGTTGAGCACTTCACCAAATTTTTGCTGTGTATCACCTGAAAAGCTCTAATCTCTCAGTTTATATGGTCTGTTTTCTTATCTCTAATACAAACTCGTGAGTCAAAAACATCTGAGAACTTCTGTTTTTGTGATGTAGATGAAGTACTGCAACACAACTCACAATAGAAACCAAAAGAAAACTCCTCTTGGATATGCAATGAGACTGTTGATTGCAACTGCACATATCTGCATTCTGCTACATATACACCTTATATACATACACACATACCAATGTTGAGTGTAACACATACAAAGCAAGGACAGCATATTTCAGGTACAGCATCTAGCCAAGGAGACACAGGCTGCTACAGAAAACACTTCAGGAAAACATTTTAAAAATGGCTAAAAGTTTCAGAACTGCTAGAAAAGCAACTCAAATCATACCAGTTACCAGACCAATATAATATGTTACCTGTGATAAGCAAATGTCACTAATAGTAGAATCCTTCGGTTTGCCTTGCTACTTTTATTAAACCTAGAAATTAAGCTTCTTTTTACTGGTTCTTTTATTCTCCTTCCCCTAGGATGTCCTGTTTATTTTGAATTATACTGTTTAATCTGCACACCCATCAGGTTGCCTGCATAACCCAAATGCACTGGCACCTCTTGGAGGCTATAAGAAAAAAGAAAGAACAGCTGCTAGCAGGCCTCTGTGAGATAATAAATCAGCAACAGGTGATCTAGGTATTCAGGAAGACTGGAGACCAGGTTGCAAATGAAATATATTTAGGAGGAAAACAGAAGCAATAAAGGAAACTGTTTGCAAGAAAACATGAAGAAACTGTGTTTGATTTTGGCTCCTGTGAAACTAAAATTGGCAAGGGGGTGAAAATCAACACAGCTAATGAGTAAAGCTGCAGGGTACATGGCTAAAAAAGAAAAAAAAAATCAACAAACATAAAAAAGGAATAAATTCACTGTCTTTATTCATCAGAATAATAAAAGAATTCAATTACCCACAAAAAAAAAGCTAGACAACTTTTGCTTTTTCCTGCTAAGGGCCAGAGAAAATGATGCAGAAACAAACCCAGCTTGTGCACTGGTATTTCTAATAGGTTTTAGAAAATTCATATTATTTGGATGGCAGTATTATAGTAATGCTCTGATTTTTCTCTTTACCTTCCTTGTCTCCATGAATAAAATCAAGGGTATTGATAGTTCAAAATGCCATTGATATATTTCTTCAGATTTTCTTTTCTTTTGGTCTCTTCTGGCAATCTCTGAATGTAAAATGAGGCTGAAGTCAAAG
>JAODKT010001744.1:33146101-33167886 GCA_027576195.1 Cossypha heuglini
GCACCTAATAGATTTTTTAAAACATCAGAACTGGATTTTTTTTTTTAAATTCAATACTTTTATTCAGTTACTTCATCTTTCTTTATAATTTATGGTTTCTACTTCTCGTCTTACATTCCAGAGAACAGAAGAAATTAATAGATATGAATCAATTTTAATTGCTTCTTTACTGTTAGGTGGCTTTCTATTTCTATTTAATCTCACGGATTTAAAAAACTGAAGATGTTGTTGAGAGTAAAAACTAATTGTCTGTTAAAAAAAAACCAACAACATAAGTTGAGTGAGAGTTACTGTGTGAAAAAGTGCTCTCATTATTCCTTGTAGCACTTTGGAAAACCTAATTGGAGAGCAAGACAAGATTGCTCTATGTTACACAAACACACAGAATTAAGTCCCAAACACTGTACAAACTCCTCAAGAAATAGAGGCAGAGATACAAACCTGATAGAAATGTATAAAGAAACAGTCCACATATGTTGAAAAATCTTGGTAGGAGACGCTTGAATAGTAGAAGCCCTGTCTTCTGGACTGTATAATAGTCCCATCAATTTCAGAGGACTAGGGACAGTGTTGGCTGTAAATATACCAAACAAACAAAACTTGTAGTCTTTTAGGCTTTTTCTCCCTACTTCCTCCAGCTCTTGTAAGTACTTTAAATCAGTTTTCTGCACACTGCAACTGTTAAGCAACTCTCATTCAGGAGGTATGACCCAGGCCTTACCCAGACCCAAACCATTTTATGTTTTTGCCAGAGTGACCAACAGTTATGACTTTTGTTTTTGTAAGTAGCAGTAGTGGTGTTTTTAACATTTCTTTCTCCGGTATTTGTGTGTATTTCATATACATATATTTGTTTATACTTTCAGAAGGTAAAAGACTTATTCCCTGAACATGTAATCTCTTACTTTGTTTACTTTCATGCAAAAATAATTAATGACTTCTAATGAACAGTAACAAAAACAGATTTTTGTGTGTCTGTATTTCACAATCTACAATTTACCTGGGCAAGACAAAATGGTCTTTTAAATTGGGAAATATGATTTTCATTTAAAAAGTTATTTCTTGTTTTACAATGTTATGACTTTAATAATAGTCCATGCCTTCCAACACCCCAGCATAGTAGTAGAAATGCATAAATAAATTAGAGCCCTGGGCAAATCATAAGGTGTTTTACATTGCTCGATAATTCATTGGCTGCCAGAACTGGTAGAGCAAAATATTTCAGACTTGGGCTGACATATTTTATTCCACAGAATCAGAACAATTAGGATTGGCAGGGACCTTAGGGATAGCTAGTTCAGCCCACTGACCATGGGGATTGAACAATAATAGAAGGGACAGTCTAGTAGAAGGGACATGTACTAGTCCAGGTCACTCAGAGCCCCATCCAACCTGGCCTTGCACACTTCCAGGGACAGGGCATCCTCAGCTTCTCAGGGCAACCTATTCCAGTGCCTCACAGGAAATGACAGTTATCCTCACAGTAACATATTTCTTCCTCAGACTGTAATTTTCCCCTGATCAGATCCAAATTCTTGTTCTAACTATGGAGGAACTTGGAGCAAGCCTTGAGACAAGAACTATTCTGCTGCCAATTTAGTACCAAGTTCTCAGTGATGTGTGGGTGAAAGATGGCTGGGGTTGGAGTTGCCTTCTGATTTCAAGTTTCATCTAGTTTAGGAAGAGAAATACTTGAAATCTTCAGCAAAAAAAGTTAAAAATTGTATATGTGGGCTTAATCAATTAGCATAATTTCCT
This sequence comes from Cossypha heuglini, assembly GCA_027576195.1. Classification (NCBI taxonomy): domain Eukaryota; kingdom Metazoa; phylum Chordata; class Aves; order Passeriformes; family Muscicapidae; genus Cossypha; species Cossypha heuglini. The sequence continues at coordinate 33,147,860 of JAODKT010001744.1, forward strand.
GAAAAAATGGCTGACCAAAAACTATTAAAAATCTAATAAAAATCCCAATTATCATTATGCTTCCTAAATATTGCAACTATGATTGAATTTTCTTGCGCTTTTAAAAATACTGTTATTAAAAAAGTAATAAAAATTCTAATGTGTACACTAATACCTTTTTGGTAAACCAAGGAACTAAGATGGTTTGAGTTTTGTTTCGTACTGGGATATTCCTGGGATTTTCTACTAGAAAAAATTATTGTACTTTCCTAGAAGATTTAAGATCCATGTTTAAAATTTTTCAAGGAGAGTTAAGAAAAAATAGACTTAATAGTAGGGTATAATTTTTACATAGACTTAATAGTAGGGTATAAATTTTACACACTTTTACATACTTTTAGCAACTTTCCACCCCCTCTCTTTTCCAGTAGAAGCAATATCTGATAAAAAGAAATTGCCCTAAATTTTTTTTTGCTGTGGGGTGTTGACTTTTTGTTGGTTTTAATTAACAGTTTGTTTATATATTAAAAGATAATAATGAGAATAACAACTGAATGTGATGAAAGAAATTTGAAATAAAATTTTGGAGAGAAATATGTTGGGACTTTTGTCATTTGGGGATTTTGAATAGTAATATCTTAAAATAGTATACAGATGGAATAAACCCAACATACACCAGATTAGGATATGGTGACCTAAAATTTGATGTGTTTGGTAAACATGGTATAGCTTGAAGTCCTGACCCTGAGAGTGCTGGAGATGTAATAGATGTGCCTAAAGAGACTTCCCAGAGGAGATGTTGCTTCTTGTCTCTACCTCTTAGTAATGACTTATGCTGTATAACTCATCTTCTAATTAGCCTCATAAATGTTTAATTTTTTTCTTTTGCTGTTGTGAAAAGCTGAGATTGTTCTGCTGGAGTACTCAGAATTGCATTATGCCAATAATGAAGAACTAAGACTACAGTCTTTCTTTGTGCTTCACCTGTGCTTTTATCTTCCAATAAGCCCTTCTCAAATACAAAATAGGTTTGTGCATTTCCTTTTAGGACAAAACAAGAGAAAGTGTCATTAATGGCATAATTTCTAATTTCTACACAGTTTGCTTTCTACACTTCAGATTGAGGCAGTATCTTGGTTTAGTAATTTGACCTTCAAAGAAAAAAACATGTTTTGCACAGTTTGAGGCTTGTTAGCCCAACTGGCATGATAAGCAACTAGCAAAAACCATGCCTTCATCTTTCACTCTGCAGTAACTTATATCTCTTGATGAGTAAATAAGTCTTTACCTGAAAAAAGTTCTGTAATTGGCTTGAAAGGGATTTTTTGTGCCTTTTGTGACAAGTCATATAAATGCTAGGACCAAAGTTTTCATGATGTGTAATGGAATAATTTAATGCAGAGAAGTTCCTTTAGACTTTAAATGAAATATCAAGGGATATTTACTGGGAAAGAATATTACTTGTGAAAGAGAAGTTAATGGAGTTGGTAAACAAAATCAACATCCTTTCTTCTGCAAATTTATATTGGCTACAAGACGCAGCAGTGGATTTTATAAGTAAATTATTTGTAGTATCTCACTGTCACTCAGTAGCTGAAAAATTCTTTAACTTTGTGAAAATATATTTGAAGAGTGCATTTATGGCTTTTGAAATTATGGCTTTAATTATTGATCAGTCACTTCAGCATGGATTCTATAAAAGCAACACATTAATTACTCTAGGAGTTAGCTGTGAAGTTGAAAAAAAATGCTGAATAGATGGTACCTGTCTAATTATTTTAACCTCTAAGTAGACTGATGTTGATCACCAAAGGAATAGCATGTTGATCCTTCCATAATATGTAGCATACACTAGCTTTTATGTGTTTAATTCAAACTAGTTCACATAATACAATCTGTAATAGATCTTGATAGTTTTTATGGGAAAAAATTCTATAATGTCCTAGGCATAGGATACAACTCAAATTTGTAATCCTTTTTTATTTGACAGAAACATATTTTTTATTTAATGCTCCTTAAAGTATTTATGTATTAAATATTCACGCTTTTCTAGGATAACCTCTTGCTGAAACTGTAAAGAACTGTTAGTAGAGTAAGTCTCAAAAAGTTGGACAGTATGTTAATATATTCTGCCTCTGTATGCTCCTGTTTAATAATGTATGCCATCTCATCCTGGTGCTTGGTTTATTCTCTCCTCAACATTTGTTTATAAATATTATAACAGAAGTTCTTCAATTGTTAATCCATTTTGCAAAACAACAACTTGAGACACCCCTCATTTTACTGTCTGCCAGAAAGCATGTGCCAGAAAGTTGTTATTTGAGATTAGATATAGAAATAATTTAGGGCTTCTGTAATGACGTAGAAAGCAAAATAATCCTGTTTTAATTTTTGTAGCAGTTTGTCTTTGAATAAAATTTATTTGAATTTTCTAAGAAAATGGCAATATCTTTGCCTATTCCAAAAAGTAAGTAAATGAGATTTTACATTTCCATAGTCTTGGTCTTGAGTTCATCACATTAATTTTTTTATTTTCTTTTTCTCTTTTCCCTGCAGTGTTGACAATATTTTGATGAATAATTCATGGTGATATATGTGCTTGTATAAAATGTATTAAAAGCAAGTTGTTGGAATGGAATTATGAAGCTGATAATAAAATGCAATACTTTTGCTGATTAAATCTTGTGGATTATTTCTGGCACGCTTCTGCAGTCAGGAATTTTTGTCAATTCAGTGTTTCTACTTTAAGAATTAGGTTAGCATGTCAGTCTCAGAGATACTATCAGAGTATGAGCTGCAGAAGATTAACTAAAATTTAGAGATTAGAATTTCTTGATTTGAAATGACTAGACTTGTGTGAGAAGTTAGAAATCATCCTGATAAAACCACAGGTTCATCATGCAGTGTGTGCAAAATGACATCCAGAAAATACGACTGTATTATCTATCAAGGTGCCAGGATAATGCTCCTCCTCTGACAAATATCTCACAATATCCTCTATGTTTTATTTTAAAAAATTGAAAAAAGAAAAAGCATTTGTTGCTGGTGTTATTTGGATATTTTGGTAATTCACTTAGGCTTAAGGGATGGAATGATTGTTCCTATCAGGGAACCCTTGATTCCTCTATCAAGAAAGAGTAAAAACTGTATTCTAGAACAGCTGCCCTACTTACAAGGTTAATCCAGGCAAAAATCTGATTCAAGAATCCTTGGAAGTTCTAATAGGTGTGGACTTCAAGGGAAGCATATTGATATAACCACTTCTAAAGTTTGTCTTGTTCCTCTCATGTTATCTAACTTATACTGAGAGATATACCAGGAAGATTCAAAAAGGTTATGAGTTGTTTATTCCCTTTTCCCCTGTCCATTAAGAAATTTCTGTTGCTGGATAATTTTCAATAGTCTTATGTCTCCATAAAGTGATGGTTATTTTTCTGTTCAGACCTCTCTAATACTGCTTGTCCAATTTAAAAGGAATTAAATTTACCTGACAAGCAAAGGCTGCTTACAAAAATCCATTTTCTACTTGCTCTTGCAAGACCTATTTTGAATTCAAGCACTTTTCAAACACGATTTTGAGATTAATATTGTTTTTAAAAATACACTAAATACATTTAGGCTATCTGCTCTAAATGCTGGCTATTAAAAGACATTACTTCAAATATGGCTGGGTATCATAGTTGCTTTCAACCACCCACAGCTTTCATATTACCTAGAAAAGCAAGTAAATTCTCTGACTTTTCCAATAAATACTGAAATGTTCTCAGCACTGGGCTTTAAATTGTATATATTTTTTACTCATTTCTTCCTAAGTCATCATATTAGGTTCCATTCTGATTTACTATTAATCTAGTGCTAGTTATAAGTTACAATACTTTTACTGAAGGAGTATATAACATACAACTGATGAAAGAAAATTCACTTTGAAATATTCTCAAATTTTTTTTTTATTTCAAAGTGTTTTCCTTCCTAGGAATATAAAGTGTGAACAATATTTAGGATTTTTCTGAAGAGGGTTAATTTTTTTTAAAGAATTTCCCCTGAATTTTGAATGTTTACTTTCAATTCTTTTTGTATCATCTGTAATGCCTTCTTACCTCTACATAGGCTGAAGAAGGTAGATAAAATAAGTATTTAATCACTGGCTTCTGGCCAGTGAAATAGATTACCAGTTGGTTTGGTTTGGCTGAGTTACCTTTTGGATTTTGCTTGTTTCTTGCTGGGCTTTCATGTTGCTCTTAGAAATTCAGTGTTATCAAATACATTATAATGAAACTCATTTCTGTTTTGTGTTTTGGATTTATCAAAATTTTGTGTTCAAGGTAATAATAAGCAATGAACAAAAAAAAAAAACAAGCTAAAAACCAAAAAATAACAACAAAAAGAACCCTAAAACAAAACAAAACAAAACAAAACAAAACAAAACAACCCTGAAAAAAACAAGGAACCAAACCTCAAAAACCCCTCCAGATAAATGGTTTAGAGCCAGAAATTTGTCTTAATTATCCTTATAAAGCAATTTTAGAGACAAGAGTGGCTGGTTTCCAATTGATTAGCTGTACTTCTGGGATTGCCCCTGCTGTTTAAAATGACTGTTGCCTTTGGGTGACATAGATCACTGCAATATGCTTCCTAGTGATGCTACCAAGCCACAAAATCACTAATTAAAACTGAAAATCTATTTTTGTGTGCATAACAACTTTAAGTTTCTTATCATCCCTTGCAGGCTTCAAGAACACTTGAACATTCTTTCATTTGCATCTTTATGGCCCAAAGCGTATTCAATGCTTTTTTGTTTCCTTTTTTCCTTTTTAACATCTGATACAATTCACAGATTTAGTAAGAAGTTTTACTTCTATATGATTGTTTGATTATCTGTATATCTCTAAAAATTTTAAGACTGCATAGTATATGACAATTGACTTAATCACTCTTTTCAAGAAGGAGCATATTTAACAGGAGGTGAAGTGTAATGAAACCTCAGCCAAATATCTCTGTATATAATTCTTCCCCAGACTGGTTAAATAAGCTGACATTCTTCCCTGGGAAAGCTGTGACTTAACAGAAACTGCAAAGGGACCTCAGTGCCTCAAGCACAGAGACTTGGCACTTCTGTTGAGAGAGTGGAGTGATGCTGTTACTAAGGCAACTGGCCCAGCTACACACAGAGAGCTCCATGATTCGTATTTGTGACAGGAAAAGTTGTTAGATGCTTCATAAATGCTTTTTATAAAATTCTCAGCACTTTAGAATGGACAAGCAAATTATAGAACCCACTTCTGTAATGTCACTTGATTTGCCAGTACTGTTTGCTTTTCCAGCAGGTCCATGGTCATTAATATATTTAACTTGCAAAACATTTACAGAAGCATGTGGCAAGATGACCTGCAAGCATGTAAGTGATCAGCAGCGCCAAATCAAACATAATGGGCTGATCAGCATATTCCCATTTGTTACATAAATACATTTATTAAAACTGAAGAAATATGTTCTGTAATGAGAACAGTAATGTTCCCCTGAGATAGAAAAAAATCAGCTGATATTTCACTATGCATAGACCACTAAAAACTCACTGAAATAAAAAAAAAATAAAAAAAAAATTGAAAACAAGTTTGGCATACAGCATTTTTTTAACATACAGAGATGCTCATGCTCAGAATAGGGACAGCCATTATTTCACACTTTTGAGTCATTGTTTTCTGTTACTTTGTAAGGGTACACTGAAGATCATAGTAAGCAAAATTTGCCAGTACACTATCATCTCACACTGACATCCACTAGTTACACAAAAAAAGTAAGCAAACGTTTGAAGTAAAGAAAAAGTAAATTATATCAATTGTGGGCCAGAGAAGCTGGACTTTTTTCTTGAGTGCATGACATTCTACATGAAGTGGTAAATTGTAAAGCTATTGTAAAGTGGTTCAACAGATCCATGTTAGTTATCTCTAACAGTGAATTCCATTGGCAATTCCTTTTATATTTTGGCCAATGAATGTTTACAGTTCGTGATTGAAGTCTATTTCTTAACTATCCTTAGTTTAAAGATCTATAAATTGCTTGTGTTGAAAATCTAAAGTATTCACATTTGCTGTTGCAGCAGATGCAAAGTAGGCTTTTCTGCAAGCGAAAATAGCAACATTCCAAGCACCAGCCTCTTTCAGCAGTAAGTGCAGTTTAGTTTACTGAAGGTTCTCCCTATGTGTCTTTGACCAGTTTTCAGTCAGGTTAACAGTGTTTGTAAATGCCCTAAAGAATTTAACATATTTAAAATGGGCATTTAATCCATGCTAAATACTCTCTTACCTCAGCTCAAACTGTCTACAATTGGACTGAGAAAAGGTGTGAAAGGTTGTGGGAAGAGGTAACCTTTCCAATTCAAACTCGTCTGTTAGCTCTACACACTCTGACTGAAATATATTTCCTCTGGTTTTAAGGTGGAGCATAAAACATCAGAGCAATAGAGTCATGTACCGACTTTTGACATTTACTGTTTTCATAATTGCATGTTTGCTAATATAGTCAGCATATTCTCAGAATCTTTTTCATAATAATTTGAAAAGCTTGAGTTCTAGATTTGAAAAAAAATCTGGAAGTTTTTTAATGGATATAATTATCATCATATCTGCTTATAAATCATAAACAAAATAGATCCCCTCTAGGATGGTCTGACACAGGATATTTTAATTTATTTATTCAGTATTCCTTTCCTTTTCTTCTTTCCTCTTTTGTTTTATATTGGTCAGTGGGAGGGGTCAAGAGAGGGGTTACACCTGCTAACTCCTCCTCTGCCATTTCCGGATTGCATTAATCTTGTGAACAAAATGTCCAGGCTGAACAAATCCCTACTCTTGATAATGTATCAAGAAATTGGGAAAGAGGCAGGATGTCAAAGACATATGACTCAGGCAAGCATATTCATTAGATCATATACAATTGAAGCCTTTCTCAAGCAATAGGATTTTAATGACTTCCAGAGCCATTAATAAACCCAGCAAACAGATAATGACAGAATAATCTAACCTGACATTAGGTGACCCTTGCTTTTTTTTCTTTTCTTTTTCCCCTCAAGCTAGAATCTTTGTGAATTCTACAAGGTTCAAACTTAGTCTTGCATGTGAAATGTTGTAGCTGCTGAGGAACTACATCCCTCTGAGCTACACAATAAAGGTGTTTAAGATGTGATAGACAGAATCACAGAATCACACTTGGAGGGGGACAAGTTTGATGCTATGTCTCTTGCACCAGTCTCAGGATCAGCTGCATCACTCTGCATCACGTGCAGTGCTCTCATGCAAGGCCTCAGGAATGAATCTGGGGGATTCTTTTAGGGTTGTTTGATGGATTATGACACTGTTTTAGCTGCCTCTCGTGTGAGTGCCCCATAGATGTGGCCTTCATGGGGTGGGGGCTTTTTACAGCTGAGCCAGTTTGTGTAAGGAGGGGTGAGCATTCACTCTCTCTGACCAGGGTTTATGCCACACACAAAACTCTCCTCCTCTCCCCTTGGTTGTGTGGAGTGTGTGCAAACCTGGCCTCAGCAGATGTGTAATCTGTGACCTCCTTCACCCTTAACCCAGCCAGGGATGATTTTCAGGACAGCTGCTGGGTTTGGCTTTCTTGTGGATGCATTCTTCTCCCTCAGCTGTGTTTTTTCCTAGACCCTAGGTGATTGAACAGTAGTGTCACTTTTATCTTATCTCAAGTTCCCTTAAACAATCTGAGTCAGTCCAAGGTTCCAGTCAGGAGACATCTTCAAGGAGGGGTGGGCTTCAGTGATAGCAGACTTCTTTATACATAGTTTTGCAATAATGGGCAAAAGTCCTTCATAGCAATGTTTAAGCCATGAACCATAAGATTTCAGTCTCTAACAGGTTTCCTGACTGTTGTCTTTTCTCAAGGCTGAACAGAGCCAACTCCTTCAGCCTTTTTTCATGAGAGAGATGCTTCCATCCCCTCATCATCTTTATGACTCTCCCCTGGACTCCCACCAGGACCTCCATGTCTTTCACGTACTGAGGAGTCCAGAACTGGACACAGCACTCCAGATGTCCCTCATTATGGCACAGTAGAGGGGCGGAATCATCTTTCTTGAGCTACTGTTAATGTTATTACTCATGGACCCCAGGACACCATTGGCTTTGTCTGCCACCAGAGATCACTGCTGTCCTGGCCGACACCTTGTTGTCCACCATGATTCCCAGATCCTTCCTTCTCTGCAGAGCTGCTTCCCAGCAGATCAGCCCCCAACCTGTGCAGGTGCCTGGGCTTATTTCTCCTCAGTGCAGGACTCTGCACTTAATTTGATGAACTTCAGAAGGTTCCCCTCTGCCCATGTCTCCACACTTCTGATGTCCTTCTGAAGGGCTGCCAGCCCTCTGGAGTACCGGCCACTGCTCTCATCTTTGTTCAAGTTACTGATACATAACTTAAACAAGACTAGACCCAGTCCCACTTGGGAGACACCAGTAGTGACAGGCGACCAACTGGAACTTGTTACAACTGTCTAGGATCTGTCATTCAGCCAATTCTTAATCCACCTCACTGTCCGCTCGTGCAGTCCACACTTCCTGAGTGTACCTGTGTTGGGAGAGGCAGTGTTGAAAGCCTTGCTGAAGTCGAGTTAGACAATATCCACTGCTCTTTCCTTGTCCCTACAGGTATTTTTTCCATCATAGAAGGCAATCATGTTGATCGAGCTTGATTTTCCTGTAGTGAATCCATGCTGACTGCTCCTGATTGCTTTCTTGCCTTCCATATGGCTAGAGATGGTCTCTAGAATGAGGCGCTGCATCACCCTGCCAGTAATTGAGATGAGATTGATTGGCCAGTACTTCCCTAGATTCCTTCTTCCTGTTTTGAAGACTGGAATGCCATTTGCTTTCTTCCCGTCCTCAACCACCAATCCTGATTGCCATAATATTCAGAAGATGATCGTGAATGTCCTTGCTATGATGTCTGCCAACTTTCTCAGCACTTTGGATTAATTCCACCAGGGGCTGCAGACTTGTGGATATCAAGTTTCCAAGGTGTTTTCTAATCCAGTTCTCCTCGAGCACGGGAAATTCCTTCCAACAGTCCTGCAATCTGGTCTTCTCTATCAGAGTTTCCTGATATCTGGTCTTATCAGTGAAGACTGATGCAAAGAATGCATTCAGTGACCCTGCCTTCTCTGTGTCCTCAGTAACCAGGGTTTCCCCTCCACTTAGTAATGGGCCCACATCGTCTTTTGTTTCCCTTTTGTTACTGATGTGTCTAAAGCTCTTCTTGTTGCTCTTGACATCCTTAAATTTAATTCCTTTTGGGCCTTGGTTTTTCTTGTTTCATTTCTGCTTTGAAAACATGTCTATATTCATTCCAAGTATCCTGTCTGAGCTTTCATTTCCTGTGTATTTTTTGCTTATGCTTGAGTAAAGACAGAAGTTCCTTATTCATCCATGCTGGTCTCTTGCCATCTTTTCTCAATTCCTTGCTCCTCAGGACATATCATTCTTGAGCCTGGAGTAAGTGATCTTTGATATCAACCAGTTCTCCTGGACTCTTCTTCTCAGTAGAACCTGTTCCCATGGCATTTTTACAAGAAGGTTCCTGAAGAGGCTAAAGGTAGCTTTCCTGAAGTCCATGATTACTACCTTACTTGCTGCCCTGTTTCCTCCTTACCTGCTACTAAACTCTGCAATCCCACAGTCACTGCAGTCAAGGCTGCTGCCAGCCTCACATCTCAAAAAGGCCTTCAATTTTTGTTAGTATAAAATCTGGGACCACATAATTTCTTGTCAGATTCTTCATTACCTGTGTCAGAAAATCGTCATCAGTGCTTTCCTGGAAATTCCTGTTTGAGCTTCTCTGTGTTGCTTCTCCAGCAGATGTCAGGGTGGATAAGGGCCCCACAAGAGCCAGCCCCCAAGTCTCTGATGCTGCTTTAGGTTGATCAACTGTCTAAACTCATGTGATGCGTGAGAGTCCAAAGGTTTCTGACCATGTTCTTTAAGTGTTTTTTAGACATGGAGTGCATAATGTTTAATATGAAATTTAACTATTTAAAGATAGTTGATGTCACATAGGCTTTCTGACTTAGTAAAGTTACTAAAAATATCTGGAAATCTCAAAACAAAGGTAGATTGTGGCAAAAGGCGGCAGTTGCAATGTACAGTTCAATCACAATAGCAATGTCATTCCCATCACCAGTCTCAACTGTATGCTCTGTGTCATGATGTTCACTGTCCTCAGTAGGAAGGAATAGAAGGGTTGATGCTAGCCCAAGCGTGTTGCTTTCTTAAAATTAATTTTCTGGTTACCTGTTTTTTATAATCTGGGTTGGGCTGAATAATTGTTCACTCTCCAGGTGCTGGTCTGGCTAAACTGGGGAGACATTCACATTCCTTTAATGAAATCAGGGACAAACATTTACACCACCAGTTCATAGCTGTTTATTTAAAACAAAGGCCTTTGTGTGGCTTGTGTTCCCTTTGTGCTGAGATCAAGGTGAAGTTCCTTGCAATTGTAATGGTCTATCACACTCTACATTATTCCCAGGGCTTCACCCTTGCCCACCACTTCTGAGCCTTACTCTCTTTTAAGGATTTATTGATCTGCCACAACGTGAGTTTATCAGAGGAAACTGAAAAACATGATAAACTGAAATACAGAAATAGTGCATAGAAAAATTTAGGGAAATGTTTATAATCATCTAATCAGAGAAAAATAAAAGCACATTCAAAAAGAGGAGAAATTAATGCATTATTGTTATTCCTTCTTTTAGAAAAATATTTAAAGTTAACAAACTGGATCAAACTGAATGTTTGTTTCCAAAGCAATAATACATTTTAAAACACTTAAAAAAAAAAAAAGTAAAACAATCAAGGTCAGAACAATGAAACCAAGTAATTTGAAACATACAGAGAAAAACTGGGAAAAATGGTCAGTGAGAAATAGAATTAGGGAAAATTAGGTTTTAGAATCAAGGGTTGTGGAATCATACCTGCTTTTGAGATTTGAAATGCTGAAAGCATATTTCTCTGCTGGTCTAAGCATAACTGCCTTCTTGGGCTCACTAAGTCCACACTGTCCCTTTTGTCAGGTGCTACTTATTTTTCCATTGGGTGATGGATTAGGCACATTAAGTTTATGGCTTTAAGCAACAGCTTTGTCCTGTTTATGCTTATAAGAGAAAGATAAATCACATTCACCCGATAGCTTTGTAAGTTCTCCTCATGTCTCACTAGCTTAGCACAAGTATGATGCAATTTGTAGAGACAGGTATTACTCCCAGTAGTGCCTTCCTACTATTGTGGTCTTTCCTCACCAGCTTGGGAAACCTCACTCTGTGAATTGAACTCTACCATGCAATAGGAAAAGCTAATTTTGACAGCATCTGTTACCTGGAAATTTGTAATTACTTCTTTGTTGAATGTCAAAATATTTTTCATTTTTATATGTATATGAAACACTGTAATGAAAAGTAATACAGAAAATGTTGGCTAATATAAGATGACCTGCAATGACATGATAATTTTGTTATTGTTGTTTACATTGTACATCTTAGCATTCGCTTGCTATCAAAGAATATTTTTCATATTATCACCTAGCAAAAAACTCTTTCTGTTTGCTGTAAAAAAAAAAAGACAAAGAGCTGAAACATTGAGATAATTTTATTTCTAGAAACAGAGATCAAAGAAACATGTATTTTATTTTATCTTACAGAATTTATTTGCATGGCTTTCGAAGAAGAAAAGAGCCAACTCCAGAGAAGATATATGGGGATCTTTCAGAAAGTGTATACCTGTTTCATGTGCATATTTATCTTGTATTGAAATACTTCATATGTGGTACTAGAGTTGAACTAAAGGTAATGCCCACTGGTCCAGCCTCTTCTAATAAACAGCTAAATTTGCCTTAATTTTATTTTTTCGTTAGAATGGACTAATTAGTATTAAATTGACTAATTTTCTATTAGAATGGAATTAATCTTGATCAACTTCCTGAGTTAATATTTTACTTAGGAATCGTCTTTTGTCACCAAATCCATTAGAGAGAGAAACTGATTATTTAGGGACACATTTTAAAAACCTTTATCAAAATTATTTTAAAAACCACCCAAATCCCCTAAACCCAGGGCAAAACAAAAAAAAAAAAAAAACAAACCAATCAAACAACAACCAAAAAAACCAGCAAACCCACTCAAAAATTTCCAAAGCAAGATCACAAACAAACCCAAATCAAAAAATACATATACGCACACAAGCCCAACAAACTTAATGGAATAAAACAGGATTTGACTTTCTTTATTAACAATTTCTTAACCTTAGCCTGATAATATTTTGAAATGTAGACCCAGTACCCAACACTTTTCTTTAGTTTCCATGTTGTCCAACTTTTTCTGGGCTTCAGGTATATAAATAATTTTGAAAAAATGTTTATAAAAGTTTTCCTAGTCTTTATACACCATGTTTTTTGATGTCAGTCTTTGATACACTGATGTGATCCACTTCAGCCTTACAGGGTCTATGCAGTAAAAAGTTACAAATTTACAAAGACAGTCAAAAATGCTTTCCTCAGGAAAAATAAGGATGATCATTTACTGTGACTTATAAGCACCTGTGTTCCACTCTGTTAACCTTGGCTCATTTTGTCATAGAAAATGCCAATACATTGTCCAGTTGTTAATTTTGTGTCCGGCACCATTTTTCACAAATTCTTACTTTGCACTTTTCAGGATGTTGAATACATTGAGGCAGCTGTGTAGCCTCCCTGCAGATTGCCATCCACACCTTCAAAAGGAAGTTCTTGTCTCATTTTCACATTCTTGGGTAACAGAGGCACTTGGCAGGGAATCCCATTACTCCTTCCTGAGGTCACTTATTGCCTTGCTGGACACTGCATGGAATTCAAGCCATTGCTCATGGTATGTCATTTAAGAAGGGTCACAAATGGTACTTCATCCCAAGGACACATTTGCTTTTGCTAAAACTGTGGTTTCTTGTGTAACAAATACTAAGTCTATCGAAGGAGTTTGACGCTTATTGATCTGAGCTTAGGACACTCAAAGTCATTTATGAATATTGTAGTGATAGTCCTTTCTGGGTCCTTGTGTAAAAGTATGCTCCTCACTTTGTTGCATTCTACTTCTGGATGTGCAACGTTGAGACAAGTTGAACCCCTGCCACTCTTTATCTTTAGATACCTACACCCATGCAAGAGTCATCTGTTATAACTCATTTGACAATTATGGAGGGGAAAAGTAAGGAATCAAAAATTATTTCTAGAAGAGTACTTTTGATTAAAATGTGCTAGACAAAAGATTGCTGAGCACTGGCTGACTCCAGACAGATGCTGGAAATCATCACAACAAGATTGCAAGGATGAAAGCAAAATGGGACATTTAAGTAGCCTCACTTAACAACATGCAGATCCCAAAGGGTGAATGCAACCTAATGCAAATACTGTAGGCAGAAAAGGTATAAGCAAATTGCAAGGTTAAAGCACCATGTGATTACAAATGTTCTATAAAAATACATATTTTTCTTAATTAAATAGGAATTTATTGGTTTCTTATCACATTTTTTAGAAAGCAAAATTTAGATGCTAGATATCAATATTGTAGGTATAAACCCTCTATTCTTCATATAAGGAACTTGGTTTTCAAACAAATAGATTTTAAAATATTGAGGTGTTTAAAGAGAAGTAAAGAAAATGTACCAAAAAACCTAAAAATTAAGCAGAAACAGAGAGGACACAATGGCAACGTTTTTATAAAAAAAGCCAAACCAACCAAAAACCTCTCTAAAAGCCAAATAAACAAAACACCCCCCAGAGCCAAAAATTATTAAAATGCAATCAGCTTTGTTTATAAAATTTAATGTTGTATTTAGCAGGTTGTCTGAATTTGTTAAACAGTGTTCAGACAAAAATATATTAATATTTTTACATCAATTGTGTATTCTATCTTCAACTACACAACCTGCAACACCAAGTATGGTTCAGAAGGCTTTTCAATATTTGACATTTTATTAGAAAGTGTTACTAGAAGCTGACCAGATAAACTGCATAGTAAAGATTGAGATGTAAAAGACTGTTCTGGTAATCACATCAGGTTAAATCTACAATTCTTTCAAGGTTAAGAATACTCACACTATCTGAACAACAGTGGGTCTGTTTTGTATTTGTATGTGTTGTTGTATTCATAGAGAATCAATTTGTATCTAGCATCTAAATAAAATGCAGATATTTGGAAGCACAGTGGTTTTCAGCTGAGGCATTCACATTTCTGAAGGCACATGATAGAAGAAGGATTAAGTGGCTCTAATTAGTGTAAGATTACATTCTAACAATTTATTTCATTCCAAAGATGACTATTATTGAAATAAATCAGACCTAATGTTTGATAAAACAGAACATTCCAGAAATCAGTGATCATTAGGTCTAAAATAATTCTGGTGGGTGTTACTATACTAGCTAAAGGATGAACAAATGCTTTTGTTCTTATAGGCTAAGTATTATCCAATTTTCTCAAGAGCAAAAGCAAATTCTCCAAACAAAAGGCCTTTAAAAATGCAATAGTAAAGGATTTAGAAGAACTTGGGATAATTTCCAAAGTTGAAAAAGGTAAGTCAGAAGTATTCTGACCACATCATCATTAAATACAAAGTGATTATCAGACTGCAAGACTTTTGAACATATAGTAAAAAATGGAAATAAAGAAACAACATTAATTTTTTCCTTTTAGAGTGGGACCCTGTATTTGTCACTGAAATATGGCACCTAGATATTTGAACATTCAAAAACCAATACACTGCAATTGTAAAAGTTAAACTGATTTCAAAAATGTAAGCTTGAACTTATAGAACTGAATTTTGAAAGAAGATAAAGGTAATATACTTAGTATAAATTAAGTGACAAGATAATACTTTTCTCTATCAACCCATTTTGTAAACATAAATATTCATTGTTATATATGAAATACAGAATTGTATGTAAATCTTTTAAGAACGGATTACAGAAAAAGTCTAAGCAAAATTTATTATATCATGTGGTTATTGCTTCAAAAGGTTTTAATACAATTGCATTTCTTCCTCATTTGAAAACCACTACCAGAATGACTTCCAGTACCTCAGATTAAGAGACTCTGCCCACATGGATAAGATTTAACCCATCAATCCCCGGAAACTGACGCTCAGCTAACCTAAAGCTCAGTGAGAAATTTCTTACCCTTGTCAAATTAGAGGCCCACCAACCGTGTCTGATTCTGTTCACTTGACAGCTGAACTGAAATTGCCTGTCCTTCAAGAGTTCTGCTTACTCCTGTGTTTTGGTTCTTCCTGTTTCCACGTCAGTTAAAAAGAGGAAAGAAATTTGTTAACCCTAGTTTAAAGATTAAGGTGCTCTTGAGTGAATACAGAGAGGTGAAATAATAAAAGACTAATACTCTGAAATCTGACTGGGAAATGCCTGTCTATGATTTTAAACACACACACACACACACACACACACACACACATAGTTCAAAAATACGTTGTGCTATTGAAAGATTTTTGAACATTTTCGTGACTTCAATGGTCCTGAATTTTTTCCTTTTTACATTGGTAATGTCTGCCCTGGAGTTTCATGTAGCACTGAGAAGTATTACAATTTATGGACTAAAACTTGTTTTTCCTTTTTTTGTTCTTGTTGCTTTGTTGCTTTGTTTTCCTGCATATAATATTTTTTTTGTGTTTTTTTGTGTTTTTTGGGGTTTTATTTTTTTTTTTTTGTCTGTAGAAGGCAGGTGTTTCCAAAAGGAAAGAGTCTAATGAGAAAGCTTCAATTCAACACATTTCTCTGCTTTACAATTATGTCATTCTTTGAAAAGTTAGTCTATGTTAACATAGATTTAATGCATTGCATTAATCAAACTTTTTGTTAAAAGTTATCATTTTTCTTTTAAAAAGAACAGTATGTTATTTTCCTGTAACATGGAAAGATATTATTTCTACTCTGAAAAGAACATGGAGATTATTTACTACACCTCTGGTGACATGGCATGTAGGCTTTAGGTGAGGCATTTTGAAGTTAGAGATAGTGTTGAAATATATCCACCTATGATAAGAATTAACTGGAGTTAGCCCTAGAAATGATAACTTAAGAGGTGGTATAGTATTTACCACTTTGTGAGAGAAAAAGATAGGAGAATTTAATAGAAAGATGCATTCATGCAATAAATGAAGATGTTAAGGAAATCTTGCAGCAGATGAAGTTATTATTCACCTGACTGCTTTCTTCCTTCCAGATCAATGGAGATGCCACCAGACTACCGAACAGCTATTTTAAGTGCTGTAGAAAAAATATTTTAGAGAGTTCAGAAATATTCTTTCCTATCATCCTCACATGGTTTTCTATTAAATCCTTTGGCTAACTAAAGATGAACATATACAATGGAAAATCTTGGTAAGGTGTCCAAGTTTTATATCACTTTAAGAAAACTCTGTTGACATTTGATAATTTGAAAGTAAATCCTAATGGATAATATCTACTAATTATCACATGGACAGTTCTGTTTCCAGGCAGGAACAGCTTGTTATCTGCCAAGTTTCATTTCATGAGTTCCACCTTGAGAAAGATAACAATAATTTAGAGGATGTGTCAAGATTATTGGACTAATCTCTTTGTCTTGCATTTCAATTGGTTTAAAAAAAAAATTAGTCTAACCCTATGCTATGTATTCAGCACATTAATATAAGAGGAAAAAATAGGATAAGAGAAAAAATAAGGTTCTTTTTTAAATTTGAAAAATTTTTGGTAATTTTCACAATAAGCTTCTGGGTATCTATTTTGCCAGTATAGCCACTCTATTTTAGATATTTATTCTTCTTATCATAATATTAATTAAATGGTAGAGGATGCTACCATCATTGCTACCAGAAACATTTACATACTCAGGTTATCTCACCATATCAAGATATGTTATCTTACCTTATCAACAAAAACTAGATAAGCATTTAATATCCTTATAATGGAAAACCTAACAGCAATGTTTTCAGGCTCCTTTGAGATTCTTTTTTTGATAGGATATAAAGAAATTAATACTTTTTCTATCTCCCCTTTTAATTTTTTTCTTTCTTCCAATGTCGCCTATCAATTTTCTGTGGTGAAATGTATGTATAAATATGATTTCTGACTTTAGCACTTTCTTCAAAATCAACTACCAACACGGAATGAAAAAGGAGGATAAATTATTAGTTGCATTAGAATTCAGGATGAAGATATCAGAATGAAGAATTCAGAATGAAATTGGACTTTTATTCAAACAATAAAGTATTTGAAAAACTGACTTCAACTAGTTATTGTCACTCAGAAGACAGCAAGTGCTGCAGAATCTGTATTGAATGCTCTTCAGTTTATAATAACTCTACATCTCTGAAACATTGTTGTGGCCTGCAGATATACTTAGGCTGATAAGTGAAAAAGGACAAATCTAGACATGCTTTTAGGGACTTCTCTTTTCAATTACTCTGAGAAAGAGATATCCAAGAAGCCACTCCTTTTTTTTCCGTTTTTTTAAATCTATCTTTGCCTTATGACAGGATTCATGTTATATATACAATACGTAGCGCTTAATGTCTCTGAGCAACACATACTCAAATAAATACTGCAAGTCATGAAGGTAAATTACATCTGTTTAAAAGAAATTGCATGTTCTAGTAAGAATCACTTTCTAACCATATGCTTTCTTCAACATGAAGGTGCATATTTGTGACTCTTTATGTTACATACTCTGTCGTATCTGCCATTTTACTTTTTTGTGATATCTGTTGATGTAGAATCAGGAAAAAATATGTACAGGATTGGGTTCTAAAGCACTGAGAGTTAGAAGCAACAAACAAGCCTTTCCCAAATTTTACAAGCAAATTATATCACTACAGACTAGGTAGTCAGGAAAAAAACTCAACAGAAATCAAGATACTTTAACTTAAATGTTTGGTTCTGTTTTGATTTCTCTTTTATTAGTTGGCAATTATCTGAATTTTTTTTCAGTATCAGGCCAATATTTATTGTAAGTGACCACCAATTTAAATAAACAGTAGTTGTGATGATATGTAAAAGACAACAGGAATATAAGCAATTTAGTATTATCAGTTCATTTTCAGTCTTCTGTGAACACTTACAAGAACAAACATTTCTTCCTAGGCCCACCTGTAGACCATAATTTTTTATGAATGTTCACTCATCTTAATATTTCTCTGTTAATTCTTGTACAGTCATCTAGAAATATGCTTGGCTATGTAACTTGCAAAAGCATCCAAACAAAAGAGACAGTTTTACATAAGAAATATCTTGTTATAAGCAATTTATATTAATAAGCAGAACAAAGTGTGATTTGCTACTAAAAAAAAGATAAAAATTGGAAGAAAGGCTTTATTTTGTACTTATTTTACTGCTAAACAATATTTTACAGTGGTTCAAAAACAATATAGAAGATATTTTCAAATAAGTTAATTTTATTTAGCTGTCATGCTCTTACTGGAGGTCTTCTACAAATTATTTTTAAAAATAAAATATGGAACTAGTTGATAGACTTTTGTTTTATATATACAACATAACATCTTGTTGACAGGGGTTGAAAACCTTATGCAGCTTTTGCTGGTTAAGAAAACTTTACATTTGATTCTTGAGACAGTTCAATGGATGAGTTTATTGTCTATAAGAACAAAAACATTTTACTTATGTTAAATTTGGTAAATTTACAAGTATTAGTGGCTACAAGATGTTAGTGCCATGTGCATGTTTGTATGCACGCCTTATTCAGTTTTTCAAGAATTTGAACACAGGTTTTGTATAGCTGACGAGCAAGTTTGTTTGTAAGAATTACGCTTTCTATTGGTAAAAGCAATATTTTTCTCGACTTCAGAATGAGGGTTTTTTAATCATTTTTATTGCAATTGTATCCAGTTACTCAAAGCTTTTCTAAGGACAGTCAATAACTTTTCTTCCCTAACAGCAGTAAACAAAGATGGATGCAAGTGAAGAAAAGTTGAACTTTTTGTTTCCTTTATGAAAGGAAAACAATTTTCATATGTCTGAGCTAAAGCTTTATTCCCTGAACTCTAGAACTACAGTGCTGCTGCCTTCTAATTCCATAGCTGTGAGTGTGGAAAATAATAATACAATCCATTTTCCCCTGTTCTTTCTGATATTATATTTCTGACATTGATTACTGTCATGGTTTTGAGCCCAGCTGGAGATAAAACACCACCCAGCTGCCAAATTGTTTCATGATGCATATTTGAGTCAGTTCTGATTCCAGTATTTCTGCCCTTGTTCAGTTTTATCAAAATTCATTCTTCATTGGTGCAAGTGCAACAATCAGCAGGATGTCAGGTTCAGATCCCCAGAGCATTTTTGGTTAAGATTGATAAACTAAGGTATTCAGTGAGGTGATACACATGTAGACACCATAGAAGAGGTAATACACAGTGTTAGATATTAACATAATACAATTTAACTCATTTGCTATTTTCACTCAAAATCAAATCCTTTTGAGGCACATACTGGACTTTCCCATTCTTCTGCATTACCCATTAAATCCTCAAGTGAAAGCAATCTCTTTTGCTGAGGCAGACTGTTTTTTCAGCATGATTTTAATGTGCACTGCAGGAACTTTATCCCCTCCTACAGTATGTAAAAATTGTGATTGGTCAGAGCCAGCCTCATTGGCAGATCTTTGAGTAACCAAGTGGTATTTGCTAAATGTATGTCCCAATGTTTGAAAGCCCTACCAGTCATTTTTTCTCTTTAACATCCAGTCTTTAATGTGCAGTCTTTAATGTCCATAACACTTGATCTTTCCAGAGGCTGGTGCATGATAGGGAATGTCTGGGCCAAAATTTAATTTCTTTCTCATATTTCACTTTCCTCAATTATGGAATACCTTTCTCTATTGTAGTCCATTTGCCTGAGTTACATGAAATATCACCTTTGCAGGAATACCCTTCCCTCACACGATAAGAGTCTCCTTTAGTGGCTAAGGATGTGTGTCTTTTTTCCCTCTTTTTTTTGGTCAATGTCTGGTTCCTTAG
>JAODKT010001744.1:33172953-33186335 GCA_027576195.1 Cossypha heuglini
AAACCCTTTTTATTTCTTCACTCCAGTGTCTCATATTTCTTTTTTCTATTCATTTGAAAACCCCTTTGTAAAATCCAGCAAACATGCATTTTTTGGCTTCCTAAATTTATTTTGAAAGCAAACCAAAACAAGCAAATAGTCAGCTTCATCATTAATCTGTATTTTGAGAGAGTTCCCTATTTAATAGCAAGGGAAGATCTAAGGAAAATAGTAAACTGATACCAGATTAAGATGGTTATCTGACAAGGATAAATGAAAAAAGGTGGAGGCACTTAGTGCCTTCTTTGTGTCATTCTTTAATAATACTGATAGATCTTGACCTGCCCATTCCTCTGAGCTGGGAGACCTCTGGAAGCAGCGACTTTCCATTTGCAGACACTGAAATTGTAAGTTGTATTCGTTCATAAATCCACGGTACCTGGTGAGATTCATTCTGGAGTACTGAAGGATCTAGTAGATGTTATAGCAGGAACCCCATGGTCATTTGTCAAAGGTCTGGGGAATTGGGGGAGGTCCTTGCTGGATGAAACCTGGCCAATGTTATTCAATTTACAAGAAGGTCATGAAGGAACACTCAGGAAATTACACATCTGTTTGTCTGACCTCAGCACCTGGAGAAACGATGGAGGAGTTCATGGTGGAAATTACTGAAAGGCGTTTAAAAAGCAATGCAATCTCCAGGCACAGGAAAGGGAAGGTCCTGCTTAAATAATTTAATATCCTTCTACAATAAGATCTCTCACCTAGTAAGTGAAGGGAAAGCAGACATTGCAGCTTTTCTTGGTTTCAATATTGCTTTCGATACTGTCCCTCATAGTTTCATTCTGGACAAACTGATGTCATGATCAGGTTCACAGTGTATTGGATGAACGTCAGAACTCCAGGGGTTTTATTGTGTGGGCTACATCTGCCTGGTAAGTTATCACCAGCAATGTTCCTCATGAATTCATGGGACCAGTAGGACCAGTTCTGGTCAACAAGTTTATCAATTATGTGAATGCAGGACTTGAATGCACCATTAGAAGGTGTCCTGACAATTCCAAATTGAGAGGTGCTGTTGAAGATGCCTTCTATCTCTTGGTTTTGCAGAGGGATCTGCATATGCTGTAGCATTCGGCAATTATCAATGGCATGAAATTCAATTCATGCCAAATTTTGCCCCTGGGATTGGGAGTAACACCAGGCACAAGTATAAGCAAGGAGAGGAGTGTGTGTAGAGCTGCCCTGGAAGAGGGATCTGGGGGTGCTGGCTGGCAGCAGCTCAGGGTGATCAGCAGTGTGTGCTGGGCAGCCAGGAGGGCAAACCCCATCCCGGGGTGCATCAGACACAGCATCACCAGCGGTGATCGGGATCATCCTGCTGGATTCAGCCCTGGTGCAGCCTCACCCTGAGTCCTGTGTGCAGTGCTGGGCCCCACGGGCTGACAAGAGTGGGAAAGTCCTCGGATGGTCCCAGGCTGCATATGCAAATAAACATAATTAAAAGGCTTTTCTTAAAATGAGTAGAAAAACATTTTGAAAAATTTTACATAAGCTTAAATGGAATAGAAAAAGAGTGTTAAGATTTTCATAGAGAGTAAGCATATGAAACTCAATCAGAAGAAAGATTGCTTTTTTAGAAGGCCAAACAATTCACCTGAGACTTGTATATAGCCCAAAAAGGGGTTTTAAAATGAATAGAAAAAAGAAATATGAGACACTGGAGTGAAGAAATAAAAAGGGTTTTTTTCTTCCCATGAAAGGACTATTATGCTATAGAGAACCAAAACCATAAATGGCCTGTAATATTACCAAACAATTCTCAGAGGTATAACATTTTTTGAGCAATAAGTAGGTATATTACTTAAAGTACATATCCTTCAGTCACTGTTTTCCTTGGTGTTGGAATGGTTCCATATTTTGAAGAATTTTAAAATTGTTTAGAGGTAAAAGAAGTCTTATCTTATTCAAGGAGCATGGAATAATTTATGTAAGTATGGAGCAATTCTGGAATTAATCTAATCCTTAATTCGATCTGGCTATCCCTCTTAATTTCCACCTCAATATGTCCTTAAATTTGTTTTCTCACCAAAGAGGATTTCTTCAATGGGAGAAATGTATTATAAAATGTCATGGTTTTAACACATATGAAGTATACTCATATGACCACGAAAAATCTACTCTGTAGTTTTAAAGCTGTATCTCTCATTCCTGGAATGAGCCCCATAAAGGCTTCTCTACACCCTTCCAAAGCAGAGCAAATCCATCAATAACCTACAGGGATAGGTACTTGTTTTAAAAACAAGGATCTTTAGCTATCTTTTTATTGGAATATTTGTTGAAACATCTGAATACTGTTGTATTTCTTCCAGTTTAAGATGAGAAGCTCATGCTTATTTATAATGACTTAGGAGAAAAATTGAAAAAGTCCTAAAGCACAAAACATTACTAAACCTCTGAATTCCTTTTCTCCTGCTCAAAACAGTACAAGGCGAATCTTGTTCGAAAAACTGACTTTTTTTTATTGCCAGTAGATTTTTTTCCCTCAATATTTAATTTTTTTTTTTACTATGTAGCACCTATGCATGTCCACAGTATTCGAGGAAAAATAGAACAATGACATTAACATACTAGAAACTAATAAAGAAAAAATCAATATATGCTCTATCTTGATATTAAAATTATGAAACACTTCGGCTCCATAGGAACATTGAGTTTTTACTTTAGACACATCACGCTCTTTTGCACATCACAACTTGCTTCTTTGAACAAGAACCCTGAAAATAAGACTGGTTTGAAGAGAAAGATTATTTAGAAATACTGGGATACAGTAGAAGACAAAGAATATGTGTAGAAAGGCAAACAGCATGGAAAAAAGCCAGGAGGCAGAGGGAGTCTCGCTCTTACTGTGCATAGGATATGAAGTGATTTGAGGAAAAGAGGATGCAACTTCCACCTCTTTGCCACTGAATATCATCAATTGTGTGATCAAGTTATATAGAATATCTGTAGTATTATTTCCTGTTTGACAGTTAATCTGGATATTGGTGTTGGAATTCTCCTATTTGAAAGGAGACACATGAAAGTGTTCTTATTAATAAACCTTGTTGCTTTGCAGCCAAATAACCAAAAATCTCTAATTTCATACTCTTATCTAAATATATTAGCACTTGTAATCTACTTTTAAACTTTTTTCTTAGCTTGTCTTTACTAGGTTTATAAAGCCAGTTTGAGTTATATGCAATTTTAGTGAATACCTGTCTGCTTAGAACTGAGGGAAAACAACTTACCTTGGATTCAGTGTAGTGAAATGTGGCAGCCATATCCACAACTTTCA
The DNA here is from genome assembly GCA_027576195.1 of Cossypha heuglini. Lineage (NCBI taxonomy): Eukaryota > Metazoa > Chordata > Aves > Passeriformes > Muscicapidae > Cossypha > Cossypha heuglini. Next base: position 33,176,270 of record JAODKT010001744.1, read on the forward strand.
CAGTAATAGTTTTGTTTCCAGTAACTCTAAAAGGAGTTTTGCCAGTATTCTTAAACTGCATGAAAACAATGCAACGACACACACAAAATAATTGAAAATTCCCTTTAGGCCTAGTGTCACAGACTAAGAAAAGGTACCTGTGTATAGTGGGGAAAAAAAGATAATTAAATTCAGGATCATACATTGACGAAGATGCAGACTGTGAAAAGATCATCCCTCAGCTTTCTCTTCAAGATGAACAGATCGAGTGACCTCAGCATCTTCTTACGAGGTTTTGCTCTCAAGACCTGTCACCATCTTGGGCACCATTCTCTGGACACACTTTAGTACCTTTATATCCCTCCTATATTCAGACCCATTCTGCTATTCACAGGACTCGAGGTGAGGTGTAAAGTGGGACAATCCCCTGCTTGCCCAGCTGGCAATGCTTGATACACGCCAGGAGAGGGTTGGCTCTCCTGGCTGCCTGGGCACTGGTGAGCTATATTCAATTTGCCGTTGATATATGCCAAATTATATCTAAGCAATCGAAAAATGAAAGCAAGTTAATCAGTATCAGAGTTGCTCTTAAGAGGACTAGCTCAAATGAGATAATAAATTAGCAGTACCATTAGACTGAGGACTATGATGGTGGAAATACACCTCCAATATGTTTCTCATTTTCTAGAGCTGAAGGTTTGAGACATCTCATAGCATCTTACTTTTCTTCCATTTCAACCATTTCACTTATTAAAATCTTGTTACATTCATACAACAACAAAATTTCAAGGACTTTTTTAAAAGGGTGAGGCAAATATGGTGAGGTTTATTTGGGCTCTTATATAATTTTATCCTTATAATCAAAGTACTGATTTATCAAATAGATTAAAGAACTATAGAATTGAAGATACAGTTTGTCGCATAAAAGAAAGAGTATGTTGGCAATTGCTTGTTTAGAAGAATGAAACAAACAATTTGCCTCAGCATGCATTTTACAGGGAAATATAAGTCTGCAATGTATCAGCAGTAATTAATATGCAACTTTTATGTTTTCATTTCTACCATCCTAATTGGTGGTATGCTCTTGTTTCTTACAAACTGCAGTGAATCTTCTCTTTATGCATTTCTGATCATTTATGTAGTTTTAGAATTCGGAGTGTCCTGCAGAGCTGTTAGAGCTCAGCTAATGAAACATCTGAAATAAAATTTCTATAAAGCCTGAAGAGCCAGGCAATAGATTTAATCTTGTTCTAAAATGCTGCAGTTTGTGTGATTATCTGTACTTACCATAAAAATATCTTTTCTGAACAGTCCAGGAAACTGTCAACTTTACATGTTTCCAAATAAGAACAATATTAAATCTAAGACTTTATTCAGGATCTAAAAGAGAAGTAAGGAAAGAAATCTGTCCTGACTCATTTTCTCTTGTTAGAACTAACAAGCCTGAGACATTTCATTCTACAAATTGCTTTAGCTTTCCAGAGAGATGATTATTACCTTTAACTGCAAATGCCAGACCAATTTTTTGATCCATTTGGAAGACTAAATGAAGCAAAGGCTCACACATGGAGTAAGAGTCATAAATGTGAAGAAAGAAAAACAGTAATCATCGCAGAGTGGTAGTTTTACAGCTGTTGACATTAAATACTGTGTAGTTGTTAAGTTTTCAGAAACATAAACAAGATTATGCTAATTTTGACTTTCGAGAGAAAAAGGGGATGGCGTGCTCTTTTGAGAAGCGAGGGCATATGACCCTTGCAAAACTACTTTTTCTGTGTCAGGCCGAAGTCCCCCAAAGCAAGTCTAAAGTAATGGAAATACTATTGATACAGGATTTCACTGAACTATTTATTCTGTCTTTCCTATTTCTCATATGAAAACAGAGGAAATAGGCTTAAATGAAAAGAAGGGTATAGTGATGCAATTTTTGACTTGGAAAAGGCTTTCCAGAGGGCACCAAATATGACACACAAAAAATTGGAAGGCTTGAAATCTGATATCATGCATTGTTTTGATGCAGCAGATTGTCAGACATTGCAGAAGTCAATGTTAAACTAAATTTGTGGTTCTGCTGTGATCCTTCACTGTGACTAAGGTGTTTCTCCACATGAAAAATTTGATATGAGCCATCACAGAGCTCGTGTAGATTATTCTAGTAGATTGCTATTCACAGATGAGTGTGCCTATCATCACAGTGTGGTACTTATGAACACAAATTGTAGCTCAATATAAAAGATATTTGGCTACGATTTTATGTAAAGACTTCATTTGTAATGAACAGTACAGAAAGATTGAAACTGTACAGTTTCAATTGATTGAAACTGTTAAGAGTTGTTTAACACAGTAGACTATCTAAACCTCTTACCTAAACTTCATAAATGTCATATATGTAACAAGTATTAAACAAGAAATATTGACCTTAAATTCATGTAGTGCTTTGACTAGATTTTAAGGAAACAGAAAAAGAAACATGTCATCTCCATAAGAAAAAAGGAAGGGAAAAGCCTGAAAATAAACAAACAAAAAAACCAAACAAACCCAAAAAGCAAACAACCCCATAAAACAAACGAGCAAACAAACAAAAACCCACTTTTGTTCAAATACTTATCTTATCATACTTTAAGTGGAAAATCTTTCAAGCTGGTTTTTGTTACTGCTTCCTAAACCAGAAAAACTTTCAGACTCTAATTTTTAAAAAGTCGAAATAATGACAACATTAACATTATGGAAAATGTAACAAAATTATAAAAACTAAGAAGTTGCAAGAACAAAGAAGAATTTTGGTTGAAGTTAGAATTCATAGAATCACGGAATTATAGGATTGCTTGGGCTGGAAGGAACCTTAAAGATCATCTAGTTCTAAATCCTCTGCAGTCACAGTTTCCACTAGACCAGGTTACTCCCAGCTCCATCCATCTTGGCCTTGAGCACTTCCAGAGAGGGCACATCCACAACTTCTCTGGGCAACCTTTTATAGTGTCTCACTACTCCCACAGGAAGTAATTTCTTCCCAATATCTGATCTAAACATACTTTCTTTCATTTTGAAACCATTCATCCTTGTACTATTACTCTATGCCCTTGTAAAACTCCATCTTTTTTCCAGTATCCCTCAATACTTTTGTCATGTCACCTGACCTTGTCATATACCTTCATTTTTTTTCTTATTTCAAAGCAAAGAATCCTGTTCAACCATGCTGGCCTTTTGCCTTATCAGCTTACTCCTAGCATTCTTAAATTGCCTGCTAATGTGCCTTAGGAGATGATGTTTAAAAAGTGGCCAGCACTGATTCACTCCAGAAGAAGATTTTCCCAGGGGACTTTATTCATTTGTTCCCTGAACAACTCCTTATGTCTGGAGTTGAAGACACAACATGCTTGAAGTTTTGCTGGCACTTTTTACTGTCAAGCTGTTTCCCTGTTGGGCTCTGTTACCTCAGGGGCCTTTTTCTCGCCTCTGTAAAGACTGCAAGTGTATTCCAGGCTGGCTAGTACATCTCGTAGTCACCAACAGAGATCCCTTCCAGCACTCTGTCCCTTTAATCTTTGTGTATCATCCCACAGCTTGCCCGGGATAAGCCTGATCTCTTCCCCCTTCCCCATCACATCTAGTTTTAATCTCTTCCAATGATCCCTCCTAGTTTCTGAGCAAAGACTCTCCTCGCAGAGAAAGGTGAGCCCAGTCTGGTGCCAGCATGCTTGATGCTGTATGGGCACATTATAGCATGATGATTGCAATACCAATCACACAACAGTGTATAGTACCTAAAATCAGCACCAAACCATTATAAAGCATAAAAAATTAAAAAAAACAATCAAACAAAAAAAGCCTATTACCCTCAAAACCACTAACATATGGGACACCAAATGTAGCATGAATGCTGCTCAGATAATTTAGAAATATGCCATTTTGAGTAAATATATTGACCTGAATTTGACTGGTGATCCATGCAAATACATTACCTTTTCTTTGATAATCTTACAAATTACAAATGAGAAGTGTTTTACTATAAATGACATTCCAGAAATGTGAAAACTACTACCAATAAGTTGGATTTGGTACTTATATGGACCTGCACATTTTTGTCTCTAGCTCTGGTCTGGTTCAAAATTTGTCAGATTAATGTTCAACAGAGTGAGAATTCTCTATGTGCATTATTCCTACCTACATAAAAAGGATTTAAACACTTCTGTTCATATGAGGGTGTAAAATGGTATTTCTGGATGGAACTTGTATCGCGCCAGATTTGATTGACACGCTTCAATGTAATTTGCACAACAATATAACCAATGCAGGAGCACTTTCTAAAAGGGTCTACAGAGTTTGTAGTACTGACTTTACTTATTCAGACTACATTTTTCTGAATTTTTTCAAAAGCATTAAATGGAATGGAAGTATCCCATATAGTCTAAGAGTAAAAGTCAGTGTTCCTTTCCTTGATAGCTGGAAAGAAGTTGAAAAAGAGAATCAGTATTTATTCTGAATCCTTTGTTTGCATTGAACAGAGCTACATTTAGCACAAAATTCACCTAGACTTTTGCTGTATTTGTATATATAAAGAAATATTATATTTCTTTAACTAGACACACATACTAGAAAGACATTGCTGGTTCATTTAGTTTCTTAAAAATCTTTCCAATGAACGTATCTTTGCAAAACTGCAGTAATTTCAACTATAATTATTTTCATTAAATGTTTATTTGCATAAATTGTTTTATTCATGCTATTATAATTTACCATATACTGTTAACAAAGCCCAGGCTATTTCATGTTCCATTTCTCATGCAGCTATGACTGATTAGTTCAAGCACATTGCATGATCATGCATATACATTGGCATAATTTTCATCATTTTGTATCCAGATCTGGCAAGTTTTGTTTTCAAGTAGATGATCTTTACTAATGAGGTGCAGATTTCTTTATGTAAATCAAGGAACAAGAAAAGACACTCCTGCAGCTTCCTTGATCAGAAAGCTGTCTAAACATATGTAGTGACACTCCAGCAGAGTCCTACCTAAAGTCTTAGAGTTTTGGGCAGTTTCATTTGAGATAGCAGTCAAGAACAGTAGCCTTTCTTCAAAATAAATGTTCAAGTTATAAACATTATAATATTATAAACATTACAGCAAATTCCATTGTTACAAATCAAGGAATTTCCTTCCCTAGTTATTATATCAATCAGTCTTTATATTATGAAGTGTATTACAGTGCAATGCAAGGTAATGAGCTAGTGGAATTTACTGAAGACTTGTGTACTAGAAGACTTAGATATTGTCCATGCTTGAAGGAAAAAATATTAAATAACAGTCTAGCCCATGAAAAAAGGACCTTTCTTCTTGGAAGCTTAGAGCTGTCTGTGAAGGATAAAGACACCCTTGGACAGCCAAGATAACACTAGCATCCCAGTCCCTCTTACACATCTTTCTTTGGTGGAGGGCTCAATGTTTTCTGGTATCACAGATAAGAAACAGATGGAAAATCCATCTCCTTGCACATCTGGATCGCTAAACAAGTGGTGAGAAATCTGAAAAAAATGTAATTACTTTCCAATTTTACTATAATTTGTAGTGGGTAATGTGGTGTTACTGATCAATCAAATCACACTGTCTGTGAACCTTCAAAGGTTATTCAAATATTATGTAAAATCACATTCAGGATGCCTCAGCACTTCTGGTACACTTCATGTGCAAGAATAAATATTTACTATTGTACATCAGTACTTTGCACCCTAGCTCTTCTCCTTGGTTAGTAGTGGCCATTTGTGAAGTTTTGTGACAAAGTGCAAGTCTGTATGACTTGGTTGCATAGCATAGGAGAGACAAAACAATCTTGTCCTAAGAAAAGGAGGCAAAAATATAAAAGGAGGTATGCAAGAGATGCGTAGATGTGGCCGTCATGGAGACGGTTTAGTACAAGACTTGGCAGTGTTGAATTAATGGCTGGATTCAAAAATCTTAAACATCATTTCTAACTATAATATTCAGGACAATGGTATTAGACTAACTGTTCAATATGAAGATGGATATAATAGAAAGCATTTGGAAAGCCTTCTAGATCAAATATGGTTTGTGATATTCAGATGGAATATGATTTACTTCCTCTCAAATTTGAATTTTCCTACTGTAGTTTCAGAACTGGCTGGCTCTTTGGTTTTTCATTTGGATTAATTTTATACGTCCCTTATGGAGTAATATAACATTTGTGTTTTCAGGAAAAGCCTAATAGCCCAATGCATTCACATTTCTCAGAAATTTATTTAAAAAAAATATTGAAGTCTTGATCTCTGGATTGATTTTCTGTTTTGATTCATTGGGTTTTTTTGGTTTTGTGTTTTGTTTTTGTTTTTTAGTGTAGCTTTCTCACGCAGGTATTTAAGCGCTTAAAATGACACAAGGTTTTTTTATCATGCATTTTTATTAGAATGACTTTGAGCTACAGAAATAATGTTCATTCTAAAATAATTGCTATGAACTGAAGGTCATACACGATATACTCAGGCTAAAGTTAGTTATCCATTAAGATAAAAATATAGGTAAAAGATTCAGGTCATAACAACCAAAATCACAAGGATGGATCTTCAGAAATATCAAGGCATGTCAGCTGTATTGACTTAGCTTCTTAACTGGTTTTCAGCTTTCAGTTTAGTGTTCTCGTAATGTAGTGATTATTTCTCTGTTTATTTTCTCTATTTCTGTTTATCTTGCTGCATCATATTTACACATTGCAGTCTGATCACAAGGTATTTCTAATCAAATAGGCCTAATAAAATCAAAAGCTGTTACCCAACTCCTTCCTCATCCATGTCAAAGACAAAACTTGGTTTAGTGAAAATATTTAAATTAGCCTAAAAGTATTTAACAATATAGTTCACTAGTCCTTCATGGTCAATGCCTGTCATTATACCTTTAAAACAGAGCTTTCTGGCAAACACACTTCAAAAGGATCAAGCTAATAAAGTAACTTACATATTCAAATCCTGTTTCCTTGTGTTACAGTAAAAGATAAAGTTTGAAAGACAGGAAACTTGGTGTGTATGAATATCTGTGTAATTATACGGTAAGGCATTGAAGTGCCTCTCCTAAATGGAGAGTGTATCACTTATACACTAAGATATTCACAAAATCATTCCTGTTACACTGAAAAATTTAGATTAAGAGATTTTAATTAGCCATTTGAATTAAAATCATAAATTCATAAATTCATAAACACATAAATTCATATTTGGTTTGAAAAGTAATATTTCAGGAATTTCAAACTCTAAATTCATACTTAATTCATATTAAGAGATATCACATTCTGGAGAAAAGCAACTCACCTCTGCACTGTAAGCTTTATTTTGAGTGGAAAGTAGCTGTATTTCTTGCCATTAAATTCCCTTTTTAATACAAAAGAGAGTTTGAACATTGGGACAGTAGGTATTGGTCTAAAGAGTTTTTCCTCTTGAAATTGCTATCTACTATACAATGCATTTATTATCAACATTAGCTTTTGAATCACTTTTCTGCACATCCAATTAAAAAGATTTGTAGTGTACTTTGCATTCGCAACTCGGCTGATGAATGTTAGTTTTCATTTATTTTGTTTTCTCACCCATCCCTGAAATTTTTACTTTAGCTTAAACAAAGGGTTCAGGGATTACTCAAAGCTGCTGCTGGATTAGACTTGGCTTCACACTCCAGCAATTTCTCTTTTTTCTTCCTAAGAGAAAATTAAATATTAAATTCTAAGATCTGGCATTTGAGGGGAGCTGATTCTCATATATAACCCAAATTAATTAGCTATTTATTCATGAAACCAAGGAGTTCCAGAACTTTAGTTTTACATGACAATATAAACCAATCCATGAATAAAGATAAAAAAATTAAAGCATTTAAATAGTATCATTAGGATTATTTGATGACTGATATTAGAATTAGAGATAAGCTTAATTACTTTGATAAAATGGATCTTAAGCCTTTATTTCTGATGTCAATAAATACACTATGTGAACTCTGAAACAGAGAGATTTGCAGACAGGAAGAACTGATGATGAATTTTAACCTATTATCCTTGCTAAACCTCACTACTTCCTTAAATACTGGAACTTTAAAGTATAATGCTTTTTTGGGTATTTTATTTGCAGAAAGATATGTTGTATAAATCAGATATTTTTCTTATATTAGTGACAATAATAAAAATACTACACAATCTTACATTATTTAGAAATTTACAAAAACATTTTCAGTGGCAGGCAACCATCTTTCTTTTATGTCAATTTGGACATAATGAAGGCCTTTGGACAAGTATGTAAATGATTAGTAATTTTGCTGAAAAATTAAATTTCTTCCTTTCTTTATGTTGCATTATCATCTTCCTGGCATCTATGATGAGTTTGACATAAAAAAAAAAATATAAAGGTACTGGATAACTTCTCCTAAGTTTGTGTTTTGAAAATCCCCCAAACCTAACAAACACTTTAATTTCTGTTGCAACCTCTGACTTATCACTATACTTGCATGGTAATGTTTTATCCAGGACTTCTGACTGTTGGTATTATTACTGTCCACCTCCATAATCTACTAAAGTTGTAAAAGTGCATTTGACAACTTTTATGCCTCAGGACAACCCTTGCTATTTCATCAAGTATTCTTATATTAATGATAACCTGAGTCATTTTGGTTTACTTTAATTTTTTTTGTTCTGCTTTGCTTTTTGGGCGTGTCAACAGCAAAAGGAAGAACTTAATTTATCTATTTTCTTTGATACCTAAATTCCCTTTAATCCTTTATTTGGGAGAACATTATCAATTTTTTTATGTTTGAAGCCTTTTTTAGCTCAGATCTTTTCAACCTTAGGTATTGGTACTAATCTGAGGGTTGTGTTTAATTCTGACTGCCTTAGTAGCGTTGACTTTGCTTTTAATACTTTTGAAACTAGTACAAGATATGTTTTTTGGAGATGAGATTCATTTCCAAGGTTGTAATCAGCTTTCATGCTTCACCTGAAGTTGAATTCATTAAAATTACTCTCTAGAGTTAGTTGTCGCATCCATCCTGTGGTCTCATTTGAACCCTTTCTTCTTTCGAATGTGTGAGTAAGGGGAAAAATACTAGAAGGATATTTAGAGGACTGAGCACTGAATAGATTGCATTCATGGGTAAGTGAACCAAGAACATGAAAAAAAGTCTCTTTTATTAAATGAATCATGTTAGAAATCAGAAGAAAAATACAGACGTTTATTGAAGTCATGTTCTGGATTTGCACATTGGCCAGGAATTGAACCTGCGTCACCTGCTTGGAAGGCAGCTATTCTAACTACTATACCACACCAATTTATGTGGTGGGTTTAGTGCTGGCCAAATCACCAGTACACCCACTAGTACTATTTACACATTTCCTGCTGTGAGATAGGATTAGGAGGAAGGCAAAGCAGGCTCAAACTTTAAAGCATATAAAGAAAACCTTTATTAAGAGAATTAAAAGAATAATAAGAATCAGAATAAAACTTTCAGAAAACTCCTCCTCCCTCCCACACCCTCTTTTCTTTCCCACTGATGCAGAAACAATTCACTCAATCACCTCTAGAACAGTCTTTCTTCAGTTTACTTAGGGAGAGGAGCCTCTCTTGTCTATGCTATGCTATGGAGACTTCTCCACAAGAAAACAATTCTCTCATGGCTTCAATGTCACAATGAATCAGCTGCCAGGGATAATGGAAATCTGATCATTGTGTAAAAGTTCCTCCCCTCGACTTGCAGTTTCCCCGCAACTGTTTTCGAGGGCTCAATCTTTGGCTAATGGGGTACACTTTTAAGGATGAGCTGTTCAGAAGCAAAGGTTCTTTTCATCTATCTCTGAGATCATCACAGTTAGGTCAACATTGACTTGTTCAGCATGGATGCCTTTGCTCATGTCTACAATTTGAATGCTTCTCGCCCCGTGCTTTTCAATGAGTTACAGGGAAAAAGAGTGTGATGTATCAATCATATCTTCAATATAGCCTCACAAGAGAGTTTCAGCCCAGGAATAAGGCAACTCCTCATCCCCTTCCACCTGGGACCTGACTCCTTCCTTACTGACCTTGGTGCCTTCATGTTGTTTCTCTACA
>JAODKT010001744.1:33200848-33212107 GCA_027576195.1 Cossypha heuglini
ATTTAATTTAATTTAATTTAATTTAATTTTATTTTATTTTATTTTATTTTATTTTTTCTGGAGATAGTTACAAAGATTTTGAAGATTGACCATACTGAACATTTCATTACTTTCTAAATTTTGCTTTTCACCTTGAGGAAATGACAGGTGTGAAAATTCATATTCCCTTATTGGAGCAGCATTGTTAATTGGGATGACAAAGGGATACATAGAATAAGTATTAAGCATTCATTTACAGGAACCAAGTTATACCAGAGTGAAGCATAAAACTACCTCTAAATTTGGTTTTAGCTCTGTATACGTAGTGCAGAGAGCACAGTTTGTGAAACAACATGTATATTACTTTGGGAAGAGCAGAAGGAAGAAGAGAAAGATAAAGGGTTACTGACTCCCAGCCACAAGAAAACTAAGAGGGATGTAAGGGTGGTGTGGGGACCAGGAATGTGACTGCGTATGCTGGCTGAATACCCAAGAATCACGGAGGTACCAGAGGATCCTCTGAGAGCTTTAGAGCCATTGACTCAAATGTGAGTTGTACAGCAATGTGAGCAGTCTTGGCAATGCTCTTCCAAAATGTGTCTCAGAGGGAAATAGATTGTTCAGAGTAAGGAAAAAGGGCAGCAGCTGGGCAGTTGAGGAACAGATCCTTGAGCTATAAAGCTACAGAGAGTTCAGATCAGCTTGCATTTTGCACTGCATTGGCTTTTTTTAAGGTCATGAATATTTCTTACCATTTACTAATTCAAGTAATAAGCACAATGCAGATTTAGAGAAGAGAATAATAATTTTTTCAAAAGATAAGCTATATGAACAAGAACATCCAAAAGAGATCTCCAAAACATATAGAAGTCTTAGAAGCTTCCCAATAAAATGGGAACAAAGAGTCAAGATCTTAAATTATAGTTGTAATAGAGAGTTTCCAGTCTTAAATATATAGGTTGAGACTGAGGACTGAGGTCTAAAGACAAAGTGACTGTGCTGATTGTGAAGGCAACTTATCTTAAGAGTCATGTATATTAGGCACTTGGGGTATAGGAGAAAAGCTACTGGTCACAGTACCTATGCTACCAGTATAGGAGGGATATTCTGGAGATTTATCTCAGGATATGAAACACTTCATAATTTGAAATACTATGAGAGGTGTAGGATGTATAGAGATCTTGAATCTTATGCATGGACGAGATAATCATGCAAGGAGTAAAGATTCAAGTACATGAGAAACTCTTGAACTCTACTGAAAGAAGATTTGATCTGAAAGGAAATGCTACACCTTAATTCTAATGGAACCAGACTGTTCTAACACAAAATTAAAAAGGTCATGGAAAAGTGCTGCTTGAGAAAAAATGTCAGGCACAGAAAAAGATCTGGTTTGAGTTGACAGGGCCAAAGCATCTCTGACAGAAATTTAATGTGTTCCTGCAAATGCCAGGAGGGGAAAAAAACCACACCAAAACCACAGAAAAACCAATAAAGAAAACAGACAAATAAGATGCCTAAATGCCAGATGACTGGGGTGTGCAGTATAAAGTCAGTGGGCTATAGAAACACTTACCACTGCTAAACAACTTGAATTCTGACATCCTAAAAATGAAATGGGACGCTGCAGTGCTTGACATCAATTACCCTAATAAAACAGGCATGTCAGAGACCCGAGTGAAGGAGAGTAATTAGTAGGATATGACTAACACCTGTGTGGGAACTGCAAAGTAGCACATACTGGGAGCAGTATTGCATATGAAGGATTTCATAAAACACTGCAGCATAAAAATGGTCTTGAAAAAGAGAAAACCCTGTAATATTAAGAATATAATAGTAGACACTTATCATTGCTCGAGATAAAATTCCAGAAACAATGGACCAGTTGAAAATTTGGGGTATTAATAGTGGGGACAAAAGGATAGGATCGATGACATACCAAGATGGGATATAGAAATAAGATTTGGGATTTAATGGCTGGCTACTATCAAATACACCATCCTAATTTTTATTTGGTTTAAATGCATGGAGGCTAGTTTGAGAAAAATATGAGGGCAAACTGCTTATTACACTATAATTTAATCATTAATAATTTAATAATGTAATAACTTAACACTATGGTGGAGACAGTAGGTCAAGAAAATCCAGCACAAAAACATTCACTTTTGAGAAAGAGAACTGCACTTGAATTACCCAAAATCAAACAAAACAGACTATAAAAGCATCACCAAGAAGCAGTGTAAAAGGAGGATACTATTACAAATAAATGGTTTGTAGAAGCCCAAATAAATTGAATGTAAACATACAATGAGGAAAAAAAAAATAAACTTTGGAGTTAGAGAGAATCAACCAGGAGGAAATTTTGGCATTTGAAAAATGAATGGCATGTTCTAATGAAAATTGGAAGTATCATAAAACATAATAGATTAAATAGGAACTTGAATTAATTTTTTTCCCTCTTTTCCTGTGCTGTATTTTTCATTAACTGCATTTAGGTCCATGATGTACTTCTTTATCTACAGACTAAATTTAAAGAAATTGGTTTCTTCATCGTTACTCAATTGCACATCAAATTGTGCTCAACATTTAAAATTTGTCTGAAAGACTATTGCAGAGCAGCCCTATAGCATAGCGGTGACTATGGTTAGGGTTTGATATACTAATGGATATCAACGGGGAGGCATACTTATTGAACACTTCTTGACTCTTCCACCACTGAATCAACTTATGGATGCAAAATAGGATGTTTCAATTGATGTGACATCGTTGTTGGTGCATTGTCATGGTATTAAATGCCACTTCCTGTTCTTTAACTTGCAGCAATTCCTCCCACCCCCAGACAGGTACTCTAAGAGACCAGGAAACCTTATAAGCTGTTTAATCTTCTCTCTTCTCATGGCAGCTATACCTAAAGCTCACCAATACCCTTTCATTCTTGAAAACTTTTAACCTGATTTAGTCAAAGATATCTGTGCTCATTTGCTGGACAGTTTATTTAGATGACCTTTAAAAGCCCCTTCTCATGCATGCTTCTATGACTGCAGCTACCAATTGAATTTTGCAGTGATTTAGTAAAAATCACGACCAACTTAGATTGGCTCCATGATAAGGAAAGGTTATCTGGATCATTTTCCTAGCAGGCATCTCAATTTACTATCTTTTCCAAATAACGAGCAATTTAAGAGAAAAAGAGCAAATGTTAAAATAGAGCCTCTTTGGACAATTTTGAACTTTTACTTTCTCCTTCTAAGTTAACTTAGTAGTAGGAGTTGATGTGGGCTGAGTGTTATCTTCTTCCTTTCTTTTATGAACTCAGGCATTTTGAACGTATGTACTTGTTGACCACTTTGCGAATAGCTTCAGATAAACTATATTATTTTTAATAACCTAGGAAGTGTTACCAAAAATTTACACTGAATTCTGTCTGAATAACTCTATCTCTTTTCAGAGTACATTTTATTTTTCAAAGTCACAGTTAAAAGTTAAAATACTAATTTAAAATACATTTAATCACATCACTCCATCACTTTTAAAACAAAACATATAATAACTTTCTCACCTTAAAATAAAAGAAACTAGCCTCATTTTTTGCCCTGTTTTACATTAAGATAAACAAAACTTTATATAAGAAAAAATGCAGAGAATTTCTTCAGGCCAAAATTTAGTGATTCAATTTTTTTCCTAATAAGGTGGGGAGAAAAAAATAAATTAAAGCAACCAGTGTGATATGCCCACCATCAGCAAGCTGTGCAGTGCAGTTGACATGCTGGAGAAAAAGGATGCCTTCCAGAGAGACCTTAATAGGCTTGTGAGGTGGTCCCATGAAAACCCCATGAAGTTTAACTAGGCCAAGTGGAAGGTTCTGCACCTGGGTCAGGGCAACTCCAAGTGGAAATATGGGCTGGGTGGAGAAAGGACGGAGAGCAACCCTGGGGAAGAAGGTCTTTGTGTTGGCGCATCAAAAGCTTGACATGGCACTATGTCCTTGCAGACCAGAAACCCAACTACATCTTGAGCTGTGTTTAAAAACAGCATTTCCAGCAGGTAGAAGGAAGTGATTCTCCCTCTCTACTCTGCTCTGGTGAAACCCCACCTGGAAAACTGCATCCAGCTCTTGTGCTAGCAATGTAAGAATGACATGGGCTCACTGAAGTGAGTCCAAAGGAGGGCCACGAAGATGATCGGAAGGCTGGAGCACCTCTGCTAGGAAGACAGCTGAGAGAGTTGGTGTGGTTTATCCTGAAGGAGAGAAGGCTGTGGGGAGATGTTTGAGCAGCCTTCCAGAACCTGGTGGGGGTCTACAAGAGAGCTGTGTAGGTACTCTTCACAAGGGCAAGAAATGTTAAACAAGGGACATTGGTTTGAAACAGAAGGAGCACAGGTTTGGATTAGATATTAGGAAGAAATTCCACACCATGAGGATGGTGAACTCTGGAAAAGGTTGCTCAGAGAAGCTATGGATGCCCTGTCCCTGGAAGTGTTCAAATTGGGCTATGAGGAACCTGGTCTAGTGGACGGGGGGTTTGGACAAAATTATCTTTAAGATCTCTTCCAACATGAACCATTCTATGATACATCCAAATTCTTGAAGTACTCCAAAGAACTGAAACTCGGTTTGGAAATCTTTATGAAAACTATATTGTCCATATTTAAGTGAGCTGGTATACCTTTATTTTTTTACCATTTTGATAGTAAAGAAATAAAATAACTGTGCTATGGAATATCCCGAAGTTAATGTAATTTCAATCCTTTTATGGGAAGTTCCTATGAATATAGAATCATGCCAAAGATGCAGATTTTGAAACATATTTTAACAGCTTTTCAAAATGTATGTATTTCCCTATTGCATTATGTAGATTTTAATGTAATTATAAAAATATATAGTTTTACTAGAAGTCTTTATACACATTAGGTCACAGTAAATAACTCTTTTCTACAAATTAAAGATATATAATGTGGGAAGTTCCAGGTAACATAGAGCTAGAGGGAAATGTCAATATATTCTGTATATTAAATATATACCAAAATATATACCAAAACATATTTCTTCTTCTGAAACCTAAATGTTTTTGGTATTTTCAGTCACTTTTAGAGCCAATTTCCCATTTCTCTGTGCAAATTGAAGGGAGGAGTAAAGTTGAATCTAGAAGAAAGTAAGGGGTGAGGTGAGCAGAATTTTTAAAATATTTTGCTTTATTTTTGATTATAATCTTCTGATTTGATTGAATTAATAATAAATTAATTCCCCCTCCTGGAGGAATTAATCCAGTTTTTTGGATTCTGTGTTTGCCTATGTTGGTAGATGCTGAAAGAGCTCTTTGTTCCTATCTTGACTCCTGAGATTTACATTATATTTTGTCTCACCTGTTCAGTGAGGAAATGGAGCAATAGAGTGGGTTGCTGGGCACCTGGTTTATAGCCCAGGTCATTTCACCATTTAATCTGATATTTGCACTACTTTATGTCAGTAAATAAATAGGAAGCAGTCCAAAACCACCAGGTAAATCAACAAGCATTTTAGGTTTATGACAATAAATGGAAATTGTTTAAAACTGTGAAAAAAATAAATATATTTACCTAATTTCTCTAGGACAGAACTTTTGCTAAAAGAAAAAACAAAACAACAACACAACAAACAACCTATAAAGTAGATTCAGTGTATAAATTGGTTTGGATTTATGTTTCCTTATTTTGGTGTATTAGTTGTAACATACAAAAAAAGAATTAAAAAAAATTCTTAGCCCTTCCTTCAGGTTCTTTTGAACAGTAAATTCCTATGGACCGTGTAAATTTTAATTGTATTACTCCCTCTCTTCCTTTGCCATCTCTATTCCTTGTTTCCCTAAATTGCATTCGTAAGTCTCAGATCAACTTCTGATGGAAATTCCTGTTTATTTTGGAACTATCACAGCTGTTTATTAGCACTGCTAGTGTTCATAGGAAAAAGTATTTCATCCCAGATGTCATACAGACTAGCATTACAGAGCCCTTCCTTCCTTCCTTCGTTCCTTGGTTTTCAAAATCACAAAAATTCAAAGGCAAAATACTTCATAACAGAAAAAAACCCAACAAACACAGTGTTTTAAAATTCTATACTTATTTCATCATGGTTTGTCTGTTTGCATGAGTAAACTAGCTAAATAAGTTACTTAATATTTACTGAATTTTAGCTATACAGTCTATTGATTTCTGAGTCACTTGTCATGAAAATGGATACACACTGAATTTTAAGGAAAAAAATGGCCTACTCTCCATGCATTGTAGTATCTACTGGAATATATATATGCATATCAGGGCCAAAAATTCAGGTTTTAACTAGTTTTCATTTTTTCACATTTTTACAAGGTTCAAGCCATAAATACACAGAATACACTTCTCTTCAGATATTGAGGTAAATTATTAAAACTTGCTGTAGAACTTTTTGATAGTCTAATAATACTTGAGCACGAGCAAAATTAAAGATTTTATCACACGGGATTATTTCATAGAAGCAATTTTTTTTCTAATCTCTTTTGCGGATGGACTTAATTTAGATGTAGGATATGCTATTTCTGACAAACTAGAAACTAGTGTGATTTTAACTATAATCTGGATGCAATGAATTTGATGGTTCAGGACTATACTTATCATCTAGGTCAGACACAGGTACACACAGATTTATTTGAGCTCTTAAAATACTAGATTCTTCATTTCCACATTACTTGAAACTTCTCAGCTTGCCTCTGTTTTGACCTCCCTGAGGGCTGAGTATTCTGTACCCGAAAGCTCATTTCCTGATCTAGATTTCATCCTAATATGAAAATTCTGGTTTCTTGTGCTCGCACTAAAAATCTCTAAGTTAATTGATTGCCAGTGAAATGGACTTTCCAATTTCAGTGTTGCAGTATTCAATCTCCTGCTTGAATGAAAAATAAATATATTCATAAGGAAGATTCACGCACAAAGATTGTTCTCTAGCCTTTGACATTTGTCCAGGTTGTCCAACTATCATATCAACTGAATAAACTGACTACAAAAATGCTTTACTCCAAATATAGAACATCCCTTGTTCTCTCCTATATTTTATATATGTCACAGAGACAGGAGGGGCAGCAGAAGACTGTTTAAAGCATTTCTGCAATAGCTAATGATGATTTTGTAGAGCATCTATATTATTCTTTATCTACCATATATGTAAAAGGAGTTTCAGTGAGATGAATACAAGAATACGAGCCTTTCAACTAGAATGACAACTAAATATTTCTTTTGGTTCTATTTCTATCTCTAAAAAGATTCACATATTTCCTTCAATGTTACAATGTACTGCATGAAATGCTGATACTGTTTTGAAAGCCAACATTACAGATAGAGAAATAGATAAGCATACATCTGTTAGTAGAACATAAATGATTGGTAAGGACAGATAAAGTTTTGATAACAGGGTGTGGGTTGTTCCTTGTTATTTTGAGATATTTTCTGTTACTCTTTGCATCCTTGGATTTATAATCTACAAAGAATTTAACATTTTCTTTTTCTACAGTTGGTCAGTATTTCCAGTTCTAAAACAGCTTATGTAACTACTGGATGTTTGGGGATTCTAATGTGGCAACTGACCATACATTTGTTGGGAAAAATTCACTACATTCATTTAAAGCTGTTAAAGAACTGAAGTGCAATAGCCATAAACACTGAAACAGACAAACTGCACGTTCATGCATTTACATTGGATATATAGGTATGTACACACACCACTTGCATACTAGGGTAGATCCTTGATGCATTTGCCATGTTTAGTGTCTTGGAACTGACTACAAGAAATTCTGGGTGAAATACAGAGCACTCATTTCTAATTAAACTAGAAACTTGCCAAAAACATCTGTTTTACATACTGACCAACCCATAATGTATTACAAATGGAAAGGCTCCTTCTGTATTTAGAGAAGACATTATTGCCTTAATTCTTCTCACTATGAAATGATTCTCTAACAATACTGGAGTGAAGAATAAAGATAAGAGGTATGTGAGTGGATTCAACTTGATCTTTGGCTGTTGCCACAACTTTTTAAGCCCTTTGAAGTGACTGATAAAGGCTGTATGGAAAGGGCAGGTTGGCAGTCATAAAATAAAGATAATATGTAGGTTGTCTGAGTGGTACATGACAGCTATGGCTCACATGGCTAAACATATATGCTTTGTGCAATGTGGACATGAATTTAGATGAAAAATACAAGAAACTTCAAAATGAAGACTGTAATGTTCTTATTTTTTTTGACTCATACATCCTAAAAATTTTCCTGTCTGAGCAATATCTTTCATGCTTTCTGTTTGTATTCATGAGCACTATTGTTTTAACAAAGTAAAACTTAGTTGTACACATATTTTAAAGAGAGATTGATTGAAATATAGATTTTTTCATTATTTTTAAAAGTCCATTCTAAAAAATCTAAAAAAATGCCAGGGAGGGAAGTGGTAAAGAGACTTTTATTATAATACACATTTTTTTGAAAATTAGTTAGCTGAATGTTCAGCAAAAGCGAGGTGGCATGTTTTATGCATTACTGTATTCTTTTTACTGTTTTTCAACTGAAAGGAGTACTTTTCATTTCCTTCAAGCACATTTGAAAGAAAAAATCCAGAAATGTTCCAAATAGGAAAAAAAATACATAGTACCTTGGGGCTTAAAGGACATTTTATTTTCATGAGTTAAGACTTCCTCATTATTTTCAGAATGAAACAGAGTCACAGGTCGGGGAATAGGTCACTCTAATGAGAAAAATAAAATGTGTAGATCTCCTCAAGGTATAGTTTTATCCTGTTTCTGCCAAGAACTTTTCCATTTTGGAGTTGTGTTTATATGTTTATAATGTAAAAAATGTACAAGCAGTTCTTTGTTTTGTTTTCTTTGGCTTTTTATTCTCTAGAATATTCTCTTCTCTTATCCTGCCATATAATTTTAAAGGTGGATATACTCTGAATGAGAGGATTCATGCTCAGTGTACATTTTAAGTTTTAGAGAAAGTATTGATTGAAAAAAGATGACAGCAAATACGCAGGTTCTATTCCTCTGGGTTTGAAATAAAATAATTATTTTTGTTACTATTACTATTGAAAGCATTAGTAGTATGTTTTTAGTATGCAGACAATCATAAATCTTGTCCTCAGATACACAGGTTATCTGGAAAAAAATCTGCACCTATAGTCATGCATTCACCCTGAGAAAACACTGACTAATTTCAATGGATTGTAAATACTTCCATATTTTTGAATCCTGAATTTTAGTGTTGGCATGGAGAAAACAATTCAGACACATCCTAATACTTAAGAATGTGTGAAATATTTCTAAAGGCCTTTTCAGCTCATTAGCATAAAGCACGCAGATATGTAAATAATAATACAAAATGTGCAACTCAGGCCCTTTTGGTGAAAAAACCTTCCTATCCCTGATTCTGTCCTGGTTTGAAAAGACAGGTGTGTGCTAGGGAAGAGTAAGGCCTTCCCTTGAAATGGAGCCAACAAATTCCTCCCTCTGAATTAGCAGGATTTTGGAATTAAGGGGCTCTCAGGCAAAGATATAGGGGTAGGAATAACAGTTCTTTACTAGTAGATTTTATATATATATATATATATAAATCGAGTAATCCAGTAACAGTTCTTTCGGCTGTGGGCACCTTTCCCTGTGGTGCAGTCACCCTCCCAGCTAACAGGCAGCTCCCAGTGGGCAGGGGCAGATGTGGCGATCCCACGTATCTGCAGGGGCACTGGGGGTGATGGTGACTGTGTCCCAGATGGGAAGGGTGGAGGAGAGACTCAGCTCATGGATCCTCATAGTGTCGGTCCCGGTGCTCCAACAGGATGCTTGGAGATGGAAGGCTGAAGCAGCAGAGCATCCAAGCAGGAGTGCAGGGTCCAACACCAGAAAAAGATGGCTCCTAGTGTTAGGATGGCAGGAGGGCAGGGGTAGCAAGCAGCCTTCTTCCTCTGACTCCAAGACTGAGTGTGAGCAGCTCCTTCCCAGCCTCCTTTACCTGCTCCTAATCTTCTAATCCTGCCCCCTCCACTATGCCCCCTGAGAGAAACTCCCAAAAGAGCAAGGAAGGTCTCCCTCCCCCCATCTGGAGATCTCAAAGACCCAGCCATCAATGTCCCTTAGCATGTCAATGGAAAGAAATTCCACAGGCAGAGAGGAAAGGAAAAAAACAAAAAAAAACAACCCCCCAACATTATCCATCCCGAATTTTTTCCCATACCAACATGTTACATCAAGTTAAAACCTTTAAATTATACACATACATGCAGTTACAGATACAAGCACAATGTCATGGGTAGCTCAGCATAAAACAAGATCTCCTTGAGCTTTGCATTGTGTCCCTCCCTCCTTTTGCATCACCTACCAGGTACAACCTGGTCCCTGAGAGAAGACAACCCCATAGATGGGATTGTCTTTGCTAGAGGCAGAATTGACCCAAATGTTTTTCCCTAGCATACCTCTCATGTGTACCACTGGAACTTTATCTCCATTCGCAAGAGCTCAGATTGGGCAGGGCCTGCTTGGTTAGGGGAACCTCGGATGTTCACTAACCATGTGGCCTTTGGTAGATTAATCTCCCAGTTCTTGAAAGTCTCCCCACCCAGTGCCTTCCAGGTGGTTTTAAGCAGATGTCACAATCTGCCCACACAAGCGGGAGTCATGATGGTTCATTTGACCTTGGAGTGCAAAAGACACACAGCAGGGGACTTCAGTTTACTCACAGTAAACAGCAGTAAACTTTTATTGAGTGCAAACAACACAGTTATGTGACAGAGTGGAGAGAAAAAGGAAAGCAAAGTAAAGAGAGAGAGAGAGAGAAAAAGAGAAAGAGGGGATGGGGAATAGCTACCAACAGAGGGGATGACATTCTCGTGGTCCTGCCAATAGATGTGTCTTCCTTTTGCGGGAAGATCTCAATGTCTCCTCAGAAAGCCCCTTTTTTAATAGTCTTTTCCAAAGCGAGTGACGTCTGGCCAAGAGGTGGGAAGATTTATGGACTATTGTGTGAGGAGACCCGCTGCTCCAAGAAGCAGGTGTAAACGTGCAGGACGTGGCGCTCCCAACCTGCTCCAGAGCAGCGTACCGTGGCACGGCAAGCACACCTGCAGTCACTTGGCCAGGCCAGAACTCCTGTCTGAAGCAAGTGAAGTCCCTGGGGTCTCAGTCGCTATTCTTGCGACGGTCATGAGGCAAATTAGGGAAACTTCGGACTGTCTCTTACAGCAGGCCATTGCACCGTTCGACTTTCCCAGCCGCTGGTGCATGGTAGGGAATAT
>JAODKT010001744.1:33253249-33267423 GCA_027576195.1 Cossypha heuglini
GTGACACCCACTGCTGCTCTGTGTCCCCTCTATGCCCCCAGCTCTTTTCATTTCCCTTTCTCTTTTCTGTCTTTTCTACTCCTCTTTGGTAGGGCAATGCCTTTTTTGCTACCAATAAATGGTTCTCAGATATAATGTCTCATTTGACTAAATTTCATCCTAGAGCATCCCTTTTAAAAGAGCTCCCAGCAGTTCCCCATAGTGCTATGTGACTGCTGACTAAGGGCTTGATCCATTACCCAGATAAATCAGGAAATTCCAAATAATTCTAATTTCACAGGCTTAGGTGAAAACTCATTATATTCTTGGAAATATTCAAATTACAAAAGAATGCCAGAATGATGTGAAAGGAAACAAGCATTCAGACACTGCCATGGATTAGAATGAAGAACCCATTTTAAGCTTGGAAAATTAACCTTCTGACTGATCACCAGCATATTTGGAGCTCCGCTTTGCTATTATTATGCATTTATATATCTTACTTTCTCTTAAGTTTAAATATATTTCTGACTTAAATCTTTGTGGGTTTTTTAGCTGATTTTAACCTCTAGGACCTAATCAGCATTCAACCAAATCTTACTCTGGCTGTTGATATTTTACAACTATAATTCTAAAGACACTTGTTTCTTAAAGATAACTTTCCTGTGCAGAAACTAAATATAATTATGCATTTCAGGTGTTGAAATAAAAATATACTTAGCAATATAGTTACAGTTATCCTTTGAGTTCAGTGCTGATAAGGAAAAAGAAAAGATTCTTGGAATGAAAAAGTTTCTTTCTGAGTCTTCTCTTGAAGAGACTCCAAAAAACTCCATTGACATATATCATGAATCTTACCTGGTGTCCTAACCAAATCTTCAAGGATTATTATTGTGTAAGAAATTACAGTCTCCACAACAACTGTGCTGGTTTTGGAAGAGTAAAGGGCAACATACTGAGTAAGAAGTAAGAATAAGACTATCAAAAGTGTAATGAAGTTTTCT
The DNA here is from genome assembly GCA_027576195.1 of Cossypha heuglini. Taxonomy (NCBI): domain Eukaryota; kingdom Metazoa; phylum Chordata; class Aves; order Passeriformes; family Muscicapidae; genus Cossypha; species Cossypha heuglini. The sequence continues at coordinate 33,254,233 of JAODKT010001744.1, forward strand.
TCATTCCTTTCTTTCCCCTAATCAGGTCCAGCGCAAGGAGAAAATAGTGTGTTTGCAAAAGAATTGCAATATAATTTGATTGCATATTCTACAATAACCTGAAGGTTATTTATTTTCTGCAAGGGTATTTTTAGAAATTGTGTTGTGGATTTAAGGAATTGTGAAAAAAAATTATTATGGGGAAATATGGAGGAAGTTTAATACAGAGCACAATCAGAGTAATAAAAAGAAATTCTGAAAATTCAGAGTTCAGAGTTAGAGCTTCATTATTTATAGGTCTGCCTGTGCAAACGTGACTAAAAAAATCCTCACTTTTTACGTTGTTTCTGTTTTTCTGAAAAATATGTCATGGATCTCTACTCAGATAATGTCATGTTAGAGTTTCAATACTTTTAATGTTTTATCCATGGGAATAATTAAATTGAACATAGTTAAATTTATGATGTCTTAATACACGTATAAATGTTTATTATTCAGAGAAAGAAAATAAGCAAACCCGATTAGTTTTATGACTTAGAATATAAGCTGATAGAGGAGAGATTTACAGTCAAATTCTGTCTCTAAAGAACATTTAGGTATTTTATCTTACATATGGTAGCGCAGACGTGAGTTTTACTTTTCCCAAATCAAAGATAAAACGGTTAGAAAAGTCATGCTTATACATATTACTTTTCAGCTTCCAATTAGCATTTAATTATTTAATGTAAAATGAAGCTCTCACAGATAGAAGATAGACTTTTTTATCCAGCATTCCCTTTAGACTATGAGGCTGAGTGTGTAAGAGAAAAATGAAATCTCAGATTATTAATCATACATATTTATTCTAAATTTGAACTATTAAATCACAAAGACCGAAATTCTTAAGGTTTCAACTCTTTATAGAGCAAAATACTGGCAGAGATTTCTAGACTCCAAGAGAAAATTAAAGCTAGAGAGCTGACTTGAAATACCTTGATACCCAGAACAAATACTTTATTAGGGATAGCCTGCAGAACACAATGCCTTTCTGTTGCTCACTAACAGGTAACTTAATAACTACCAGCACATGGGTTTACAGGAATTTCTGGGTTTAAGTACCAAATTTTGTATATATAAGATGAAAAGGCTGACTTAAAAGGCCTGAAATTAATTTTAAATATTGTTTAGAATTTTGCTGGGTTCCTTGGTATTTGTGTTGGGTTCCTTTTCCTATGCTTGTATGGGTCTAACTCTAAAATGCAAGTCCTGCAAACACTCTTAATATTAATGACTATTAATCAATTGAAGGAAAAATGCAAACCTACTTGAGCCCTACAGGCTTGTTGGTATACAATGTTATATTTCCAAACATTGATGCACAGAAACAAGTTTAAAGCTATCTACTTCAGTACAAACAGCTGGAGTAAATGTATCTCAAGAACTATCTCAGCTCAATGACTGAATAAGCTGAAATGAAACTAGCTACTAACTTAAAAACAATAGTAATGGGACTCTAAATAATGTGACTCTAAAGCTGGTTTTTGGAATATTCCTTTCCTTTTACCAAGTAAAGTTTTCTGAAAAATTTTCTGGCAATTTTCTTTTATCTTACAGATTTTTTTTAAAAAAATTTTGTCCTTTCATGAAATGTTGGAGAATTAAATCAGAATATTAATACCTTTTTATCTGTATAGCGTTTGTTTTCACATGGATCTGTTAAAATTCTTTGCCTCAAAAAGATGAAGTTTGTCTATTTCATTATTCAATGGCCTGACCTGAAAAATGACCTGAAAAATTCCACAAAAATTCGGCTTACAGCTATAGACTATAAGAAATACTCAAGAAACTGCACTTCTCTTTGGCTAAAAAAACAAAAATTGCTAAAATTATGACTCTTGTCTCAAAAGAACTGCATTTTGCTTTTTCCAGTGTGTTTAAGAAAGGATAGTTTTCAGCATAATCTTGGAACCTTTGCTTTTTTCCACACCTCTGGCTCTGGAGAATGAGATACATGAGAGAAAGAGATCTTCCAAATAACAACAAGTTGCAGAACAGAATGATATCTGAAAGAAATCCATCCCTGAAAGATATTGATTAATTTCAATAAAAACACATTGACTAAAGTACTATTTGAAACACAGAGGCTCAAAGAAAATCACAAAAAAAACCAGGGAAGAATTTTTACTGTTTTTCTTCTTCCCACAAAAATATCCCCAGCAGAAACAGACCTATATTCTTTCACTTATCTCTCTGTCCTGGCTTTGACTAGAATAGACTTCAATTTTTTTGCAGTAGTTGAGAGGGGACAGAGCCTGGATCCACGTGGGCATGTCTAGGTTTTTATTCTATACCAATTCATGTCATTGCTGAGGGGTGGAAGCAAGAGCCTGTCTTGTCCGGGATAAAGGGCATGGCTTTGGGCAGAACAAAAGCATGGCAGGGTAGGGAATCCATCCACTGTCGATTGTAGTGCATGATGAGTATTTTTGCCTGTGAATCATCTTTTTTTTTTTTTTTTTTTTTTTCATGCTTTAATATTGTTGCAACTAATATTGTTGCTGTTACTTTTCCTTTTCTTATCTTCATTGCTATTTCCAGTAAATTGTTCTTATCTCAACCCACGATCTCTGCCTTTTGTCTCCCAAAGGAGCAGGGGAGAGAGGCAGCATGTGATTTTCTTTTTATTGGAATATTAAATTGGAGAATACCGTTCTTAAAGAACTTTGACAGTTCTGAGGAAGACTCAGATAAGCAGTTAATTGTGTATAGCTGGAATCAGAAGGTTGTGTTGGGAATTTTCTTTATTCTTCATGTTTCTGAAAAGCGCATGATTTTTTTATGATACTGCGTAGACAACACTGCAGAGCTTGATGTGAATATTGTATATCTGCCACCTTTCCATACTAGAGAATCACCTTTTTTTCTAATAATATCTGAAAAGAGAGATTTTCAGCGTTATACCTTGTTTCGTGGTGCATTTCACAGAGCACCTCTTTTACCCTTTGTTATCCTTCATATCCTTGGTATGTATACAAATAATTTTTAATGGATTCTGATCCAATTTTCCTTTGTATGTTCTTTGTTGAGTCATGGTTTCACAGTTTCACAAAATATGTTTTTGCTAGTACCTTTGAAAGTGATTCCTTAAGTGGCCTAATCATTTATTTGCAACCCTATGCAGCCTCAAGCTTGTTCCACAGTTATAAAATATTCTAGCCACAATTAAAAAAAAAAAGACATAAAAATATCATGAACCGGTAATGGTAATGATGTAAAACTACTAATTGTATTTCTCTTAAAAAAATGCAATACATTGCAGTCAATTTTCACATCATTTTGAATGCTCCACAAAAGAAACTTTCAGAGTCTCAGTTGGCAATGAGAAGCTGGGTTTTGCCTGACTTACTTTGACTTTTGTCATAAAACTCTGACAATTTTTCTAGCACACCAAGGACATCAGCTGTTGGTATGAGTCCAGAGGAGGACCACCAAGTTGATCAGAGGGACAGAGGACCTGTCCTGTGAGGAAACATTAAGACAATCAAGATTGTTTAGGCTGGAGACTTTGAGGTGACATAATTGTGGCCTTCTAGTACCTGAAACAAGCCTACAAGATAAAGGGAGAGAAAATTTTTTACAGGAACATTTAGTGATGGGAAAAAGGATAATGGCTTTAAACTAAAAATTAAAATTAAAATTAAAAATTAAAAAAAAAAAAAAAAAAAAAAAGAAAGTAGAAAGCAATTCTTTAGCATGATTGGTGGTGAGGCATGGGAACAGGTTGGTCCCAGAAGCTGTGAATGCCCCATCCCTGGAAGTGCTCAAAGCCAGGTTATATGGAGCTCTGAGCACTTTGGTTTCAGTAAAATGTGCCTATGCCCACAACAGGGGGCTGGAACTTCATGATCTTTAAGGCCACTGCCAACCCAAAACCATTCTATGATTCTGATAAAGCAGGTCATTCATGTCAGTAGTATTCCTGGAACTAAACTGGTTTGGTCAGTTCATCCTCTTTACCAAAATTTTGGGGAGTTTAAAAAGAAGGTTTACTGGAAATGAAGGACAAATAATGTAGTTTATGTGTGTCTTCAAAGTAATTTATTAGTGGCGTGAGGCATTAGAATATGGTTAGAATAAAATGCCAGTCTTCTAAAAATCTATTATTTATCCCGTCATTACTTGACAGTTACTTTTACAGGTTATTAAGCTTTATTATCTAATGAAATAATTATAGATTTTTTTTTTAATAACACATTTCAAGACACAAAAAATATTATAGGTCTTGTATCACAAATGCTGTACTGTGTTAGCCTGGAGAAGAGGGAACTGTGAGAAATTCTTATTAATTCATATAAATAACTTAAGAGTGGGTGTCAAGAAAGTGGGTATCAAGAGTCTCTGAAAAGAAGACTCTTTTCTGAAGTGCCCAGTAAGAGGATAAGGGGCAACAGTCATAAGCTGAAACACGGGAAGTTTTATTTCTTTATCAGGAAATACTTCCTTGTTTTGAATACGGCAGAGCACTGGAACAGGTTGCCCAGAGACATTGTGAAAGCTCCTCTCTGAAGATATCCAAATTCCATTTGGATGTGATCCTATGAAACCTGCTTTTGGTCAACCTGCTTTAGGAGGAAGGTTAAACTAGGTGATCTTCAAAGGTCCCTTCAAACCCCAACAACTCTGTGATTCTCTGTTTATCACTGTGGCTGAAGGGATTATTTTACTTATGCAGAAATATATTTCAGGCTAAAATGCAGTGAGTTTAAGGACATTTTCACTAAGCAGTCATGATTCTCTCGCATTTTATGAATTTTGTGTGGAAAACTGACATCTGAAACAGATGTATTGTTTCTATGTATATGTACATGTTATAAATTAAATAGACTACATTCTTTCCCTAGACTGTGTTTTTGATATTCCATTATAAATGGAAATATAATTGCTTCCCCTTAAAACCACTTGAGTACAAATTAATGGTTTAATTTAAAAGCTGAAGATGTCATGAATAGGAGATGAAATTCACAGATTTGTCTCTGTGTAAAGTTTACATTAGCAAGAACTTTTATCGCTGAAAATGTTAGTGTTTTGAGGTATGATAATAGCACTTGGATTCTAAAATTTTTTCTTGAAATTTTGATAGAAATGGATATTGGTATAATCCTGTCCACCTTTTTTGCTTAAGTGATGTTTCAGAAGTCTTCACAGAATCAAAGCATAGTTAAGCTGGAAAGGACCACCAGGAGGGTCAACTGGTTCAATCTCTCCATTCATCAACCGGGTCATCTCAGAATATATTGCACAGGTTTGCATACAGATGATTCTTGAATATCTCCAGAGAAGGAGACCACACAAGCTCTCTGCAGACTCTATTCCAGTGCTTAGTCACTAAAATAACAAAGATGTTCTTCTCCACATTTGGGTGGAACTTTCTATGCATCAGTTTCTGCCCATTTCCTCTTGTCTTATTGCTCGGCACCACTGTGCAGTGTCTGGCTCCATCCTCATTACACCCTCTTTCCAGATACTGATAGACATTGATGAAACCCACACTCAGATTTTCTTTTGAGGCTGAACAGGCCTAGCTCCCCCTTTCCTCATAAGAGAGATGTTCCAGTCCCTTAATCCTCTTCGTTGCCTTCCATTGGACTCTCCCCAGGAGCTCCAGCTTGTGCTGAAGAGCCTAGAACTGGACACAGCACTCCAAGTGTGGCCTTACCTGGGCTAATTAGAAGGTCAAAATCACATCCCCAGATCTGCTGGCAGAGGTCTTGCAAATAAACCCCAGGATACTGTTGGCCTATTTGGCATGCTTGGCCACTTCAGATTTACATGTGATTAGCAGTTATATGTTTTGGAAAAAAACATGTCCTTACCACAGCAGGACACATCACTAATGGGTTTAATGATAATAATAGTGTGCATATTCCTCAAGACTTACTTCTCTTAGTCTCTTCTATAGATTTTGCAAGTGGTGCTCTATTGATGGCTGAGAAATGATTGGAGTGTGTTCCAAAGGAATCAGGATCACCTTTTGGTTACTTCACTTCATCTTTATATTCACAACAATCTATTGTAACACTGTGAACCATTTTTCTTCTGCAAACTAAGTGCTCAAATGTTTCAGGCAATTCAGTGCTTTTGCTCTGTTTTGCTCCTTGTTTGCTTACTGGAGTTGTTAAAATTCTCTGATGTCTCAGGTGTTCCAACCAGCACTAGGTGAGAAGCTGATAAAGCTTGTCACCAGGCAAAGTATGACTGCCAAAAACCACAAGCTCTGAGTAATCAAAACAAGTAAAGGTCAGAGCTACAGGTGGTAGATCAAATGACATATAAAGTGACTCAAAACATGATAAATGCTTTAATTTCCCTTTTTTTTCTGCTTTTTTTTTTGTTTTGTTTAAAAGAATCTAATGTGAGACACCTTTCCTTAAAAGTAGCAAAAGCAAAATTAAATTGCTTTCTCCAATAATACTGGGGAACAAAATGCATGGGAAAATGTCTCAGCCCTCTTGTGGTTTTGTTTCCTTGGTTTTGTTTGCTTGGGTTTATTTGCTTGGATTTTTGTTTGTTTGTTTTTTTCTTGTGATTATGCAATAATTGTCAGCATTTCTGAAAATATTGATTATCTTCATCTAAGAGCCCCTTTAGGATATAACCTTTAAATAGTGTGAAAATGTGCAAATAAGTAAAGACATAGAAGCTTTACCAATGTCCCAGTAGGAGACTTGTGCTTGTCGCTGTCTTTGTTATTAGTGTGCAGCTGAAGTTGTCATTCTAGGACAAATAGTATTCTGCTTGATTACAAATAATACAAGCTTTCAGTCTTGCTACTGTAACTGACATCAATTGCTGTAGAAACTGTCAGTCATGTCGATTCATGACAGTCATATCGTCAAAAAATTGGCATTTCATTCCATAAAAGAAAATGGTATTTCCTACAGAATGGCTTGATATATTAAAAAAAACCCAGTCTAGTTTTTTAAAAGAGGCTGTTATTATCCTTGTGGTTTTTTCTTTTTTGTTTTTAAGGTTTTGTTTTTGTAATTAGGATCAACGTAATTTTAGGATTTTCATAATTTGTGGAATTTACCAATAGATTATCACAACTTAGACAAATAAAAAATTAAAAACTCCATATGTCTGCAAGCTATTCCAGTGAATTCCTGTCCTCAGAGGAGTGTGTAGATTGCCAACCAAAAGGAAATTGTGTTGCCCAAACATCAGCTAGAGTACAATATAGCTACTGATCATTAGAGTACAAATCTTTTGAGTAGGAAATGTCTGTCTCTAATCTGCCTTGTTAAATTTATGTTTAAGTAGGGAGAAGACTGAGGTGATTGTGAAGCTTAATGTGAATATGCATATTACTTTTACTGACAGCCTCAATTCAGTGCACTGTCTCCACTCACTGTAGCTGGCATTGGGACACTGCAGTTTCCTTGTACAGTACCAGTAATACAGCACAGATGCAAGAACAGCTTTAAGAGAAAAATTCTGCCAAAAAAAAAAAAAAAATCCTGAAAATGTTGAGACTTATAAATCACTGAAAATTTAATTATGTTCTTGATGTGTGTTATAAAATATGGTTATGAGTCAGCTTTTTGTCCTACTTCCACATTTGAAGAAATTCCAGTATACAGCATGGCCAGACCTCTGCTCAAGGTTACCCTCAGAAAGGATTAATTGATTTAGATAGGAAGCTGGATCCGACTGTGGATCTCTGATGAAAGTCCTAGCAACTGAGCTAAGAAGGCTTCTGCTTTTCTGTGTGTCCTTGCAGTCTTGTTCAGAAATCCAGTCCGAGGGCTGACATACGTTTTCTTTAAGACCTGGCTTTGAAGTATTTTTCTGTCAAAAGAAAAATTTTTAAAAATCAAAAAATGCTGACCTGCTTAAATGATGAACACTCAAATATGTGCACTTAATTTTTAGGTGAAGCTGGATAATTTCAATTTTTTTATCAACTGCGTTTAACATGCAGCAGTCATAAATAACAAGTGAAAACTACATGACTGCTGTTTCTCTTGGAACCACATTTTCTCCAAATGATAAATTTATAAATTTGTCATTCTGCACTTATCTGTTCTATTCAAATATGCCATACATACTTAAGTAGAAAAAAATTGACTTGCTTGTCATTCTTTTTATCATGGTTGACTATCTTTATTACAATACTCTTCATAACTGTAATATATCCACACCTTGACTATCACATGAATTTTTGGCTAGAAAGAATCTAATAAAACTAGTAAAGGCCAAAAGTAGCATGACAGCAATAATGAGAAAAGTAGTAGAATTTCCTTAAAAAGCAGGCTAAATACAACAGTTCTTTGCGATGGTGGCAAAATTATCTGATAAAACTTCTTCAAGAATGAATAGAACAGAGAAGGTGAATAGGGTATTGCCATGCCTAGTAAAAAGTTCCAGTATGGACATGAAGCAGAACAAAAAGGGAGTTAAAAAGTAACCACAAATTAAATGTTTATTATATAGTTAAAAAGTAACCACAAATTAAATGTTTATTATATAAGCTTAAATTGGGCCAAAAAGAGCATTTTAACATATACTTGATTATGTTGCCAGAAGAAGCTGAAGGGATAAAAAACCCCAGTAATAATTGAGCTTTCCTTTATATTTTGTGATCTGAAAAAATTACAGAAGCAGGTTTTTAGATAGAATATTTTTTTCCCCAGAAAGTAGTTTGGATTGGATTTATCCAAGTCACCAGCTGAAATAAGGAGATTTTACTTGGTTTAGGAAAGAGGTGACAGACTGAGTATAATCATACAATTTTTATCCTGCCAAGAAGACATACACTAATGAACAGGAAAAAAAATGAAACAGCTGGAGACTATTTGCCTATTCTCAGATACCGCTTTTTCAGGCTGTACTGCTGTCCCAAAAGCCACTCATGGGTTTTTCCAAGGCCGTGGAGTTGGCCATGTAGCTGTTTTGCTCAAGCATTGCTGAAACTCTACTCCCTCCTTCCTTCTTCAAAACTCCCTTCTTCAGATTGGCTTTCTTTCCAGATATACTGTCTAAAGTAAATCTTGCTGACTCTTCTATCCCAGCAGGTGATCTTGGGTTTATTTTTCTTTTGATGTGGGAACATAACATGCCTAAATACTTGAGTTTACTAAAATGGAGACAGTTTGACATACATATTTTAATGTGTTTCAAAAGCATATTTTTGTCTATCTCTGTATGGGTTATACATAAGTGAAGTACTAATGTTCCACACACACATAAATGATGTAAACATGATGTAATTCAGAAATGGTTCAGAGATAAGTGACATGCAGATTTTGAATACAGATGCATATACAGAATTGACTTCTGACTACAGTCAAAACTAATATAACTTCGGCAAATATACATTTTGCATGACAGAAATTCAAAATTAACAACTTATGCTTCTCACTTCACTGTTTTATTAACTCTTTAAAAATAAAATATTTTCACTGCTGGTTTCATTAGCTGTAATATGGAGAAATAGCTTATTTTATTGTATCCACCAGTGACTTAGATTAGTCTGGTGGTTCTGATTCATTGAAAATTTTATTTTACAAGGTGAAACCTTTCTTCCTTTACAAATGCATCATGTTATGTACCTTTTACCTTTCCCAGCATCTGTACTGGAAAACCAAAGCCAAGCCCTTGCATAGTGAAAAGAAAATACAATATAGAATCCACAAAATATGGGATGGATACCTAGATGTGAAGAAAGCTTTATAACAATTAGACAAGTTGATTACTATTATTTCACAGCTTGAAGGCATGAAGATTTTTTTTATTATTGGCATGGAAGATTTATATTAAGAAAATGTTTGTTTGAACTGCAAATAGCAGATTTTCACAAAGATCATTGTTCAAGCTATGGTTCATCTTAATTAGCCCACAAATTCCACAAAAAAATACTTCCTAGAAAAAATATGCACTGTATACATTGAGTTTTTAAGTTTAGTCACTACATAACTGATTTGGAACAATTCACAGTAAACCAGTATATATTATTACATAAAAATTTCGGGAATTGCAGTGAAAAATATAAACAAAATCTTTTTTCCATCATTCTTTCTCTTTCTTCTACTTAAACAGGTTTGCTAATCTCTCTTTTGATATTCAAGAAAACTGTTACTTGCTCTGATAAAAATAGATGGTGGGAAATTTCTCAGGATATCTGTTAGACATTTGAAAACTCATAATTCCATAGTGAAAAAGAAAAACAAAAGACGATGAAGAGGAAGCTGTAAAGTTGTTTCCATAAGAGTAGAGAAGTGACAACAATTAAGACACGAATGTGTGTGTAAGAATGTGTATGTACAAGTGCATTAGCAGGTCAAGAGGCATTTAATGAAATAGCAAGGCCAGTGGAATAAAAAACATTGGTTCCTTTACAATAGTATTAGAAGTAAGAAAAGAGAAGCTTGATGCAAATGATTAATCTGTAAAAGTAACACATGAAGAAAAATTCATGCTAGTCTTCCTTTTGTTCTGTTTTTGAAAATTATCGTCATTTAGATGACATTGTCTATGTTGTGCCTAAAAGAGATCTCTTCTGGTTGAGTTTCTTGTCTCAGGCCAAAAGTGCAAGACTGAAGAATATGAACAAGGAATGTATGTTTGATACTTGCCCCTAGTAGTTCCAAGTTGCTGCAAGTTGCTTCTAAGCAACTGCAGCTCAGAATCTTTTGCAAAGATGTGACTGCTCTGTCATTCATATGTCTTTCCTGATTTTTCCTGATTGACCTGTTTTTCCAATTTTAAATCTTTAATTTTTGCATCAAGAAAGTCTCTGGGACCAAAAGGAAATGTAATCACACTATGCAATCACACAGGGTAGTAAAACTGAATATGTGACAAGAACTCTCTGAAGTTTCTCACTTGGATTTTTTTTAAAGTAGCAGTCCATTAATAGTGGTTAAATATCTGTATATGTGATAGACTGCAAACTAATCTATGGGTGGATATACATTATTAGTGGGATGATTTTCATGTGACTGTGTTTTATCTCACCCACAAGAGTTAAAAGTTTTCTCATTAAGATACATCACAATATACACTCTTTGATGATGATGATGATGAAGGCTGGTACAATACTAAACATAAAGTGGAATAAATTATTCATACATTGCAGCCTGAGTTTATATTCCAATCAAAAACTGATAATATATGTGGACCTGCAGAATAGCTAATGTCTAAAGTATTTTAAAGGGAAGCATTGTTAAACATCAATTAAAAATAGACAATCAAACAGTGCAAAAATGATTTTAAATTGACCTTCTCAGCTAAAAAACTGGTATCTATCAGGTTTGATGTAATGATGTAGTATGTTTTTATTATAGATATATAACACAAAACCAACATAGATTTATATAACTAATTCTGAATAATAATAAATTTTATACAGTAACAGTATGGCCAATGATCTAGGGTTATAAAGGACCATTATGATAAAAAGAAAACCACAGGTTATTACTTTATATAAAAGTACTCTGAAGTTTACTTTGATTGTTTTGAAAATGCAATAAATTCTCTGTAGTAAAATCACCTAATGGCTTTAACTTTATTTGAAAATAACTCTGGAAGGGAAAAGTTAAAGGGTATGGTAAGAAATGACAGCTGTTGTTTTCAGGTTAATGAAAACTGTTTCATACAAAAAGAAACGATAAACTGGTATAGCAGAAAATCCAGCAATATGGGCTAAAAGTAGAGAGCTCTAACTCATATTTTTTTAATGTATTAATTAAGTGTCTAATCGTTTCAAAAGCTGTAGAAATCAGCCAAAGGACAATGACTGACTGACCACAAGGCTCTTGAGGGTTTTTTTGGCAGTTCTGTAAAATGTTTTCATTGTGATTTCCGAAGGATATGTAAAATTTAAACTTTTCCTAAGACCTTAAATGAGCACCACAGAATGTAAGGCTGTCACGCACCACTAACGAACTAAGTCACTAAAATAAACTTCCGTCGAAATAAATATGATGAAAACCTGCTCTCAGGTTCCTCCATCTAAAGTTTCTTTGAGCTGTCAGACACCTGTTTTCCACATGATCTCACTTTGATATTTAACTTAAATCTCAGTTTTTCTAAATACATAGTTCTGCTATTGTGTTGGTGACAACAGCAGGAGACTTCATATGGCCATAAATACTTCATTTTTGAAATCTGTCATGAAAAGCTCAAATCTAAAATTGTCTCTGAGCTCTGGCAGGTATTTGGGAAATATCTGGTGGAAATATGAGTTCGTCTAAATTTGCATTCACATTTGAAAGCTTTTCCAGTTCTGCTAAGCTTAACTAGAGAATAGGGGGAATGCTTTCCCTTTTATTGATACCCAGGCCACATATTTTAGTATGTAGTTAAGCAATCACAAAACTACACACCTGAAAGCTGGAACATGCTTACTTTTCTAAATTTCATAGATATTTTTCTACTGTTTTAATTTCTGCAATAGCTCTTCAATATCTGTTTGCTCCATGTTTGCAACTGTGAGTAACTGTCTAAATTTATCTTTGGTAACTCCTAAAAGATTCAATATTACTTGAAATGTAAATCAAAATGGAATTTTTTCTTCAGAAAAAACAGTGTGAACAGACTGAGTGAGTGTGTGCTGAAGTTAGATTGGCTTTAAAAGCACCCACACTGGGCACAACATTAGAGGACATTGCACATCAGCTGCCATTTCACGTCCAACCTTGAGACTGGTACAAACAGGAGGCCAACAAGTAAAGAATAATCTTAAAATGGATGTTTATAATGGTTTTGCTGATTTTCATTTTCTTCTAGAACAGTTTTGCAAGGATTAAGAACAGAATATTTAGTCTCTAACTAAAAACTTAAGATAATGAAAAATGCATATGAAGAAAAAAGTTGCATGTTTACTTTAGTTTTGTTTCTGCAGTGCAAGCAGAAGGAAATGATTTGTGAAGTGGTTTTTTGTTGCATGACCTTGATTTGTAATTCATTAAAAGGAAAGTTATTAATGATAGGAAAAATAATGTGCTCATAGTTTCATTAAAATGTAAATTTCATTATAAGATCTGACTGGATTTTTTTCCTAGGCTGCCTTTATTAGGCGTCTAAATAAAAGTAAAACCCATTCCTTACCCAGCCAGTAGAACAGATATTTTGGGTTGTAAGTATGAGGCTGGAATTTTAAGAAATGCTTCACAAGGTTTTTGTTTTTGTTTTTTTTTTTTTTTTTTTTTTTTTTTTTTTTTTTTTTTTTTT
>JAODKT010001744.1:33267523-33280711 GCA_027576195.1 Cossypha heuglini
TGCTTCACAAGGTTTTTGTTTTTTTTTTTTGTTTGTTTGTTTTTTTTATTTATTTTCTGTTCTAAATGTATTACTGTCCCAGTCACATTTACAGTTTAAGGACTGAGACAAATCCATACCCTTAAAACAGGTAATAGAGAAAATATTTGTGAATGATTTTGCTGGACCTCTATTAGCCTAACAACTTCCATAACAAAAAGGGGTACTGTAATTGGATTTTCTAATATTTCTAATGTGAAATAATGCTGCATTTCACTGGCAAATCAGCTTGCAGATAGTTGAAATATCACAAATTTCATCAGGTATTGTACCAAATTTCACCTCCACACATCATATCATTTGAAGGGAATACATGAATATATTATGCATGCTTATATTGCAGATATTGTGTAGAGAACTTATAGCCACCTTCCAGTATCGGAAGGGGGCCTGGAGGGAAACTGGAGAAGGAGTCTTCATCAGGAACTGTAGTGACAGAAAAAGGAGTAATGTGTTCAAACCAAAAAAGGGGAAATGTAGGCTTAATATTAGGAAGAAATTCTTTATTCTGAGGGTGATGAGATACTGGAACAGGCTGGTTAGGAAGGTTGTAGATGCCAAATCCCCATCGGATTTTATGGACAGGTAGGATAAGACCTGGGGCAGTCTGGTCTAGTGGGTCCCTGCCCATGGTAAGTGAGGGTAGGGTAGGGACTAAATGATCTTTAAGGCGTGGTTTCTTTGTTATGAGAAATATCCAAGCATAACATTGAGTAGAACATTCACTTTTGTTTAGTTTGTTTTCTTTCACTGAGATTTTGCTCATTTTATTTTGGATCTTATTTTATTTCAGCTCTAATATATTCTGAAGTTAATGCAATGTTACTGTCCTTACTGAGGCCGGGTGGAGAAGAAAGCAATTTTTTACTACAGAGACTGGGCAAACCAACATGATTCACAGGTGGATGGTAATGCTTGTCACTACAGCATTTCCCACAGTGTGCTGCCTTATTGCAAAGATCTTCCAGTGAAGCAAAGCTATGGTTATATGCACAAGATTAAAATAATTAAAGTTGCTACATGAAAGAAAAGAAAGTATCTCTAGAAAACAGGAAGAAAGCTGTGTGCCTGACACCTCTTCCCTGGTCCCCCAAGGCATACACACTTTTTAAAAAGTAATGACATTTTAATCTTATCCACTTCTATGTCAGTGGAGAAATCATTCTATTCTATGTATGGATATGGACTAAGGGATGCTCGTGCCTTTGTAACATTTCCCAGAGGAAAGCATGACTCCAAGCAAAAGTTGAGTTGAATATATTTAATAATGAAATTATATTCTGGGTTTAGAAAGCACTGAAAATTTTGGGAAAGTTTTCACTGTAAATTAGGAACTGCACATTTAAAAAAGAGGAATCTATCAGTAGTAACATACGACTGGAATACTAAGTACTCCAGAAAAGCACCCTATCCACAAGTTTTCCATTTTCACATGCTTTTATTCACTGACATGCCCTTACATCTGGGATCTGAGACATCTTTCCTACAGATTAGTTTTAAGACCAACATGTGCTTCTGAAAAGTTTTTGTTCATGAGCCAGTATTTTTCACTGAAATCAGCTCCTCTATAATGAAAAATCTTGGCCATCTTGTATGCTGAGGCATTAATTGGGATTGAAGTAAAAAGTGCAGTGCAAGGGTTGCTGTTTAACTTAGTGTTGTTAAATACATTTTCTAAGCTATAGATTACAGTCTAGCTGCTGAGTAAGCATATGCAGAGAGTCACAGTTCTGATCTCTCCATTTACCTCCTGGTTACATTTGAAATGGGAATGTGTATTCATATATATCTATTTATGAAACAAATATATATCCTTACACTTGTACTTCTTGGGGTTGCAAAAAATAGGGAGTTGTAAGTAAAAAAATCACTTACAAATAAGTATGAAATAAACCCCTCTTTTGCAAATTGAAGATGGATACGTATCCTTCATTTATCTGCATTCCTATATATTCCTGCACAGAGTAAGACTTGTGCACTTTATGCAAAAAAATTTTTCTTCTAGTGTAAGTTTTTTCCAGTCCTGTTTTAGATCATTTATTTTGTTTTCTTTCTTTATCACTTTTAACTTTAAATGTCAATTAAATAGTCTATCTAGTTTATCTACCAAGAATCTCTCAAATGACTTCATAATATATCTCCTAGTGCACTCATGAAATGATTTAAGATTGAATTAAATGAAACTTTTACCTCTAGCCATCTAAGGAAAAAGAAGGAAATAGAAATGCTTTGCTGAGGAAATTAGGTTGTGGCATTAACACACAGATTTCTGCATGCCTAGTATAAGTGATATTAAACAGATGCTTAAAGAAAGATTGAGGAATTAAAAAATATAAAGAATTTTAATACTTTCAAAATTTTTTGTCAGCAATTATGTTTACAGATTAGCCATCTTCAATTGCTGTTAATCTTAGATTGTTTAAGTACTTAGACTGTGCTGTTCATGTTCCTTACTTATTCTGCAAAGAATCCTTGAGAAAATTTTCCCAACCTCAGCATTTATCTACTTTTATGGTAATAGGAGTTTTTTTAAAAATCTCTTATCTCATTGCACAGCCCTTCTAACTTGATGGCTCAGAATATTTACAGTATATGTTTTTTGATACCTGCTGAGCATTATGAAACAAGCAATATGAACTACAGCATTAAAAGCTCTCATGTACAGAGTGTAAAGCTGGAAAAGAGAAAAAGTGAAATGATGATGTTTCAAAACATAGTATTATAAATATAGGGTAATTATATGCCATTTTTTAAAGTATATCTTCTTAGTTCAAATGTAGCTGTCTGTGGAAAAGAAATGGGAACTATTTATAGAAAACATACTGCCAGCATGTTGTCACGTATTTCATCAGTTAACACTTTCCATCTTTTTACGTACATGATTTTGAGGGATTCTGTCAGGGAGTTTCTTCCTCCTGAGATTAATATCTATTGGTCCACTAAATGATATCAAGAAATAGCTAGACATTGAATTAAAGCTGTGAGTCTGAAAATTCGGACCAATAATAAATAATCTAAGAAAGCCAAATCTCCAATATGTTTGGATTGGATATTTTGGATGCAGGTTCTTTCTGTCACATTATTAATATTCTGTCAAGTTGTTGGCCATTACAGGCAACTATAAACAGTAAGTCTAGATGTTATAAAACCAGTGATCCTCAAAAACACAGTACTGTCTGCTATAGTAAGGGATCAGATTATGCTGCTTGTGTGTCCCTGAGAAAGTCAGGTTTTCAGCATGAATTATGAAAGTCAAATATAACTTCAATTGTAGTTGCTTTGATAGTTGCTTTGTAGTTGTTTTGATCAGGTTCTTCAAGTGGTAGTTTCTAATCAATAGCTAAACTACTACTGTTTTCTTACAATGAAAACCAAAATACAATTAATTTAGGGTGTTTATCAAATGCCTGTGTATTTCACTTAGAGTCATCTATGGTTGTTAGTGCATTCCTTCATGAGAACGGAAGTAGTAATCCCTATATAATTGGATAGGTACTGGTACCTGGGAAGGATCAGTAAAAGGTGGAGCTGTAGATAGACACCATTGCTGCAAAACAAGGGAGTCCTTGGAAAGAAGGAGAGGTCTGAGATTTGTGTGCATATTCTGTTTATCCTGGTATCCTTTTTCATTCTCTGAGAGTGCTTATCTGTCTCAGTAGGGTAAAGAGAAAGACTAATCACCTAAACTTAAGAGGTTTAAAGAGAATCTGAAGCATGAGATGGAGTACTCTGTCAGAAACAATGCTGTCAGAAAGGCCATGCAAGTAGAAATTTTTTGTTGGAAACTGCCAACACAAACTTTGTGATAAATCATCTTTATCTTGATATAGCTGTGGTAATTCAATACTATTAGATTATAGCTTAAAAGAACACATCTCGAATTAAGTGCCTTCCAGGTATTGAAACCTGATGCATCTTTATTGGAACACAGTGCATTAACAAACAAAAATAATTTCACTGAGTTACTGAAAATTAAATTGAGATCTACAAATCAGACTCCATGATTTTGCTCATAGATTTATTCTGGGGATAGTAAATCTTTGCTCATTGGAAAGAAACAATTATATTCTTAAGGCAAAGAAAATCATAGATGTAAAAAGTACAGGTTTGTAAAGAAAGATTTTAGCCTATCCACTTACTTTAAAATTCTTCTGTGAGTGGGAAGGGATCACTCTGAGTTATAAACTGCAAAGTTTACTAACTGCAAAGTTAAACATTAATGGTGAAAGAATCTCAAAAAGTGCCTTCTCCCCGTCAGTTAGTATCAGGATTTTTTTCCCCTTAAATAAGTGAAAAAGATAAGATAGCAAAAAAACCCCTCCAAAACCCAAACCAAAAACTCCAACCAACAAAACAGCAAAAAACTACCCCTAAACCTCCCACCAAAACCAATTGTTATAATAACTATTTGCAGTGCTTTTCTTCTTTTGAATATTAGGCAGTCATGCCCACACACACAATAATCTTTCCGCCTACATACTTCAAAGATATGATGGCCATTTTTCTGTTATCTCAAAAATATATAGAGAGGAAGGCAATAATAATTCTATCTCTGAAGTTAGAAGATTTAGAACATATTTGAAAATATCTCTACAGCTATTCTAGGATATTTTGGTGTATATCAAAAACCTATTTTGCATGGGTTTTCACCCTTCCATGCATTACATCAACGACTGTCCCAGGGCTTTGGTGTAGATTATTATTCAATAGGTGCTTCCTAATGAAAATATGTTGGTATAATAGACCAACAAAACAGTAATAATAAAAATGAGAGGTTTTTTTATCCTTGTTATTTTGCATCTTTACTTTAGCTGCTCCTTAATTTATTTCTCTCAGCAGACATACTCAGTACAATTTTGAACCCAAATGAACCCAGTCTATCTAAATCTTATATTAAACATTTTACCTGCAAAGGCAGAGATAAGCATTCCATTAGAAATTTCAGTGTACCATGTTGTGTACCATCATTTTTATTATTAACAGTTAAAATGCTAAATACCAACATGTTGTAGCAAAATAAATTAAGTTGCTGGAATACATGGGAGTTAAGCAGAGTAGCACTAGACCTTGTATTTCTAAAGATATGAATTTAGATATCAAAGGTAAAGAGAGCAAAATCTGTGTTTGACATATATTTTTTATTATGCACTGTGGGCACAAAACCATCTTGTAAAAATTATTTAGCTCATATAATTTGCTTTCCTTATATTTATTATGTCTTAGGAGACATGATAGCTGTTTAATTGCTGCTTATATATCTTGTATGTTATCAGCTAAACTCCATTATAAAATGGAACTCTGTAACATTCCTTGTGCCGTGACAATGGAGACAGTGTATTATAGTTGTGCAATAATGGTGAGTAAATACTATGATTACAGAATAACCATTAAATAAGTAGGTCTTCAAGTGAGTAATTTATAGTTAATAAATTTAAATTTTAATTTTTAAAGTTATCTTTTTATTTACAATGAGATCTGATTAGCATGCTAGCATAGGTCTTTTTCTCTTTAATAAATTAAAACACAGAATTTTCCTGAGTGTGTCCCTACCATATACCATGCTAAATCACAAAATTATTTCTAACCAAAGGCAAGATTTAGTGTTCTAGTAACAGTAAATTGTGATAGAAGGATTCTGAAAAATATCTTCTGGAGGATGGATTGAGAAGGCAACTAAAAAACTCAAAAAGTTGCATAGGAAAGACTTAGGTAATCCATATCTCATGGTCGCAGTTTACAATTTGTTGGAATAAAATCGTATTGATTTAAAGGCTGAATTAGCACATTTTGGTCAGGATCTCATATGAGCAGTATCAGAGTAATAATATTTTGTCTTTAAAACAAACTAATAAAACCCCTAAAGGACAGTGAACAAACTAGTCTTATTAAATTAATTAGTGGAGATTAAACAGAATTGGAATAAAAGAGATTCTGTCATATCTCTTCAGACATATTTAGGGAAAAGAAAGAATTGCTCAAAAGTTGGAAAACAAGCATTTCAGGACGTACATGTTACATATGTGCCTTATTGTATTTCATTTACCCTTAGTAATGCCTGTGTGCTAATGAGTCTGGTTGACCAGACCACTGAGATCTCATTCTACAAATCTCCAAAAACTTTTAAAGTTGTAACCACATAGCTATAAAGTATTACCTTTTCAAGGGATGCATCCTGTTTTGTACGTTTCTAGACATTTTTAGCTACTGGATAATGTAAATAGGTTTAGATAACACTAGCAGCTAATGTAAACTGCTATGTGCTAACTAGTGGAAGACCTGGGCTTTAGTAAATGTTAAATTTTGTGTTATCTAATTAATTACTAAATATTGAGGACTATATGTATAAATACTTTATATAAAACATGAATTATTGCATGTTTGAGGTAAATTTTCATATTAAAAAAAGTTGCAAAATGTGAAGAAAGCATAATAGAATATATGTCACTTATGAGTAATTTGAGACAACTGAATGAGACCCTTGAGGGTGTTCTATAATTTCCCAAAGAGCCTCTGCTTCTCTTCATTCTATGCCCAATTCGTTCTTTGACAATATATCATCTTCAATATTAAACAAAATTAAGTCTCCTCAAAATACCATTCTTTTGGTTTGTAACATTCTTACTAAAGCAAATGGTTAAATATTCTATCCTAATATATAATTCTTCACTTCTACTTTAATGCAATATGTAATAGAAAACTGCACTCACCTTTTAGGGCTGCCACTTACACAATCTCAAAGAAATACTGGCATGAAATACTCAAAATCTAAAAGGAGATGTCTATTTGACCTTCTTTTAATGTCATCAGGACAGATTAAACTAATGACATTGCAAATCGATATTAAAATGTAGCAATATCAGATAATCATAATTGACCTATTCACAGCTGAATTTGCATAAAGTCTGAGCTCAACAACCATGAGAACTCTTTTCAGAAAATCCAATGAAGGAGAAAAGAAGAAGGCAAGATTTTCAATATATGTATAAGATAATTAAAAAAAAAAAAAAAATTTCATTCTGTTATGAAATTACATATCAGAGGTGTATCTAGATAGAGTACTTCAAAGAGACGTAAATCATAGTCTTAAATTCTAATGATCTAATTCCTCTGCTCTGAAGTAACTGATTCATTTTTCTTTAAGATATTTGATGCTCCATCTGCAAGACAAAGCACTATTGAAAGAGAAGAAAATGAAATTAAAATATTTTTGAAAGTTCCTAAGAAGAAGTTGAAACATTTCCAGCAAATAATAAAGAGTACTCAAGAAATATTAACAGATATATTAATACAAAGCTGAGATTTCATAAAATGTCTGAGAAACTAGTTAGTTGAAATCAGTTTTGTATCACAACTATGATTATTCTGGATAATCTGGTGTCAAATCGTTGAAATATCTTCTGTAAAATGACAAAGTGCCTTACTTTTATTTATGAACTAATTTGTAACTGGTGAGTTAAATAAACATCAAGCAATAGATTGCTCGGTACTCAGTAACATATTTTCTTGTCATCCAACATACCTTTTGCCATCTGGGACAAAAATAATCCAGTTTTCCAGCTGGTATTTTTTATTTGTATGGCCCTTTGCCAACTGGTTGTCATTTCCTCAGTCACAGTGGAATGGGAAACAAGGTCTTGCTGCATATACATACCCTCTTCTATTTGTACTTTGCCCCAGGAATAAACTAATTGCTGCTGTAAAACACTGTTTGTACCTTACCCAGAATTCCTCTAGGAACCCTGCAAGAGAGGGATGTGAAATCATGCCAGCTGGCGCTTTGGCTCTGACTAGACAATTAATAGGTGTCTGCCAATTACCAGTTCACACTGGAACTTTTAAGAAAAAAAAGGTCTACAGAAATGTAAATTAGATTCAACATCCACTGCTCATATTCACTGATCACTCTTTGCTTCATGGGTCTTAAACACTATAGTTGGAAAAGAATGAATATGTCTTGTCATCTCTCTCTCTGCCAATGCAGGTTTAGTTGCTATTATATGTTCACTGGCTGTTGTCTATCCTAGTCAAGTTTTGAATTATATCTTTCCTACTATTTTTGGCTAGAAATCTAAGCAAGAATTGGACAAATTATTTTTTTCTTAAAGTTTTTGTTTGTTCATTTATTTTTTTAAAATTTTTTTTCACAGTCCACCTAAATGTTCCTTCTGTTCATTTATCCTCATGCTTCAAAGCATTCCTCCTTCATGGCTTTGCTTTTTTTCCCCTTTTTTTCCCTTTCTATCTGCCCCTCTTTGCAGCAAAACACAAGTTTCAGTATTCTATTAAGTGATGAAGTTGCACTTATCCTTCCACCCTATCGCAAAAAATCACACTTTTTTTCACCAATACTTATGCATACACCATAATTCACAAAATAAATTGCTGAAATTTCTGAAAAGCTCTTTTACATATAGATACCTGAGCTTTTATTATTTATTGCTACTAAGATGGACTCAGGAACTTAACATGAAACTGTATTCTAAAATAGTAGATTTATTTTGATCATAATAGAAGTTCTAACTTGCAGCAGATTAAATAATAAATTTGACTTACAGTTTGTGAAATGGAAAATGGAGCTCACTCCCTCAGAGATAAGGTATCACCAGAATCACCAGCTATTTGATATCACGTAATGAATTAGTAAAGACTCTTTTTCTCAAAATTCTGAAATATTTAAATTATCCTGACACTAGGATCCCATCGGTTTCTTAGTTTTGTATAAAGTTCTAAAGGCCTAAAACTGCATTATAGAATTACGTTGTGTTGAGTAAGGTAATTCTTATGTGAGCTAACTGTGAGGTGCTGGATAAATAATAGACAAATTCTACTTCTATCACAATTAAAATGGCGAGAGTGTAAACCCCTGAGTGGTAGGAAACAGGTATTTTGTATTTCTGATTTGGTTGACAAAACACTCCACAGAGACTTGCCATCTTGCTTGCAGTGATTGCACAGGTTAATCAATATAAATTCTTTCTGGTTTTTTGGGGTATTTTTAGAAGGAATCAAAAGAAAAACATCTTGCAGGATAATCAATTTTGTCAACTTTAGACTGTCAGGAAGGCTGGTGTTTCACAAAAGATTGTACTATTTCAGATCAGCTCTTTTCAGAAAGCCAAGACAACAAATAAGTAACTATCTGAAATATTATGTACAAAGCATATGATGTTTTTCTGAGAAAGAAAACTTCAGTTCTAAATAAGTCAAGAAAATATCTTTTAGTGTAATCAAGGAAATTTGCTATATTTTAATTTAAGAAATTAAAACTTCCAGAGCCTGATAATCTAGTAAAATGGAGCTAAAGAAGAGAATAAATCTCATCAGTGTGTCTGGGAAAGAAGGATTGTAAGAATATGAGGTAGTGAGAAATAGTAATGGATATTCTACACTGGAATACACATTAACAAGTTATCAGTAAATTTGTGTTTGAAATTAAAGGGAAATATTAACTGATGGCAAGGTACTTGAAAAGTACAATGGGAGCCTAATATACTGGTGAACAGGAGTGTGTTTCAGGAATAGCTGGTGTCCAGAAGGAGGAACTGCATCTAGTCCTGTGGAGTGGTAGGGGCTGACTGGCTGCAAGATAAATCACAGGATCACAGAACAGCTGAGGCTGGGAGGGATGCCTGAAGGTCATCTGGTCTAATGAGCCTGCTCAATTAGTCATGGTCAGAGAGTGCTGCCTGAACTCTGTCCAGATGAATTTTGTAGATTTCAAAAGGCAGAGGCACTCTGGACAGCTTGTTCTCATGCTCACCCCAGAGGAGTAAAAAGTGTTACTCACATTTAGCAAACTATGCTTCAGTTTGTGTCCTTTTTCCAGTTATTGCTACACAAGAGATACCATATGTACTGACAGACATTGACTACTCAGTCACTATGTTTTACAAAAAAATTATTTCAAAGCTTAAGTTTCAGATATCCTAAACTCTTTATACTAGCTTCCTTGTTTTATGTTTTCTCTTTGTGATAGCAAAGCTGGTTTTCCCTTCAGTGCAGTTCTAAAGTGCTCTTGTGCTCTCTCATAGAGGCTGGAACAAAGCTTCTTTTGAAATACCAGCCAGATAACCTTGACAATACATAGCTGTTCACTATGAAGTTTTATGTAATCATATGAAGCCTTAGCCTATGCAGATTTTCTGGGCTTTTTTTCTGGGAATTGGCAGGTTATCTGGTTATAAATGGCAGTGCTCTTGGAGTCAGCACAGTGATTTCTTGTGCTTTGCAGGCTGCTCTAAGACTATGAAGCATTTGTGCCTCATCTGAGGTTCTATGCTTTTCAGGGATGGCAGTTGGAAGTAGCTGATCACATTTCCAAGTTTAAATTAGTAATTTATGCCTCTATCTAAATATCTCTAATAATCTCTAATCCTCTATCCCTAATAATCTCTATCTCTAATAATCTAAAAAGGTGCCTGTTTGCTAAAATTACTTGTTTTAATATGAAGATTGTAAGTTGACACCCATACCTACAGTTTTAGTTCTCAGGAAAAATTTCTGACAAAATTTCTGGAAAAATTTCAGCATCTTTTTGCTTAGCAAAAAAATTAAATTATCTTCCTATATTTCCATATTCAAATGTTAGGAAGATTAACTAACTTTCTTTATCCTTATAACACTGTTAGAATTACAGTTTGTTCACTCTACATTTGTACTTATATATCCCACTAAATAAAATATATGCTGAGTGTCAGCAATGGCAGTATCAAACAGATTGGATAAAAACAGTTTGCTCTAACAAATTGCTTTAGCAAATATGCTTCTGAATAGAGATAGTTCATATTTAATGCAAGAAATAGGAAAATAGAAAAAATATGAAGTATGCTCAGGAATTTATAATTGCAATTTATTATTGACCTGAAAAAACATATAGTAGTGGATGGGAATTATGCCACTGTACATTGTACATAAACATAAAAAACAAATGATAATTTTAAAAAATCCTGTATTTAGCCTTATTATTTTGTAATAATTAGTAACTATGAAACACTAAAATTAGGTTGTCTTTAGAAACAAATAATGTTGACATCAATGGAATTTTTATTATTTCTTGCTATATATCTTGTCATAAATGAAGAAAACTCTGTACAAGAGAAGGATAGTTTTGACTTCTACTAATGATTCTAAACATGAAAAAGATTGAGTAAAAATGAGAAGTTTAAAATTGAGTTAGGCAGAAATTTGAATCAAAAAGATCATATTCAGCTGGACTGATATACATATGTAATTGTAGGCATATATTACATTACTTTATATATTTACATGTAAAAACACACATCTGTAATTATTCACTTGTCTTAAGAATTCCTATACACGTCCCACTATTTCCAAAGAGCACAGTAGCATGTTGATTGTCTTATCTCAGAGCTAATATGGAATATAAAAATTTAACAGCAAAAAAAAAATAAATATTTCACATCACTTTCTTTTTGTAGATATTGGCTGGTAGTTACTATTTTCCCCACAGTCAACAATCTTTAAACGAAAGCAAATATATGCAAAGATATACGATACCTGTTCTTTTCTATATGAACAGTGTGTTCAAAGGCTTGTGTCCTAGTCTCTACTTTGGAATGGAAAATTTATAAACTTAATTATAAATTTATAAATTTAACTACTCATTTATATGCCTAAGCATTAATAAATAGTATGCATAGACACATGAAATATACATGCAAAAATAAAAATTTGCATATATAAGAGTGCATATATACACATATGTTTATATGTAAATATATTTATGTACATAAATATATCTCTCTATACATCTCTGTATGTTTACGTATTTATTTTTTGTATGTAAGAATCTATCTATCTGTCTGTCTGTCTGTCTGTCTATCTCCTAAGATGCTATCAGTGATAGAGAGCAGGGCAAGGCAAATGAGGATGTGCTCCTTAGAAAAGGGAAGAAGGGAAAAGATGACCTTCAAACTTTTGTGCCTGGGAGACTTCCTTGGAACCGAGTGCTTGTATGATATGTGGTAGCATGCACCTTTATTAAAGTTTGTATTGGAAATTCCTTCTGCTATTTACAACTTTGATGTGCACAGTTGTATATTTTAATTCCAATTTTGTGTATGGCTTCAAATCTTCTCATCAGAATGTTTGTAAGACTGCCTTGATCTCTCTTGAAATCCTCCTATTTGTATTTCACCTTTTTCCTCCTCACTGATGTGAATAATTGTTCTTTGGTCTACTGAATCACAGCTCTAGTTTCAGTTGAATGGCACTTGTAAACATTTGGAAAATATAATTACTCATTACAAGTAAGAACGATATCAGTATGGTTCTGTGCTCAATGGAAAGAAAAAGGAAAAAAAAAAGACAGCTTTAAAGTGACTTATTCCATGCTTTATCACATAATGACCTAGTTTTCTGTTCAGTGTGGACAACATAACCACCTGTTAAAGCAGGAAATAATTGTCATTAGAAGGACAAATCTCTTCTCTTACTTTATTAACTCATACTACCTCCTTAAAAGTAAGATAATTAATTAAAGTATATTTGACTGAAGCCTTTAAGATGCACATCTTCAATTGCACACAAAATGTCAATACATTTAAAATTTGCACTATCTTTGTATTTCTCCGTAGACTATATCTCCTCTTCATGCCAGATAATCCAGGTGCAGTCAATTTTTTGGTCATTATTACCCTGGAATTAAAACAAAATGCAGTCAGGTACCTCACAAGGAAAACCTGGTGTTTTTCAGAGCCTCTGGATGCAAATCACCATATTCTTTGCTTCAGTACTCTACTTTTATAAGAAAAAGTGCTCTTCCAGAGATGTTCGCTGTGAGCATGCTCAGAGTTATAATTTTAGTTGTCCTAGAGGAGGGAAAATAAAGGCTATCATTAATGACAGAGATGAAGGTATTGAGTGAACCTTTGGTGAATTTGCAGGTGACACCAAGCTGAGTAGTGCAGTTGATACACCTGAAGGATAGAATTGCCTCTAGAGAGCCTGTAAAAACTCAACAAGGGGGCCCAGGGGAATCTCATGAGGTTTAACAAGATTAAGTGCAAGGTGCAGCACTTGTGTCAGGATAACCCCCAGTATCAGCCCAGGCTGTGGGATGAACAGGTGGAGAACAGCCCTGTGAGAAGGACTTGGGGGTGCTGGTGGGTGAGAGGCTGGACATGACCC
>JAODKT010001744.1:33281070-33302643 GCA_027576195.1 Cossypha heuglini
TGGGCAGCAGGGGAGGGAGGGGATTGTGCCCCTCTGCTCTGCTCTGTGAGACCCCAGCTGGAACCCTGCACAGGAAGGACATGGAACTGCTGGAGTGAGTCCAGAGGAGGGTCTCCAAGTTGATTAGAGAGATACAGCCCCTCTCCTGTGAGGCTATTCTATATTCTATGATAATATTTAAATCAAAAGGGAACTTTAATCTTTTTCTGTGATTCATGCATTCCTTTAGGCCTAAGGGACTAATTAAAAGCATTAAGGCAGCTCTAAAAAAAGGCATTGTAAGAAACTATTCCTGTTAAGAAAGCCTATATGACTTTTACATGCAAGGAAAGAATCAAAATTAAGAAATGAAAACGTCCATCATGTAGACAAAACTATTATGTAACCTATAATTATAAAGATACTATGAAAACTGATGATTAGTTAGAATGAAGGACTGTATGATGAGCAGTTGAGTAAAGCAGGAGGTTTGAGTATTCATACTAAACCATGGATGAAAATTGTCCTGGTGATACAATCTATATTTACACAAAGCAGTATGACAGATTTTTTGCCTAATGCTGCAGACTACATCTAAGCTTACATGTAAAAAAGTTCATGAGAAAATTAACACTGTGTCATTTTCTCTTGAACGGCTTGTTAAAATATATTCTATTTGTGTGTACTTTTCTGTTGCAATTAATTATATATTTCTGTACACACTTCTCCTGCACTTTGTTAGATGCAGTTCTCATCAATATGCTGAACAAGTTACAGTGCATGCTTATTCTTATTTCACTTTTTAATGTGACCTTTACTTGCTAGAGATTGTATTCTTCATCCTCCTTTTCTTTTTTTCTTTTGAAAAATGTTGGCTTCTTATAGACTTTTCCCTCTGCTGACACTGCTATGTAATACTGAATGTATTTTAGTAGCAATGTTTGGTTGGATGGATTTTGCATTCATAGAGCTCAACTTCCCAACTACTGAAAGTGCAGTGTTGCAGTAGTGCCCCAAATAAATTTCACCAAGTTAAAAAATATAGATAAAGCTATTCCATTTCTAATAAACGGTGGTATTTTGTGATGTGTGCAGTCTGCTGTTCTAGAAGCAGAGTTCACCACAAGCACAATAACACCAAGTGTAATTTAATAACATTTATGTAATGTGAAAATATACAGATACAATGAAATAAAGTCGCCACAGTTTTACTGGCTTTGCAATGATACACTTTACATTGAATGTCTATTATTGATGAAGTTATTGATATAGTTCTTTCAAAATTTTTCATGGTGGTAATTTTTAGGTGCTGATGCAAACTTCTGGGATGAGCAAGCTGATTTTTGTCATGTTTGAAAATGGGTTTTGAAATCCTAAATCTTAATTTACTATGTGTCTGAATTTTCTCTGTTAAAGCAAAAAAGGAAATGGCTTCGGGAGAACCAGGCAGAGAACTTATATACTTAAAGGATATGCTTTAATCAGCAGAGCACAAGAAGTGCCTTACCCACAATTCTTTAAAAACTACTTGCCAGTTAGCAAACAGACAGGTAAGTGTGCCTTTGGTCCACCAAATCTATTTCTCAATTGGACTTTCACCAGTGACCTGGATGACATTTCCAAAAGGTATTCATGTAATCTCAAATATTTTCTGTAAATTTAGTATTTCATGCAAGTAATTTTTGATCTATAAAAAGCTATAGAAGTACTTTAATCTCTGAATTCAAACGTGAAGCAGCAGAAGGTATAGTTCTTTATGTAATTTTTTTTCACCTGGAGACAGAATATTTCCTTGCTCTAGACTGAATATATTTAAAAATCTTTCTGCTGTCCTGTTTACACTTAGTGTTGTACTATATTATGTTTGACTAGCTAATTTCAGCCTGTAGAGTAGAATTCTGAAGACTGTATAGACCTGCAGCTATTGATTGCTGATAAAGTATAGGGTATGGAGTTGTCAAGTCTTCATTTAATACTTCAGGATACACTGAGCTTTTTGCTAGTCTGTTTCTACACAACTAAAAATACTCTTCAATTAAAGATTTCTTGTGAAGTTTATTCTGTTCACTTTAAGCATTTATAGCTAGAACAGATATTTAAGGATGTGTGGCACTGATATTAGAATTTATCTTAGCCAAAATATGTCATGAGAAAGATCAAATACAAAGAGTAGAATAGTCCATCCTTACTTCCCAATCAAAATAAAAATAAGAGGGAAAATAAACATAAGGAACTCCTTAGTTTAATACATGTCTGTTAAAAGCAATTAAAAATTGTGTTTCTCAAACTCTTATTTTTATAATGTTCTAGTACTTTTGGTTTTAATAATTATTAGTACAATGAAAGTAATCACTAAAAAGGCTCTCTGTGTAACCTCTTTCCACTATTTGATTCTGCTTTGGGAAAACATAAGTTGTTGGTTTTATAAAAGCGTCACTCAAGTAATTTTATTGGTTTATCTGTTCTTATACTCTGAATTCATTCATTACAAATTTTCTCTTTTAGTTGTTGACTTCTTTTGGGGTGGAACTTTTGTCGCAGCAGTTTAGGAGATTATTAGATATATGAAGTAGCCAGAGGTCAATACTCTAGAGTATGAAAAGAAGCAGAAATTGAGTGGTTGGAAATTTTTCTGTTGGGGACTTCCACATTGATCATCTAAAACTTGTAGAACAGTAAGAAAGGATTTCACCTCAGTGGCATCCACTTACCAAGATGTGGTGGGTTGAACCCAGATGGCAGCTATTCCTTCAGCCAGTCACTGATTCACTCCCCCGCAGGGGTATGGAGGGAGACAATAAGAAACGTAAAAGTGGGAAAAACTCATGGGTTGAGATGAAGACAGCTTAATAAGTGAAGAAAGAGAAGTGATGGGGAAGAACTAAAAGGTGGTGACAATCGGTCACCACCTCCCACCACCAGAATGATGCCAAGCCAGTCTGCAAGAAATGGTTACTTTGGAAAATCTGCCTTCAGTTTTATTGCTGAGCATAATGCTATGAGTTATGGAGTATCTCTGGTTCTTTCAGGTCAGCTGTCTCTGTCTCTTGTCCATTCTTTGTCTACCTGCTGAAGGACAGCTTGAGAGACAAAAGAGGCCTTGATGGTATGGAAGCACTGCTCAGTAACAGCACTGATGTGTTATAAACACTTCTTCGGCCACATACGAGTTGCTATGAAAAAATTAACTCCATCTCAGCAGAACTCCGTACATCAGTACGTGAAGATTGTACAAGTGATGAATGAGGATGAAAATATGTGTGTGTGTGTGCACACAACTGTAAATATCTGTGATTACATTTTGTTCTTCTTAGTCCTTAATCTGAAATTAAAATTTAAACATTTTAAATTGAAAGTAGGGATGCAGTTAGAATAGGATGGGAACAGATGAAAATAATACTTAATGTGGCAAAAAATACTACAACAAGAAAAAAACATATTTTATTTTTTTGGAAGAATGTTACATAGTAATAAACCTCCCACAAGAATAGATACAATTCTGTCGGGAGTAATGTGGCAGAATGGAAATTAAACTATTTTAATAAGTCTGAGTGTGGGTGCTAGTGCCTTCTATGAAGGCATAGAAGATTATGTTAGGGTAGAGACACACTCTCAAGCAAATGTACTCCTCCAATATCCTAATACTCCTCTAGCTGGGTGAACATGCATAAACAATCTGAATTTTAAGAACTAAAGAAATTATGTCATGGTGCAAAGAAATAAATTAATGCTTGTAGATTGGATGTGGTGCTACGCAAGGATGTGGTGCTATGCAAGGATATGGTGCTTGCAAAAACAGGATCTAAGAGGAAGTCTTATGTAAGGTGAATAATTTGTTTAGGGTGTAAAACAGAGCTCTGCTTTGAATACTTGCCAGGTAGCAATGACTGTTGTAGCAGAGGAATGCTTGGGAAAAAATAAATAGAAGAAGCGTTGGTTAAGGTGATACAGTGAGAGTCTCCAGGAGCTCAATCTGTTTAATTTGTTGAACAAAAATTGAAAGGGTGACTTGATAACTGACTTGAAGAACCAACATG
Source organism: Cossypha heuglini (assembly GCA_027576195.1). NCBI lineage: Eukaryota > Metazoa > Chordata > Aves > Passeriformes > Muscicapidae > Cossypha > Cossypha heuglini. The sequence continues at coordinate 33,285,087 of JAODKT010001744.1, forward strand.
GAAGACATTGGTGATGCAGTATATATACAGAACAATGTATATATCACAATATACTTTATTTTCTGGTAATTGCATCTAGGCAAATTTAGAAAAATCATCCAGTTCTGTGGTGGATGGGATTTTTGGGTTTTTGTTGGTCGGGCTTGTTTGTTTGTTTGTTTGTTTGTTTGGGTTTTTGTTCCTTTTTGTTTGTTTTCTGTTTTGTTTTTTCTTTCATCTTATAAAAATCATATGATATTGATTGAGGATAGCATCACAAAAAGAGTAATAATTTGTTGAAGCCTCTGCGATTTTTAGTACAAAATGTTAAACACTTGATCACTTCCAACAGACTTTGTAATCACCTAATTAATTAAAATACTGATTGTAAGGGTGATGCAACACAAAAGTAATTAGTTGTGGCTCTGACCAAAAGAATAACATGCTGAAATGGTGGTAGTGTAAGTATGGAATAAATTTTTCCCTTTTTTTTTTTTTTCCAGAATTAACAGTAGAAACGTCTGAACTCCTTTACTGGAATGAAATGTTCAAATAATAAGGGCCACTGTGTGAAAAACTTGCAAATATAAGACAGGTCAGAAGTTAAGTTGTCAGCATTGAGGGGCTGAAATAATTTTAAGCTGAATACAAATGTAGAAAACTGTGTATTAACCTTGTGGAATTGGTAACATTTGAGAGCCTAAGCAGGTAGAATTGAAGAAAGACAGAAAGATAGAGGTATCAGACAAAAGAGGTATTAGCAGCTGAGGAGACAGAGGGAGAAAGTTTTTTTTTGGGGGAAAAAATATAGTTGCTTGCAAAAACCATGCAACTGTGAATGGAAAATTTCTCTTTAATATTTGTTTTATTCTGCTTTGAAGAAAGAAACAGGACTGCCTGAAAAAAAAGATTTTCGTCCTCACAGAAATATCAAACCTCCCAAATAGTTTGTAATTGCTTGAGATACATGGCATTTTTTATTATTATTTTTTAAGGAATTTATTTTTCTAAGATTTTTCCTAAAGATTATCTTTTTTCAGATGTATCTGAATTATATTATACTCTAGTATAATAACACTCTAGTATGTGTTATTAAAGTATGTTATATGCAATAACAATTTTAAATAATTTCTGTGAAAGCAAACCCTAATTAAATATAAAGTGGAATAGTTAGTAGTTTATATATTACTGTGTAGAGCAATCTTTTAGTCTCTGAATTTGAAAAGGACAAGTAATTTTTAATCTGTGAAGTTTTGACATTCATGAAGTGTAAAATTCTATATAATTGATGATAGAAAGACTGGTTAATGCTGAGGTAGCTACTGGTATATTTTTAGCTTAATGTAATTAGCAGTTAAAGAGAGACAAGCAATAAGTTTTAGGATGTATATTTTGGTTTCATGAATAATACAGAAAGTAATGTTGTAAGTCTAGAAATATCTTAGGCTTGTATACTTAAGTTCATTTAGGGCTAAAAATGTAATCTGAAATAGCAGAGATCAACTTTATGCGGAATCTCATACCTTTTGTGAGAACTTGGTAGCTGCTCTTCTGCTCTTTAAAAGGTCTGAACTATAAAAGGGGATAGAAATATTTAAAAACTTGGTGAGAGATAATGCTTTAGTTTAATTCATTACTTAACATGTAAAAATGCTTAAGAGATGACGGGTTAAGGTCATGTGAAAGAGGACATTTCCTCAAGCTCTTTGTGTTTGATTGGTCTGTCAGCACCCCAGGAAAGCCGAGCCTGTCAGTGTCCTATTATGGGGACTCTCCACTGAGCAGTCCTTCTGGGTGGAGGAGGACGGTTCATTAGGTATGTTCAGGGTCACATGCCAACAGAAGAAGGGAGACACTCTCCCAGGTCTCCACACTTTTATTTATGTTACCCACTACCAGAGACAACCAGTGCCCTTGAAGATCTCACACTGATAATTCAGATAATAACAGTCTTTATTAATAAAATTGTGACATATTAAGGCTCAAGGATTGCTGGTGTTTGTATCTGTCTGCAAAAGCATAATCAAAGCAATATGTGAATAAGCTCTAGTGTCTAACAAAAGCTAGCTCGAGATAAGCATTCAGCATGCTTACATTATGGTTTTCACCCAATCAGCCTCCCCACGAGGAAGAAAACAGGTTCAGCCTGTCAACAGATACCAAAGTTACAATGGAATCTTCCCTAACTTCTACCCATTTTCAGCTTACTCTTGTCCTATTTATGTTTAGTGCAGCTTGAATGACTCTAGTCTAACAACATGCAGAATGAGGAGTGGTCACACCTTAAGGGTGGGTAATTTCGGGATGGAGGTGTGTGTCAGCATTACACCATAGGAGAGTGACTTTGCAAGAGGTGATGGCTCAGCAGCAAGAGCTTCATCTCCCTTGTCTGACAGCTGTCTGTAGCTTATCAGATAAAAGTACTGCTGAGTTCCCTTCTCTGCAAGCATTTCAACAGAGACTGGCTGTGGCATTGCAGCTCCACTCCACCTTCTGTTTCATTTTCTTACTGTGTTTGGAACAATGGACATGCTGACTACATTCCATCCAGGAAGTGGCAATCGCATTTTCCCCTAACTTCCATAACTTGTGTACTGTTATAACTGCATCTATAACTTCCCACTCTTCTCCATCCTCTGTTTCATCTCCTTCTTTGCAATGTATTGTGTGTATTCTGACTGCAATATCTATCTATTCAAATTTGACTTTCCATATTTCTTCGATTTAAACCTCAACCTTTTTTCCATTTAGTATTCCCACAACTTTTCTATAGATTTCTGAAAAGATATGTTATAACATATGACCCGATATGTTATAACATATGACCTCTATTATAGCCATTTATTTAGGATAAATCTTCTACGTTATCTGTACCTACTATGTGAGGGATGAGATACATTTTTGTCCTTTTTTGGTGTTGTTCACTACATTCAATTTCCAACTTCCCAAATTTTGTCTAGAATTATAGAGATTTCATGCAAATCTTTGCTGGTGAAATGTTTTACTGAGGTGAAACACTCCACTGTTGAATTGCCATGGCATCTTGACACTTCTAGACCTTTAAAAGTATAAAGAGGATTCATAAACCAATTTTTGAGATCTGTGTTTCTATATGTGTGAAAAAAGAGACATGCATATGATCTTTGTGATAAATTCAAACAAATAAAACAACTTAGCATTTAATATGTTTGGGTATATGGTCATTAGGTTAAAAAAAAACTACAAACCAAACCAAAGCAAAAAACTGCAAAATCATATTTTAAGAGTGTTGTTAGATAATTTTCTTTTATATGTTCCCTGACCAAACCCAAAACTGCCCAAGGAACAGCACAGAGCTTTTGTGGTTAATGTGCACTGGTCAGGTTCTGTGATCTTCTGATAAAAATGGCATACCCATAACTATACATCTTCCTTGTCTCTTACTATGATTTGCTCATGGAGGAAGCAGCAGTTAACAAAACTGGTAGATATGTTGTTCACAGGGATATAATACTACTTGTCCTTGAGAAGGAATATATCCTTGCTAGTCTGGAGAGAGGATAGGACCCCTATAAGCACTAACAAGCACTTCAATTGTAGGTGCTATAGGGATACTCCTTTGATGGAGTGAACAGAGCTAGGGTTGGAATGGTGGGAGGATTTTCCACAGAAGACAAGAAATGAGTATCTGAATTATACATTAACATTGTAATTTTCACTGGCTTTTAGCAGTGAATTCCTAAATTGTTTCCACTGATGTCACAAAAAGTCATGAATCTGTTTTAACTACACTTCCTAGAACTAATGCTAGGAATACTGGAAAGACAAAGTGAAAACCATTGCAATTATTTTTGATTTTTATTTCGTAATTTTTTTTTAACGATAGTGGTCGCTATTAAGATGAGATAAAGGAACAGTCTTATGAAGAAGACTGAGGAAGAAATTGGAAAGTTTAGCCACATTAAATATTTTGGAATAAAATTGAAAGAAAGCATATTTGAAGCAATTCCTTAAGATCTGAAATCATTAGTCCCAAGTCTTTTTTTAAACTTTTGTTTAAAGAGAATTTATTTGATGAATTTTATTTGAGAATTTATGATGTCTGCTTAAGGACCATTTTGTAGAAGGGGGCATTTAAAAAAAAAAGCATTTTCTTTTAAAATACTCTTGAAAGCATCTTTTACATTTTATTTTCCTCCTTTAGAATATTGTAAAGCCGAATCCTTCGGTTTATAAATTTGAATGTAAATGCAAGTTTTTTTTGAGATAGGGTGATGCTTTTATTTCTAACATTATCCTGAAGACTACATCTTCCTAGAATGTTTCTTTAAAAGCTTAACAAATCTTGGAGAAAACAAAATAAATTTGTTCATATATTATTGCAATTCTGAATGTGGACATTATCTCACATTCTAACTCACAGACTCTGTAGTAGCTGTTATAGTCTCTACTTAAACAGACAAACATGAGTTATTTGACAGGACATCCAAATTATGAACATGGAAATTCAAACATATAGAGAAGCAAAGATCTGTATACCTGAATAGAGCTTTAAGTAACAAATCTTGAGCTTTTGATTTTCCTTTGAAGCAATCAATTCAAAAATCAGCCTCACTGTCAAAGTAGTATGAACAAAAGAACCACATTTTTTTTTCTTTCTTTCTTTTTTTCTTTTTTCCCCCAGCAAATTAGATCAACTAAAATCCCAGGATGTGAAGAAATGAGAAAACAGTGAAATGAGAGACAGAGTAAACAATGCTGCTGAGAGAGCCTTTAACTTTCATTTTCCAAAACCATTTTTCATTCCTTAAAATAAGATATAATGAGGATTTAATAGCGTTTTTGCTTCCAGCCCAAATTTTGTATGGCAAATACTATGTGGCTAATACTTCTGATGAAATGCAATATAGTAGTTTCTACTGAAGTTTTATGAATTAGGATTGCACGTAATGAGACCTTTCACTAACATAAATTCTTATAAGTCAACACACTTATGAGTGCAAACAAATCTTGTACTCCACAAAGTATGATTAATGAAAGAATATTTGTACCCAAAACAATTTTTCTTTAGTGAAGCAGTAAAGAACAGAAAATTATTCTCATTTTTATAACCATTACATATACATTTAAGTTTTCAAGTGTTGCCTTAATAGCATCAATATTCACTTCTAAGTTAATAATTGAGACCTACACAAAATATCTGAGACTAATAAGAAAGAATGTTGAATGTGAGAGAAGTATTAAAACATAACACAATATTTGTTGACAACATGTGTGTTATGAAACAAAATAAAACTGGCTCTGCCATGGTACTGACCAAAAGTTTAACCTGTATTGGAGAGAGATCTGACAAGCTTATTTAAACTCAAAGCCCAAACCAGTAATATTCTATTAAAATCCATCAGCTTCTTCCATATGACCTTAAGCTATTTACTGATAAATTAAAAGATTTATATATGAAATACCAACTGTCTTTTATATATATTACTACAGGAAGTTTACCTGTGGACATTTCATAGTTAATGTTTCCTTGGGAATTTACTCAATTTTGACAAAACTTTCAACTAAAACCAGGTCATTCATCACATAGCAAAACAAATCTATGTGCATTAAAAAATTTTAGAATGAATGAATGCATTTAGCCAGACACTTCTTAAGCAAATGATGCCTCATGTACAGATTGAGGGAGAGGAACTGGAAGGAGGTGGACTCTTTATAAATCTACATAATATTAAAGTTATGGAAAGATCAAGGAAAGTGACTCTACAAGGCAGAACACTACCTAAAGGCAGTATCCATATAAGGTAGACACTCCATAAAGTATAACACTTTCTAACTTACAATCAGTCATAAGAAAACCTGCTAGCATAAATGTGTTTGAAATTTTGAATTGTCTGGAATGAAGCAACTGTAAAAATTCCAACATATTTAAGAAACCAATAATTTACAAGTATAAAGTAAAATGCTTGTGAGACAAGCCAGATTACAGTTAAATGAGTAAGGAAATGGAAAGATTACTGAAATTTTAAGATAAACACAAGGCTAAATTTAATGAATAAAAGGAATTTGATACCTACTGACTATGTTCTCTATTCATAACATAACTGCAGCAAAAAGAACCCAAGTTTGTCATGTCACCAACAAAAAATCAACACTCAACAAAAAAGGATTGAAAGTTGCTAAGAATCTGTAATTGAAACAACATTTAATTTTCTGACTTTTCCACTGAGACTAGTTCTATCTTGTTTGGTTTTTCCATAGCAGAAAGACCAATCATCTTGATTAAATAGCTCTGACTTGTACAAAATGACATTATTACTATAAATTGACACAGCACATACTTTTGCATAATAATTTGGCGGACTGAAACCTTCCATTATTCCAAGTTTCTTTGAATTAAATTCTACTGTGTAACTGGCCCAGTTAAGGGGATAGAACTTTTCCTTCATTGACGTCCTATTTCTTATTATCAAGAAGAGTCTTACATTGGGGAAAAAGTTTTCTCTAGAACAACATACTAATATGCAGACTGTTTTAGTACTAAATACCACAGTTAGGGTTCACTGGACTCGAAAGGAGCTTTCTTGCATAGTCTGCCCATGGAATAGTCTGAAAGAAGGTGAAGATGATGATGTGAAGGCCAAGAACTGACAGACCTATCCTTCTCTCCTAAAGGCCTTGGCATGTTTAGTAAACATGACAAAAGAAAAGCTCAGCAATGTAGAGTTCAGAAGCGTACAATGAAAAAAAAGGGCCTCTCTCTATATATATATTAATGAATCCAATAACTTCAAATATTTTTTTAAAAAATCTTATCTAATTTAGCAAATTATGTGAAAATGCAATCTAAATGATTGCACATTAAGAAAAATTATCTTGGTGTATGCTAATAACAATCCACTGTGCAGGTAGTGTTTTCTAGATTGAAAGGAAAGAAATTTTTGACAGAAAAAAGGCTGTAATAAGGATTCATGCCATTTCTGTTTTTTTGTCAAGCTAACTTGATATCAACTTATTTTGTTGAGAATGTGCGGGACATGGAGTGTAACCCCTCTCCAATATTGAGCCAAGACAAAAACTCTCACTCAGGCTCCAGATTACTCCCTGCTTTTTCAAGTTCAGGGGAAAAAAAACCAAACTTGCATAATATGTGTAAGTACTGCTCCCTGTTTCTTATTCTACTTTCACATTTTCATATCTGTCTTCCTTTTTCTAGGCACAAGAACCATTCACAGAAAGTATTTGTTCCCTTTTGAGTCTCCTTTGAAAACATGTCAATCAAGCTCCCCTGAAATATGTAGCTGAAGGAACTTAGAAAAATGAATAAGTAATAGCATGTATCAGTGGAAGTCAGACAGCAATTTGGGGGCTCAGTAATGAATGTAATGAAGCAATCTAAATCCATAACCATCCATATGGTTTTCTAACGCTGTGTACTTGAGCACATGCCCTCTGAGGAGGGGCTAAGGGAGGTGGGGTTGATCAGCCTGGCGAAAAGGGGCCTCAGGGAAGACTTATTGATCTCCACAACTGCCTGAAAGGAAGCAGAGTCAGTCTCTTTTCCAGGGAGCAAGTGACAGGGCAAGAGCAAACGGGCTCAGGCTGTGCCAGGGGAGGTTTAGAGTGGATAGTAGGAAAACTGTCTTCACTGAAATAGTGGTCAGGCACTGGAACAGGCTGACCAGGAAAGTGGTTGAGTCACCATCCCTTGAGGTGTTTAAAAAACATGTAGCTAATTATCCAATAGTGTTAGGTTAGTGGTAGAACTTGATGACCAAGGATGTTTTCCAACCCAAATGATTCTATGAATCATGTTTATTATCTTATCTTGGCTTTTCAGTAAGTTTTATTGCATATAGATTCTAGGGGCTTCCAAATACTATTGTGATATTTGGAATCAGAACAGAGAAATAGTTCTTCTTGTAGGCTTCCATCTGAATTTAAATATACTCACTAAAATGTTATTTCTAGTAGAAAAAATAATTGAATCTGCTGAGTTACCTTTGATTCAAATATTAAATAAGACTTTCTCAGTTTAATCTTATTATTTAATTGCTCTTGTTTCAATATCTATTTCTTCTCATGTGTTTGGCAGTATTAGCAGTTCTTTGCCTATATCTACATTCTAATTTTCCATTAAAAAAAGGACTACTAACTAATTTTGAAAATATTGCCAGATAGGAAACTACACCATAACCCACTTAAGTAATTTCCAAATCCAATCAAAATTTGTTTGAGAGTGTCAGAAGGAAGCTTACCTTCATATTTCCTAAAATAGGAACTGTGAAGAGGCTGACAAAGCTGATTATATCATGTTTTTTAATTAAATGGAAAAATACTAAGTGTGCTATATATTTTTACCATAAAATATTTTAAAATTGCTCAGAAGGGTAGCATGGCTAGGATATCTTTTAGTTTACATTGAATGTATTTCTGGATTCTGTCTCTCTAACTGATATTCACAATGAATAACAAAAAAAAAAATCAATAATTATAGATATTGGTTTCCCTTTAGATTGTGAATTTATTTCTTACTTTTTAGATTTGTAACAATTTTGTACATTGCCCTATGAAGTTAAATTGCACAAACTAGTTAAGCACTCTTTCAATAAGGTCTTTAATGTCATTTGAATGCTAGTAGTCCATTTCCAGATGTTTACAAGGCACTTTTTAGCTTTACGTGAAATGTGCAGCATTTTATACTGTATACCTCTGCTGTTATAAACCGTCTCATCTTACTTTTTCTGTATTGAGCACTACCGGAAGGAATTTTTTTTAAAGATTAGAATTTTATCATGCCTTCTCAGACAGACAGAGCATTCCTGAAATTATTTAATTGAACTGAAAAAAAAACATTCAATATAAGGAGGCTTATATATAGTCACCTATAGGAGCCTAATGACATGAAAATATTTTATTTACTGAGTGCTCAAATTGAAGTTGGAACACCTTAATATTAACTTCTGTTCACTCAGAGAAAGACTGACTGAACATATATTAATTATTACTACTGGCTTATTCTTCTGAAGCACTGCTTTGTTCATGCCACTGGTGATTCTGTGGTTCCTGTCAACTTCCTCTAGTGTTTGCATCAAGTGAGTCATCGAAAGTCTAAGTTAATTTTGTACTCTGCTACTCCTCTGCATTCCTTCTTTTATAATCTATTTAAATTAATTTGACCATTTTTGTATCTTTCATATCAAAATTCTTGTGTATTGTTGTAGTGGAATACATACCAAGGCACCAGTTGTGCTTTATTTGACTGTCTTTTCATTGTTTCTAATTTTTTTTTTCCTGTGAGAAACCTAAATAATCATCTAATTTTTATGCAGTTAATTAAATAGACAACTAGAACTTAGGTCACAACTTTGAGAGCTGCATGTGTGTGTGTGCGTGTGCGCGTCAGTTTTGTTTCTTCAGACATCTAGAATATTTCCTCAGAGGTCTACAGTATGTTCATGGAAACTTAGAAACATTTAATTTGGATAAGATTTTATTCTGGAAATGATTTGGAGATCATTAAGTGCAGCTGTTGTGAGTACCTGTGCACGTGGGAGATATTACCTATGTAACATATAACTCTTCCTCCCACTATGTGCTGCATGTTTGGTTTTGCATCTCCAAATACACAGATGCCTCAAAGCTGTACAGAAGGTGTGCTGATGTTTCTATTGGAATGTTTTTCCCAGAGATTTGGAGTTAGTAAGAAGCCTAGAATGAAAATCATACTCTTAAAAAGCCTGGAAGGTTGATTTCTCTAGGCATTTGGCACTTAAAATTCCAAGAGAACTGACATAAAATGTAAGATGTTGTGATTGTGTTTCATATTCACTGCAACTCTAACAAACTCAAATTAAAAAGCATAGAGTGTTATTTGAAATGAACATGCTGTAATAAGATACTTTATTTTTGTAAGTCTTTTACCAATCAATTCCTGGAGCAAAATAGTTACTTTTTCTGTTGAAAAACCATCCATAAAATACATCTCTAGCTAAAATAATTTAAATGCTCCTTTTTCTCTGCAGAGGAAAATTATGAAAATATTTTGTATTTCCTGTGAGTTTGGTATGATTTGTCACTATAAAACTGGGATAAGAGCAGAATTCAGGAAGCTTTCCTTTCTTCAGACTCCATATTGGTCACTTAAGACAGCCCTTGTTCAGTAAATTGGTGTCTACTACTCCTCTTATTTATCTCCTGCAAAGCTTAGGGTATGCATAATGTACATGTGTAATAGTGTCATCTGCTGGTTTAACAAGATAAAATTGGAAAGGAAAGGCATACTTTATTACCTAAGCCTCAAGGCCATTCTAATACTAGCCAATTTTTCTTTCAAAGCCAAGATACTATTACTTGTGAAATATTCCTTTCCACAGCCAAGACACTGTAATTTATAACTGTTATGTGCACACAATAGTTTGGTTTGCCTGTAGCTTACAGTTTGTTCACACTTAGGAGGTTGTTGCATGATGCCAAGAGAAGAAATTTCTATGTTACATTTTTCTTGGATGTTTAACCTGAACAATATAAAAGTAGCTTGAGATTCCCTGTGAAACAACTGTATTTAATGGTTTTTGACAGAACAACACAAAAGTAGTTTGAGATTCACCATGAAATGGTGAATTTATTTAACTGTTGTTGTCTTTTCTCTGTTGCATATACAAGCAAAGAGGAAATACATTCTGCTCCTTTGTACACAGTGTATTTCATGGACTGCAGAGCTTTTCCTTACTGTCTGTGAGGATATGTCTTCTCCTACTAAAAGATGTAGATTTCTCTAGCTTTCTTAGCCTGTTCAGACCACTCTAAGCAGGAACACAAATGGTCTGGAATTTATCTAAAAACACTTGTAATGATATTTTTTCAATCGTCTAAAATCTCATCTTATACAAAGCTGTTAAAGCGAGAGTTTAGGATGAATTTAGTCAGAAGTTGTAACTTATGTCAAAGTCAAATTATTATCATGTTCTGTGTCCAGCCCATTCAATACTTCCCCTGCTCTGTTCTGTCCATAATTCCTGTTTAGAGAATAAATCTGTTTTTTCTAGTTTGATTTCGATATTTCCACTTCTGCTTCTATACTTATCTACTCAAATATCTTATTTATTTAATGAACTAAATCTAGTCCCTAAATTTATTTTCTGCTTTCAATTTTATTATATTAATTGGTAAGCGTTCTTTATAAAAATTGTGAAGAGATTATTTTGAAAGACCTTGGAAAATGTAATAAGGTTTAAGGTTTTATTGAAGTTCAAAATTAAGTTTTGCCAATGAAATTTCTGCATAAATTATTCATAGAAGACCATAATGCATGAATAATTCAAGTGGCATCTTTAATTAGATGCTAAAAAACCCTTCTGCAGAAGCCTATCATTGCTTTATCGATTTAGAAGCAAATCAAGTTTGAAAAACAAAGAAGTTCTCTAAGTCAAATTAGCAGGTAATTATTAAATCACTCATTGCAATTGAACTGCTACAATATTTTTGTATCCACAAACATACAATGCATTATGATGTATAGTGCTTATGAAATGTCAATGAAATGGACTCCAAACAATGAAATTTTTAATGAAAATACAGTGCTATGTATAAGTTGCTATTAGCGTTGGAAAAATGAGTCATGAATAATAAGCTTTTGAGGTCCAACAATAGTGGATAATGGAACACTGTATATTAGAAAAAGAAATAGCCATTACTTGTTTCTTCTAATGTCCTGAAGTTACTGTAAAAGAAAAAACTATTCACTTTCTTTGCATCTTGGTCCTCATGTCAGGTATTAGAACTAATTTCATATCACTATTAACTCTTTCGTAGAAAAAGCAGGAATAGAAAAGTGCTTCGAAGTTCTTCTGCAAAAACATCTTGCTCATGAAACGTTCAGCCAGTTATGACAGATAATTGTCTGATTCTTTCCTATTCCCTTTAATGTTAGGTATTGTTTTATCTATTTAAGAGACTGCATCGCAGATTGTAATAACTTACAACAAATTTTACCTAGCATCAAGGCTATTTCTTCCTAACAAAATTCAAACATGCTTCCTCTTCCTAGCGGGATAAGAAAAAAGCAATATTTCTTTCCTTAAGGCTAGGGTATTTGGTTGGTTTCATTTGGTTGGTTTGTTTTGGTTTTGTTTTTGTTTATTGCTGGCGTTTATTAAAGACTACTATATCTCAGATCCTCTTTATCTTAAACTGAAATTATTAAGTTTTCTTTTTCTTTCCCTGATGGAATTCTACTTTATAAGTGGAATTACTGTGCTCCTCTGCAGCAGGGAATGGCTGACCACTGGGGCAGCAGTTTAGTCCTTGACAAAAACCAAGCACTGAAGAAGTACCTGGATTGTTTTTCATTTTTTTAATCTTTCTATTCTAAAGGAATGTATATTCTTACCTAGTTACATTTTCTATCTTGTGTATGCTCCAGATACTGTCTGATATATGTATATGTATATATGTATTTGAATATTTGTATATTTTTTTAAATTTTTTTGTTGTTTGTTTAAATAGTGGCAGGGAACATATTGCACAGAGTGACAGATGTATGACAAATCTTCCCTTATGAATGGTTATACTCTTATTGTGTGTTTGTTGAATAAATCATCAAATAAAAATGTTTTCTATATATTTCTGTGTGAATAACTCGACATGAAAAAAGCTAGGAAGTTCCAGAAAACCAGTTTCTCCAGAGATGAACTGTTCAAATTCTTTCCAGTATTTGAGAGCTACTCTTCAGATAACTATTGCAGTTGTTATTTTAAGTTCTTGTTGAGAGGATGGATGCAAGAATAAAAAGTTGCAGAGTTTCGTGGAAGTTTTCAGTGCACACTTCTGGGACCATTTTCAGTTTGTCACCTGCCACTGAATAGAAGCTCTATACTGCTAACATCAAAATCTTGAACTTTATTTCTACCAAGACAGAGACATTTTAAACTATACAGTTTGCTTAATGAAATGTTCCAGCAGTTTCGTGGAGCATAGTGAAATCCTAAATCAATAATTTCATAAAAACTGGTGCAAAAATTTCTTATTCCCTGTCCTTCTCTAGGAAGAAGAAGAAATATTATTTGGCTTACAGGTCACAGTCTGTGCAGCACTCTAATCAGTGGGCTGGGTTTTTTTCTCATCCTTTATGACTCTTAAAAAATTATGTACTTTACTTCAGAAGTAAAATTAAATCTAATTATACTACTTCTGTCTGTTTAAATAACAGTACTGTTCACAAAAGCAAGGAAGGAAGTTTATAGAAAGGTTAAAAGAAAGGAATAAAATTGTGCAAGAAACACACAAATGGAAGGAGAGACATTATTATTTAATGGCCTAAGCTGTGATGATTAGTTTCCTAAATAGCATTTGGTAGGTGCAAGAAGACATTCAGCAAAGTGAGTTTAGTTGCATAATCTAAAATTCATATAAAGCTCCTATTCAGTCCTGAGTCTAAATATTCCTGTGGCTGCCAGGGTACTAGGAAATAAATATGAAAAATAAATGTTGTAGAAATGAAGTTGAGAAGTGTTATTGTGAAAGTTGAGAAGAAACAAGGGACCAAAAATAGGTAGCTGAGACGTGCACCTAACAATTTTTTTTTTCCAATGGAAAAGAAATGAAAGTAAAACGCAAAGCTCTGCAGAATATATGACTTCTCATATCCAACTTCTTTTCACAGATGATTCAGTGTAGCACAAACACCAATTCTTGTCTTTGTTCTCATTCAATTTTTGTTTAGGAGTCTTGATTTAATACCACATTGGCAAGTAGTTCTTTGTTTTGATTGTTATCTTTCAGCATGGATAATTGCAATAAAGCATTTGTTTCTAGCAGAGACTTATTTCATTCTCTCCCTACTCCAATCACTGAATCAGAGAAAATTTGGTAATAATTTTGTATATCAAGTACATGTTCTTTCTTTTCCTGCTGCCGGACTTTCTGCTGAAAAACCATAAGAAAAACTAAAACCTTATGTTGTTATGAATTTCCAAAAAATTATTAGTATATATTTTCTTAAATTGAAGCCCCAAACATTATACTGTGGAATTTGCACCTCTTTGTCATTTGATATGTTTATTCTATGCATTAAGAAAGTGTGGTGTAACCTGGGTACATTTTTTAGAGTCTTCTGAAGAGTTTTATTCTAAGACAAGATCTAACTCTTTCATATATGTAGGCTCTTACCTGGAAAAAATTCCAAAGCTCTACATAATTATCAATTAAAATTACACTACAGGTTTTTGACTAGCCATTTTATGGGTAATGTCTCTTATTTCAAAAGCTGTTGAAGTATTCTCTTTAATAATAGTTAGAGTACATGAATACAGTGTATGCACATAGACACATATTTAAATTAGAAAAAAGTCAAATTAACATTTTCACAGTAAGAAGACTCTATTGCTTTCCCGTTGGTCACCTTTGGTCATCACATGTTAATATAAGTTAAAAGTATCTGAAAGTAAACAAATCTAAAATTTAGGTTCTTCCTCATTGTCCTGGTTTGGAGGACAAGTGTCTACTAAGGGAAAAAAAAAAAAGAGGCACACCTCTTTGAAAAGGAGAATGTAAACCCCCTCCCTCGAAATTATTAAAATTTTGAAATTAAAGGAGCTTTCAGGCAAAGATATGGGAATAGAAAAACAGTTCTTTACTATGAAAATTAAAATAGAATTACGGTACTACAAAGAACAAACCCAAAACATTGACAGAGTCAGAATACACCCTGTCTGTCAGGGTGTTGGTAGCAGTTCGATTAAATGGTGGCTACAGTCTTCCTGCAGTGGCAATTGTGGTTCAGCTGAAGTAGTGGTCCTGTAGAAGGGTGCAGTTTTCTTTTGAAGGTTTAGGGATGATGTGGAAAGGTCTGGTTTTCTTCTGGAATCTAGTGGAAAGAAGGTATCTTGGTGTCTAAAATTTCATATTTTATTTAGATAGGAAAGTCTTGGCTCCTCCCCCTGGCTGGAGCATCTTCCAATGGGATAATGTAATTTTATCAGTCGTACAGTGGGGATCAATGGCCCATTAACAGATGATATCTTCCTGGAGGAAGGATGGGTTGTCAAAAAGATAAAGACCACTGGTTTTAACAAATGTCTCATTAGCAGAAAATATTTCCCATGGAGATAGGGATCGCAGCCCCACCTGGTTTCAACAGATGGTGATAGAATACATACTTTTGGTCACGTGCTGTTGCAACCTAAGACATTCATAAGTTCAGAAGGCTTAGTAATTTTAATGTTTGTGCAAGGATTAGCAACCTATGAAAGTGAATGATGTATTTAGCAGTAAGATGAGCAATTGTATATTTTACACCAGGAATTTTAAGGTATAAAACTCCTGAATTTTTGAAGACTATATTAAAAAGGTCATGTTGTCACACAGCTTGAACTTGAGATTTCATCCTGGTTTAAATGTGTATGTATTTGACTCCATGATGTGTGTAAACAGTATCTTCAAAAGGAAACACAAACATATACCCACAAAGCCCTCTTAAATTAGCTGCTATTTAAGATCTTCTCTACTGGATTCAAAATTGTAGATTTTTCTCTAGATAATTCTAATAGCTACATAAGAAGCTGCATGTGTGGCAGTTTTTGAAACATCTACACAGGTTAAAAAGTGAACTTTTCTTCACAAGGTGAGATATTTGAATGGCTTTGCCCATAAAATGGTCTTGCCTTGAAGTTCTATTAATTTCTATCATTGGCTTTACCATCAGAACTATTTCACAGTAATGACACATTGTGTATTTATATTTTCAGGAGTAATTGTTTTTCTGACTTTTAAAAATTATTTGCATCATGCCAATGTGATGCTATTATGCATTTTCTCTATAGTATATTACAAACAGGTGCAAAGTGATCATGACGTCAGAATATTATTTCCATTTTATAAACCCCCTATTCGCATAGAAGTAAGAAAAGCTCTTCTAACATTCCCAAGGTTTCTGCCTGGAAGTATCCCACCACAACAGGAAAGGCTTTTCTTTTTGTAGTCCTCATTTCAGGTTAGCTTTGATGTGCTGTGATTTTACTACAGCCTTAATCTTGGGATAGCTTTCTCTCTATCCATACTCAAAATGGTTACTATGTCTCATAATGACTGGCAATTTTGTGCAGACTTTGCAGATGAAAGCGAATACCTTTATTTTGGAAGTAGCTGAAATAGTCTTCAATTACTGCCCTGAACTTGCAGTGTAGAGGGTCATCATCGTCTTAGAGCACAGTATAAGAGAATTAGTGACTTTGAAAGAAGGACTAAGGAAAACACAGAATCATTATGTATGGAGGGCCTAGAAGGTTGAATAAACAAAAAGAGGTGGATTTAGAAGAGGACATGAAAGGGAGATTAAACATAATAAACATTGAGCCACAGGGTAACTAAAAAGGGTAGCAGATGCTAAGGGAGAAAAATTAGGCCTTCCTAAATATGTGATAAAATGAGTCAATTAAATAAACCCTGGTATATCCTTAAGACTTTCGTTTTATTGAGATACTGGCAAATGGATAGCTGTAAGTTAGGAAAGGCTTGCCCTGAAACAGAAAATTCCGTAAGTGTTCACTTTATGTGCCCTCCTGGGATATATTTGGAATGAGAACCTCTCTGTAGGTATAAACTTGAAACAGTTTATGAACTCAAATGCTGTTTCTGATTTATTTCCCATTCTTTCCTTGAAATTTAGATCAGGCTGTTTTGACTGGTTCAAGTTACAGATTAATTTATTATGCATATACTAACATAATCACTTTTGAACAAAATATTCTGCATTGTGTTACCCTAGCCAGTTAGACTTTGTTAAGCAGTGTATTGGTCTCCTGAAAATAAAAGTTGTAGTTACAATGACAAGGTTATTTCTCCTGAATGCTCTTTCTCATGCCTTCCATTTCTTCTTTTCCCTCTGTCAAGGTTTGACTTGGGTTTGCCAATTCTAATATACTTAATTTCTTTTAGAGATAGGATTTAGGAGCAAAAACAAGGCAGGCTTAAAACTTAAAAGGGTATAAGAAAAAATTTATTAATAACACAAACAAAAGAAATTTAGAATAAGATTTCCAGATTATTCACTCCTCCCCCTTCCCTCATTTTTCACATTTCTGAACAGCAACATACAGAGAACACTTCAGTCAGTTATCTACTTAAATAATCATTTCAGTTCTCTCTAGAGAGAAAAGTTCCTTTTTTTGGTTTAGGCTTAGGGGATGTCTTCATTTTCACTATCTGCATCCGCCTGGAGAAAAACTGCAAACTATGAATTTCCTCCCACCTCCACAGTCCCTCCAGAGCTGTGTTATGGGTTATGCTGCATAATCCATATTCCTTTTTGGGTATTCCTTTTAAAGGCAAGCTGCCGAAAAACAAAATTCTCTTCATCTCTTTTTTCTATTAAATGTCTCTCTCCATATTTCCAGTCCCAAAACAAAGAGCTACATTTCCTTGAGGCAGAAGATCTTCTTCTCGAGCACTGTAACCTCCCCAAGTATATTTCACAGTTTAAAGAAATTTCAGTGTAGTCACAGTCCCCTTATAGCCCACAAAAAAAGGTTTTCAGCTACTTATCAGTGGCATCTCTTCAATCTCTTCCCATCTGGAAAACTTAGCTTTCATTTCACTGACT
>JAODKT010001744.1:33303928-33336242 GCA_027576195.1 Cossypha heuglini
GGTCCCTGCAGCCCACAGAGGAAGTTCCCAGAGAGGGGACAGCCCTCCTGTTTCCAGGCCCTGTGCTCTATCCCCCAGACGCCTCTCAGCCGACCTCCCTCTATGGAAAACCAGCACACCCTCCTGTCCAGATCTCTGCTCCTTTGCTATACAGACTTCTAATGCTCCCAACAGGGCTGATTTCCGACAATTTGAACTTCCTGTGCAGTAAATCCAAGAGTGCACTGACTTTGGAAATTCAGGACAATCAACCTATAGAAGCAACTGACAGAACTCATAGGAGCTTAGGATTTGACAAGAAATGTAGTAACTTAGTAATATTTACCCAAAGTACCCTATGAGGAATTGTGTTAGGGAGAAACCAGCAGTTTAAAAGATGCAAGTTCATGCTAATAGAGTTAATGGAGAGGCAACAGTAGCTGGAAAGCATGGAGAAGGAAAGGGAAGTACACCAAGGACTAAACTCCTGCCTTAAGCTCTCTCATTGAATTCATCAACTGAAGATAGTCTGAAACCTGAAAAAATTGGAGAAAAAAACCCTGGAATATGTGATTTCTCTAAAATAATAAATAAATATTGGAAAGGTTAGATGAGAAGAAGAAATAATGACTGTTGAGTTTGAGTTTGCCAAATTTATTTATTTTAATTGTTTCAATCTACATAATAATTTTCCTGAAGAGTTGGTGCAGGGGACTCAGTTCTTTCAGAGTAAATAAGAAATGTAATTTGCCTTGTCTTCATGGCGTTGTACAGCTCATAATAAAATCACGCTAAAAAAATGCTTTTCTGAGATCCTCTTTAAAATTACATACAAATTATAAAAGGTTTTTTGTAGAGATTTAGCAGAGGGCAGTGTTTAATTTCTACCACTTCAGCATATACAGCTACAGTGAAACTTATTTATTTTGCTCTTGGCTCAGCAGGGGTAGAATGCACCTAGCACAAGATATTCATCAAATTAATTTCTTGTGGCAGTTTAATGTGTCTTTCAGCCTGTATAATTTGTATCGCTTCTTCAGTATGGGCAATGAGTATTATGTGTGGACACATATGTGTTAATTGTAGTAAATTTATGTGATATTGTATGTTTTCTGTCATAAATTTAGCATTGTGTCCTGGAAGGCAAAATGAGTATCTGTCTGGGAGGTTGTGTTACCATTAGACTTTTGAAGTTTTTTCTCTGATATTGCTGATTCTGTAGTTAGAAAGGGTCCAAGCTTATAGAAGGAGAGTACAAGGTGGCTTCTATATATATGTCATGCACTATCTTGATGAGTGAAAACCAAAACCAGAAAACATATGGCTAAAAATTATTTCTTCAGAAAAAATCCTCGCCGCATTTGCTTAATTCTTCCTAGTCTTTGTTTCTGTTTCGCCCCCGAAAAACCCCTGAACTACTTTAATTAATGTCCCCTTCATTATACAACAGGCATTTTACAGTGAACCTGTTTCAGATGGTGATTCATTCTGTCCATTCAGTGGGATTTCATTGTTTCAGTCTATATTCAAATGCAGATCTATTTTTCTCCCTGTTATTGCCTGTGTTTCTTGTGAGGAAAAAAATCCTCTGAAGTCCCCAAATTTCAGATTCTGTGGCCCTCTGACAGAGAAACCTGCAACCCTTTTAATGTTTTTAGCCATTTTCTTGAAACCTAAACTGTTCTTGGATACTTTCTAATCAGTTCTAATCAGGAAAGCCACCCTGGCTTAACTAATAGCAGTCATGATTGTCTGAATAAAATTACAAATTTAGGGACACTACATATAAATTTCTGGAAGTAAATTACAGGGTGAAAAACACCATTTTATTCCTAATACATTTTTATTATTCAATTTTATTTTTTACGAGATATCCAGTTTGGGTTACAACCAAAAATTTTTGTTGTAATTCACTTTGCTACTGAAGCCAGCTAAGACGTTTCACCAAAGGAAACCCAAGGGATACCCTTTCTCTTGTCTCTTAACCTTTTGATAAGGTTCATCTGCAGCATGAACCCAGATGAAACCATGACACTTCAGGAAAGCTGTTCCAAGAAAAATTCAGATTAGCTCTTAGGATGCTTTTTTATGGGCCTAAATACCTTAAAGTCAATTTTTACATAAACACGGCAAGGCCTCACTGATAGAAGCCCTCTATTCTTTCTTAAATTTCCTTTCAGTAGTTATCAGTGATAATATATTTCACAGCCTAATTTTTAAAAGAAGAATATCTCAATTCTTTTCCTTGTAAGAGGTTTTGTGTGTCTTTTCCTTCTACCTTTCTGCTACAAAATGATCATTCATTTTATCTAGTGTTTAGTTGTTAGTGCAAAATAATGATTTGTGAACATTTGAATATAAAATTGGGTTTTATTGTAACTCAGTAAACAAAAGAGGTGATTTTTTCCAAACATGATGTTGTCTCACAGGCATTTATTCTTATTTTTCATATAGATAATGTAGAGAAAAATACCCTACTGTTTCTCTGAGGTCACTGCTAATTATTATTTATTTTTGTTTCAAAATGGCAATAGTGTCAACATATCTAACGTGTCTACCATTATCAATAGTATAAATTAGTATTTTTCTTCTAAATAATTCACTTGCTTTATATTCTGTCTATAAACATATATATATTAAAAATTAAGTTAAATCCCTGAAATACAGGCAAGAAAACACTTACCTTATTCATCTCTTACTTTGGGCACTTATCTCGCTTTGGGTGAGAAAAAGGGATGGATAATGGTAGCTGTGTAAAATGAGCCAATAAAATGAAAAGAAATTCAAAGTAGGTGACTTCTGTGGAAAATCAGGTATATCAGGCTTGGTAATCATGGCATGTAATGCTTGAGATGAAGAGCTCTGGAAAATATATCTCAAAACACAGATGCAAGAGAAATCCTCAAGACTAAAATCTAAATATAGTCAGGGTGAGCCACGTGGGTGATAACGTTGTGTAAGGTTTAAAATAACTGAGGTTTTCAGTTCCTAAAACCATAAACTGTCTGAAAAACAAGAGGCAAAAAAGTGATTCAAGAAATGTTTATCCAGTTCTGAAACATCAAGTGCTTGGCCCAGATTGAAATACCTGCATTTATACAGCAGAACTGCAGCTTTCATTTAAATGAGAAAATTCCTAAACAAATTTGTCTTCTCCAAGTTTGAACCAGTTAAAAAGTGATTGAATGTCACCTTTATCAGTCTTTAGGTATACTAAGATAATGGCTCTGAAACAAATTTCCTTTCTTTTCACAAATTCATTTAGGTATTTATCTTGAAATGTACTGGTAGTATTTTATTGTCAGTGTAAGCCACATAAATGACAATGATTCTGAAATGCTTTGGCCAGAACAGGTAGAAACACGTAGTGCTTGCTGAACTGATATTTAAAATAATTATTTAAATAGAAACGTGAATATTTTGCTACTCCTACCTGAACAGAATGTTATTCCTTTATAAATGAGGGAAAGGAACAACAGAACTTACTCCATTTGAATGAATTCGAAATTTGAATGATGAGATTCTTTGATCTAAGTTTTTCTCTTCCTTGCCTATAAACTGGTCCTATATTTCCTTCTCCAGCCTCTGTAGGAAAATAGAAAACAAATATTCTCATATGATGAATGTTGAAAACCTTGTATTTATTATAAATGAAAAGTTACTAAAATTGTTAATGAAAGATTTGAAGGGTATGTGATCCCTACAGCATAAGGACAAACAATTATCAGTGAAATAAAATCAAGTACTTAATGTGTGCTCATATTAACCCGAATACTGACGAATCAGAGTAACTAACAAATAATAGATTATCATTAAATTTATAGCTTGCATGCCAACATGAACACAGTGCCTCCAAATTAAAAATAAATCCTTGTATCTTCTAATCTTCCAGTTTTCAATTCCAGTATTTGCAATGTAATTAACTTGTGCTCTTTGGTACTAATACTTAATTTTATCTATATGTTTTGCATTCATATGTTTAGGTTTCTAAGTTTCAATATATCTTGCTTTTGAAAGTTCCTGTTCATTATATTTGGTTTGGGTTAGACTTTTTCCCTCTTTTTTTTCACTGCATAAAGTATACCTGCATAAAGTAACACTTCAGAATATTCTGTTATTTATTAATGGCCTCTTCATACTCTGGTATGATGCCAGGCATTCCTGGGCAATGAGATCAGATCTGCCACACCCTTCATCTTTTTTTAATGACTGTTGATCTTTGAATAGAAAAATATTGGGCTGAGTACATAAGAACCTCCCATGAGGTGTAATTAGGCAGTCATTGTGGAGCTACTACTTTTCCACTCATGGAACAATTTCTTGTGATAAAACAGTTTTGGTGTTGTTAACTTGTACATGAGATTGGTTTATCCTGTAGAAATCGGGGAGGTCTGAATCTCCCTGAACCTACTGAAAGGAATGGGGTTTGCGACTTTTCACACAACTGATGGTGTTCAAGAGAATATCATAGCTCCCTCACTGTGGGCTCTCTGTGTAAATGAGGCCATTGAGCAGTCTCAAACTGTGATCAACCTATTTTTACAAAAGGATATTCGTGCTGCGGTCTGAACTTTTAAACTTGTCAAAGTAATTTTTAGCACAGGTTTAGAAAGTTACTTCATTGTGATTTTTTTCACATGGAAAAATCATCCCCTCAGAAATTTCAAGTCACTGGCTCCTTTTTGGTTGATTTTCTGAAAGCAAATTAGCATTTTCATACAAAGTTAAACCAAAAGAATCCTTATTTAGTATTTGCTTCAGAAATGCCTCAGGGGGACCTATATAGGCTGTGAGTGTTCTTTTCCATTTTTTTGGGGAAGGTGGAAAAACTCTTTATGTACATAAGACTTCTGGAATGAGGAATGCTTTTTTTAAAATACTAAATTGATTTTGAAGATGAGCTTAGTAGCTCCACAACTGCCAGGTTTATAATCATAAAATGTCATTAATTAGTACATGGTAAACTCTGTCAGAGAGGAAAAGCGTAGTGTGAAAATTAATTTGATGGATATATCTGTTGCTTAGTTGTGATCTTTTGCAAGCATTAATATATAATATGAAGTGGGTTCTATCTTTGAACTGATGAAACAATATTTATTTTGTAAAAATATGTATCTCTTTCCCACTGGAAAATAACAAAAAAGGTTGCTGCATCATATTCCTATTGTTCATACTTTATTTCTTCAATGAATAGTATAATTTTTTTCAATGGTATGACCAAAAAATGGTATGAAGAAATTTCATGATCAAGCCCATTGAAATAATAGTGTCTTATTTATAGACAAGAAGATTTTTTTGGAGTAATTTAATTATTATTTCTGAATTATGTTATTTTTAGGGG
Source organism: Cossypha heuglini (assembly GCA_027576195.1). NCBI lineage: Eukaryota > Metazoa > Chordata > Aves > Passeriformes > Muscicapidae > Cossypha > Cossypha heuglini. The sequence goes on from JAODKT010001744.1 coordinate 33,309,249, forward strand.
ATGCTCTTTCCAATTTTCCCTTTTTATTTTCTGTAAAATTGAACATGAAATGCAAAGATACATACACAACCGTGAAATCAAGGATACCTTTGAAACATGATTTTTTTTCTCTAAATCTTTCCCTTTATTTCTTAATATCATAATTTCTGTCTTTTCTTTCTTCTCTAATACATTTGAGAACGAGACATAAGGAGTGAGAATGAAACATAAGTTTCTGAAAGTGATACTAGTGCACCTTGAAAATAAGATGAACCGTAATGCTGTTGAAGAATTCAGAAGACTGAAAAATGCTACAGTATTGAGTTAGCTCAAATGTTAATTAGTTTTTCTGTGGAAGATTTTACTTCCCCCAAACAGGGCCCCTGGGACCTGATTCCTTGAAGACAAAGAAAACCCTTAGAATATGCCCCCCTCCTCCTTATTAAAACTTCTGTTATCTCTTAGGATCCCTATTGGTTTTTAAAGTTGTTAAGTGATTGGTCTTTTCTTACGTAGAATTTTAAGGTAATCGGTTAGTTTGTAATTTGTAGTTCTTATTGGTTAGGAATTCAATCCTCTAGAAAGCTATAAAAACCCTTTGTTATATTGTATAGTCGGACTTTGCGAGTGGACCCCTTCGGAGAAATAAAGTTGCCTTCGGAACATCCGCAGCAAGTCTCAAAGCCTTTGTCTCTGCTAGCGCCCAGCTGTGGCTCTGCCTCGAGAGTTCTCTGAGCTATCTAGACTCTCGTAGCAGCCCGGGGCTGGAAAGCCTCTGGTCCCCGGCAGCTACATATTTCCAAACACATGCATTGCATCTAGGCTGTATTTCTTAAACCACCTTCATAACCTTCATGCTCATTGCTATTTACTGGGTATTTTTTTCAGTTGTTTTTAATGGATTTTTATCTGGATTAATCAATCTTGCTTTATTATATAAGTATAGTATTTCATATTCTCGTGCTTTGAAACCATCCTTTTGAAATTACAGGTCAGGATTATTCAAAGGAACAATTTAAACAGGTAGATTTTATGAAATTTTAGTGTCTCATATCTGCTGAAAAATATTTTAATTAATAGTAACTAAAATTCTTACTAAATATTAAACTAAGATCTACAGATATTATTCTTGAACAAATTGTTAATGCTATTGCTTTTCCTTCAATTCCTGCATGTGAAATTTCCCTATGCTTTCTGTTGCTTAATTTTCTTGGGACTAGCAAGAACTTCCACTGCTCATGAAAGAAAGAATTCTCTTTTTTTTTAATTTGTAACATTTTGAGGCATTGGTCTTTCTTAAGGCCTGCAGTTTAAACACCATATCATAACACTTTTGCAAAACATTCTGTATCCTTTCATGTTCTATACTCAACGCATCTTTATGTTTTGCTACAGTCCCTTTGAAGATGTAGCAGTTAACTTTGCCTCTGCCCAATTCCAAGCGGTTAAAGATACAGGGGAAAACAAGACCTAAGAAAAACAAGAAGAAACAGCGCTCTGCTAATTTCTGATGGTCAAAATTCATCTATGGATGAATTAATATATGGAAAGTCACTTTGGGTTGAAGATGAAAGTCTCTCACGCCTACTAAACTTTCTCTTGTATTTGTATTCTGCTTCCTGTATGTGTATGGCATTCCTTTTGTAACAGAGCAATGAATATTTCAGGATCTTAAATAGCCAAAAGTAGGTTGTTACCACTGCAGTACCATAAATATGGCAGCAAACAACCTTTGGGCAGAAGAACAGAGATTAGGAGTCTGACATGGGCTGACCTTGGAAGATGTCAGGTGCCTACCAAACTTCTCCATTGCTCTTCCTTATCAACAAGAGCAGGGAGGCAAAATACCATGAAAGGCTCTTGGCCTGAGATAGCAACAGGGCAGGAGTGCTCACTAATTACTAACATGGACAAAACAGACTAAATTCCGAAATCCGTAAGAGAGTAGAATAATGAGAAATAAGGACAAATCTAAAAACTTCTTCCCACCCTTCTGTCTTCTCAGGTTCAACTTGAGTCTGATTTTTTTATCTTGTCCCCTGGATCAGTGTAGGGGAATTAGAAATGGGATTTGTCGCCTGTTCGTAAGCTTTTGTCTCTGCCACTCCTTCCTCCTCATGCTCTTCCCCTGCTCTGGCATGGGGCTCCAACAAGGAGACAGTTCAGAAGACAGTTCTCTAAAAACTTCTGCAGTGTGGATCCTTTTCATGGGCTGTGTTTCTTCATTAACTTCTCCAGTGTGGGTCTCTTCCATGGGACAGAGTGCTCCAACATGGGTCCACTGTGGATATCTGCTCCTCCATGGACCTCCATGGACTGCCAGGGTACAGTCTGCCTCACCATGGTCTTTACCAGTGCCTGCAGGGGAGTTTCAGTTCTGGGGCCTGGAACCAGGTCTGTTTTGGAGTCTGCTGGAACTCGCTGTATCAGACATGGCAGCAGCTTTTGGCAGCTCCTCACAGAACCCACCCCTGTAGTACCCTCACTACCACAGCTTTGCCACATGAACTCGGTCTAGAGAAACAAGGCAGAGTAAGGCTGCTGAATACAGTCCCTGATGGAGAAAGCATGGAGGTGTGTGTAACTGCTGAAATGAACAGATGCTTCGTTTTGTAGGGAATGGTCATTGCCTTTTTTAAGGTTAACAAATTGTATATGACAATATCCACTCACACTTCTTTCCCTGGATAACACTGGTAGAGACTACATCAAAAATATATCTCTGTGGCCAGCTGTGTACTGTTTGCCCCAGGCTTATGTATTAATTCATTTATTTTAAATACACATGCTCATAAAAATCCAACACAAATTAAAAAAATAAAATACACACAATTGTAAAACTACTATAAAGCTTGCAAATTATTTATAAGATTACACTGAAATCCTTTTCCTCCTTTTTTTTTTGTATGCCTGTATGATTCACTGGCCTTTAAGCATTTAATTCGCTCTCTAAGGGCTTTAATACTTGAATGGTCTCTCATAAAATATTTAACAGAGCAATCCTTGCCTTTTTATGTTTTGATTCATTAGTGCATTTTCTTAAGTAGTTTAACTGTAAGGTCAAGATAAAGGTAAACATCTACATAATAACAAATCTGAGATGTAAAGAAATTTTCATGTTACTCCTGAAGATATTTTTTGTGGATTTTGAATTAAAGCTGTCCTGTACCTTAATAACTTTTGCATTTACTGCCTTTACTGTAGTGAAACTACAGGCTTATAAGCTAAAGCAGAACATAATTTTTAGATTGTCATCTTTTTAGGTGTCATAATGTTTTATAAATTTAATTAGAATTGGTAGTTCTATAACTAAAACTGAGACACAAATATTAAATGTAATGAATAGTCAAATGAAAATACAATTTCCAAGGTGCTTAACTAATATAGCTTATAATAAGAAAATTCTTTGCTGGTAAACACTTCACTTGTACATAGAGTTAGGTTACAGTCCAACTACATGACATATGAAATAGTTGCAATAGAGTTTCATATCCAAATTATTTGTAGACATTAAAATGGGTTCTTTGAATGCAAAAATTGAACCAGTGATCTTCTTTCACACATAACTAGCAATATAACAGGAAATGCATGCATTCTCAGCGCAGAGAAACTAAAACCAAAATGCAAATTCTTTCTTGTCCCTAAAAATATTGATTTTTCAGAACCAGTATTGGATAGAGCAATCCTAGAAAGCTTGTAAGCCACTGGTTGTGCTGTACCAATACACTGGATACAGAACATCTAGCTCTAAAGATGTCATTCTCAATGTCTTATCCTCAAGCACTAAAACAAAGAGAAAATGCCATTTTCCTAAACCAACTATGGTACAGTGTTGTTCTTAATCACATTTTAGACAACTGAAGATATAACAAACTTTCTCTGCTCACAACAAAACTTAGTTTTGAAGAAAGTACAGTCCAATGAAGTTGAAAGTTAGAATTAAAAAATTAAATAAAAGTAAATCACATAAACTAATAAAAACATAAAAGAAGACAATTAATTTGAATAACTAAAATTATTTTTAATGGGAAACGCTTTCAGGCTGAAAGCTATATTTAGGAATTTTTTAAAAATATGGTACCTTACCTATTAAGTGGGTAACTTCACTGTCAGATATTATCTTCCAAAACTTTTCAGCTATTTAATTTTGATCTAGAAGTCAATCACTTAGAGACAAAAATGTTTTTTGTGGTGATCATGAGCAGAAGACAATTGTATATGGAGAATTTAGGGATATATTATACACTTAACCCAGATATTCCCAGTTCAGGGCTGTGCTGCATGGGACTATGGATCCAGTGTGGCTCTCAGGCTATGTTGTGCTGCACAGATCGCATGGCTGCAAGATAACCTCAGCCACCTTACTGCAACAAGCAGCTCTCACCTCATACCTCTGGGGATCATGCCACTGGTGTGGCCTTGCCTTTATCAAAAACCTCAGAAAGAAGTTATTGTAATATATTTCTCTTCAACTGTAGAAATGATGAATAGAGTTTTTCCTTTGTAAAGAAAGTCTTAATAATGGCTCAGTTGACCAAAAAAGGAAAAGCTGTTATGGATAGAGTCTGCATAGCACACTGAACATGGGTCAGAGTCTCCTTAATGTTATACTGCTCAGGGCTCGTAGCATCTAGAGGTATTAATATCACCTGTGCTATTCTCCTACAGTTTTAGAAGTAATGAAAAGCATTTTAAATGATAACTTACAAGTCTAAGAGCCTGTCTTTCTGGGACCATAATGAACCATCTCCTCCCAGTGCAAGACAAATCCCTAGATCAAATTAATACAATTTTTTAAATCTTGTATCCTTCTGTGACTAAAAGTCTTATAAATTCATATCTAAAAATTAATTCTCAGTTTCAGCCACCTCTACAGGTATAATTTTCGTCTTCTAGTTATCATATTGATCTCATTTTTTTTGGTCATCCTACTCGAGTGTCAGTTATCCTTCTTCCCTCTTTCTCTTGTGATTCTTCAAGGTGAAGAATTACAGAAACCTATTATGTAGGGTTACTTCATAAGGGCGTGTGGAACAAAAAGCCTATAAACTTTATTTTGCTTAGCAGCTGAAACTGCATGACCCTTTTGTTCCAACTTCTCTCTGGTTCTTGAACCCTTTACTATTAAAGTTATTCTGTAAGGTCTTCAGCAGAACCTATCAGCCAGAGTACGTGCTCCACAGAGGAACAAAAGATTTACTTTCCACTGCAACAATAATATTTGATCTTTCATGTACCTACTATTCCTCTCACCTGTATTGTCTAAATTCTGGAAAATATTAGACAATGTCTGTCTTGATTCACACCATCATCCAACACACACATTTTCCGTCTTCTCTGTTTTCCTATAGATATCAGTCATCAAGTCCATTTACTTTTCTTTCCAGAATAAAAATCAGTTAGATATTAATATATAATACATGTATAAACATGTATCTAATACAATGTACATAATGGTTCAATACTGGTGGCTTAGAACTCAGGTAGTTTATGGCTCAGTACAGGAAATAAACACACAAGGTGTAAGAAAGGAAATGGACTAATCATTATTTACTTTTACCTTAGGCAGCAATTTACCCAGCACTTTTAATATTGCTTGATTTCAGCTGTGTTATGGGTTGTACTGTGTCTTGCTACAGGCAATAATTTTCATTTCAGATGAGGTGGCATATATATATGAAGTCAGAAGAGTATTAGCATAACAAATGATAGTACAAAAAGGAATGTATCATTGGCATGTGCTCCTTGAACTCTTTTATTCAAAAAATTTAGCTAAAGCAATTTATGATCTTTAAATGGTCATCATAATTTATATTCAAATATTAACAATACTTTTAACTTTTCCAACCTATATTCACTTTCAGAAATTCCTGACCAGATTTTTCAGAATTTCCTATGTATTCTGATTTCATCTAAATAGAATCCTTAACTAGTGACACATTTATTTTCAGGTTTTGAAATTAGCATTGCTTTAAAGAATAATTTCGGAAAAAACAATATCACATATGAACCTTTCTAGTTACATATGTTCTCCATTATGCGTGTATATATTTGTATATATGTGTTTATTTATATATTACTTAAAGTGAAACTTCAGATCGCTCATGAGTTTCCTTAGTACTTTTGATGGTCGTGATTATATTTTTAGAGAGCCAGTCTTTTCAGTCTTTTTAAATTTTTTTGAAATTGTTAGGGCTGGAAAACAATTTCAAGATCATAGAGTCCAATTCTTGACCAAACACTACAATATCAACTGAACCATAGCACTAAATATGACATTCAGTTATTTCTAGAACACTTCCGGAGATGGTTCCCTGGGTGACCCATTCCAATGCCTGAATAAATATCTTTTCAGTGAAGAAATTCTTCCTCTTGTCCAATCTGAATTTACCCTGGCACAGATTGAGAGTATGTCCCCTTGTCCTGCCACTGGTTGCCTGGCAAAAAAAGGCTGATCTCTACCTGGTGGCACCCTCATTTCAGACAGTCATAGGGAGTGATAGAATCTCCTCTAAACCTGCTCCAGGCTCAAGAAATCTAGCTTCCTCAGCCACTTCTTATGTGACTTACTCTTGTCTCTAGCATCCAGAAAGTAATTAGGGTTTGTGGAAGGAGTTAATCAGTTATGCTGGAATCAATCTCTACACTAAACAGAAGCCATGTTAATATCTTATCTTACTGTGCTATAATTTGAGTATTGGAACAGGACGCAGTATAGAAGAAATATCCACTCACTTAAAGAATTTTTTTTCTCCGTCAGGTGAGATGGGTGTGTTAAGATGATGACTTTCTGCACATTGAGAGTGGAGAGCGAGTGCATTGATTATCTGCTGATGCAGGTCCAACAGCTGCACACACAAAGGGAATCGTTCTCAGCTACTCTTTGGTGAGTTGAAAGAAGTAGAATTGAGCTGTTAGCAGAAATTGAGCAACAAAGGAAGTAGTAACAGGCCTGTTTGAAGCGTATTAAAAAATGGTGTAATATAGATCTTGATCAGTTTTTCCAGTGGTGGTGAGACCTTCTTTTATGTTTATAGGCTAATGACATTATATTAAAAAACGATGAATTTAAGACACTGTCACCACAGCAGAGTTATCCTTGACTATTTATGACAGATGCAATGATTCTGATTGTAATAGGTTGACTCAGACCAGCAGATAAGCACGCATCCAAATGCTCCCCTGTCTTCCTATCAGGGCTGGGAAAATGTCTGAAAAGACAAATATGGGAAAAGCTCGTGGGTTGAGATAAAGACAGTTTAGTAAGTGCAGAAAAAAGAGGTAAATAGCCCCCAAACAAATTATGGAAGCAATCACTCACCACACTGTACCAGCAGATTAGTGCTCATCCAGTCTGCACACAAAGGCTACTTTGGAAAAGCTTGCCTTCAGCTGAAATTCCTGAGTGTAACATTATGGCATGGAATATCCTTCTGTTTGACTGGCTCAGCTCAGTCTCTCACAACCTTTTGCCCACCCCATGCTTTCTTATGGGAGGGCAGTGTGAGAAATGGAGAAGAATTCATTACTGTGCAAACACTGTTCAGCAATAGCTGAAATATTGGTATTTTCTCAATATTGGTATAGTCACAAATAGTCACACAACACGTCGTGGACTAATATAAAGAAAATTAACTCTGTCCCATCCATACAGTGCACTGACTTAATTTCCTACCTGAGACGTGTTTCACTTATTCTACTTTTACCCAACTCTAGAGACGTGTCAAAAATTGTTCTTAAATATTTTAATTATTTAAGAGTTTTGATGGAAAATACAACTATCTTGATGTCATATATTTGGGGATTCCCAATGCATTTGACATAATGCCACAGAGCATTTCTACTAAAGTACTTAGAAAATGAAGTAATAAAAGGAGCCATAAGTATTTAAAACATGAAACAATCACAAAGATAAAAAATCCATTAGAAGATATGAAAATATAGAATTTTGTTATACACTCCATGTTTCAAATGTGTTCAGAGAAAAATAGATGTGTTTTTAAAGCACAGTGAAATTCTTGTTTCTTTTAGATTCCACTCATACTGATTCTTTTCTCTTTTTGATTCTTTCCTATGCACAGGCTCTTGACCTTTCCTGTGTTTGTTTACTTTCCTATTACACCCCTTTAGTGACGTCTTAGCAATACTTACAAAATTATTAAACAGAGACAAACACAGCCTACTGTATATATGTCTCAGTAAAAGACACTAATATTTAGGTAATTACTGTTTTTCTTCCAGTAAAATCTAGTTTTAGAAAGATGACAAAACACCTAGCTAGAAAAAATTTATCTGAAAGGGCAGGTAGTTAAGATTACTATTATGCAGACATGTTTGTTTGTCTTCTCAGATATGCCAGCAGTGACCTTTTCAGCATTCCCATTGCATATTTTATCAATGGACACTGTCTCAACTCTTGTGAGAGCTTGCTCATAAGTACAGGTTATTAATTTAAAGCTTTTCAGTTTTGAAACTGGGAATCCAGCACTGCCTAATTCAGCTTTCAGCATGCCAAAAAGAACACATGACTTTCACTTTCGTAAGGCCCAAAACTCTGCAGACTAGCATGATCTGAATCCAATGGAGAGTTGTACCAGGACACTGAACATATGCAAAATTAATCCTGTGAGGTTGGAACTTGCTTATCAGGACTTCTATCATATTTTGAAGTGATTATTTGTTAAAGTGTGTTAACTTGTAGGAATGGACGTTTCTGAGACTTTTAACTTTTTTTTTTTTTTTTCCTGCGAAAATACTGAAGCAAAACTCTTCTTAATAATTAAAACGAAAACTGCATTTTCTTCAACCTTTCTAAAGAGATGATCAGCATTTTCCAATTGGTGGTAATTCTGCCAACACTGATTCATATCATTGTGCCTATTCAAAGAGAGTATCAGTTTCAAAGCATGAGAACATTAGCATTCTTCAAAGAATGAATTGAAAGAGATCTTGGTGTTTGGTTTTAATTGGCTGGTTAGATTTTTAACATTTCTTACCACTGTCATCTTGTTCAAGGTTTTTAAATGGCTGATAATTCTTTTCCCCAGAAATGGTTCGTTTAGAGTGGATTACCTAACATAAAATGTTTGTGGGAGTGGTAAAAGTCTTAAAACAGTTAAAGATGATAGAAAAATAATCCCACAACAATACTGATGAAGCATTGCTTATGTTATTACCTAGATCTTTTATGCTTAGTTATGAAATTAATTTCCAAAGGGTTTGAATAATTAAACTTAAAAGTAAGAATAAAAAGCTGCTAACACACAAAATAAATGGACTATATGACACATGAAAAAATACAAGGAAACCACACTCATGCAAGCTATATCATTAGATGATATTTTTTCTTTTCACATACATATGGTAAATTATAACAGCTGCATTGTGAGGTAAAGACAATTATATGTTATGGCATTCCATTATGAATGTGCTATTTTGAATGGTATGTCTTGCAATGTCACTGATGGACTTTTTGCCCATTTCTTTACTAATAAAACCCTTTCTGTGAGGTGTGCTTGCAGTTTCCTGAAACATAAAGTTTTGCACTGTTTGTATGATCCAGGGATGGATAAAAATCTAGGTAATAAATTGAATCCAAGAATTGTGGGTAATTACAGTGATATAATTTTTGAAATTTCCCTTACATTTTCTGCATTCTAAATTTTTAGGACACTGATGAGTTTAGTTAATTCAGATGTTCCTATAAGGTCTGAAAGGAAACTCATATGTGGTCTTGGTGTGAAAATAGCTGTTTTTCTTGATATTTGACTTTGAGCCAGTAGAATTTATATGTCCTTTTTTTCTGCTCCATTGCCCATTTACACATTTTAATTTCTATAGGATCTCTTTAAAAAATTTAATAGATGCATATCTCTCATCACCTTATTCCACTCCATTGCCTTCTTATTATCTTACTAATTGATTACTTGTTGGGTATATAACTGAGGCAAAGCCTGATAACAGTTCATCTCCTTCTTTTATGTAAGATGCAAATTAGGGCATTAAAACATATTTCACCATATCAGAACCAGTCTTTAAAAAACTAGTGAAATGTGTTGGCCTCTTTGACCTTCACAGAGATGAATTTCATCTACTTTTATACCCCGTAGATAAAACATACAGAGACAACAGAATTACTCTTACTAAAGTAATATATTATTACCATATTTAACAAAAAGAAAAATTTAAGAAGCCTTTTGGTGTTGTATGATGAATTAATTCCTCTTGTACAATCAGTCATTGGTCCTTTTGCTGAGGCATCAAATGTGTGCAATTAATGTCAGTTTCATTACAATAGAAATTTCCTTTATATGGGTTACCAGCACTGTAAATTCACTCAACTGATTCAGAAGTTCCACAAAGGTCAAGTGACATCATCTTTAAAGAGACAATGGCAGGTTTAGTTAGATACAGATGTACCACATAACATTGTACTTCATGACTCAATAAAGAAAATCTTACTTACTAGCCAGATATGTTCTTTGTTTGCATTTAGTGTTAACTCACTAGCATGTGCCAGCCACCAGGTGAAAGAGTAAACATACCCTTTCAAGGAATGTAGTGCTATGACTTCCTGCTAAGAATTTCAGAATTTGCTTTCAAAATATTGTAAAGGTTCAAAATGTACTGGTAAAACTTTCAGAGTCCACTAATTTGTTCAGTGACCTTGCAAAAAGTACTTTGACATTTTAATTTCTGTTTTCAGAAAGCATTCATGGAATCTTCTTCACCAGTATTTGACAAGACTATAAGTGTAAGGAATCTTACTTTCTGTTACCTAAACTTGTGCATCACCAATAATTAACCTTAGGAAATTAAATAGTGTTTTAATTAAATTATAAAGAATGAAAATATAAGAAAGCGGGAAAAAATTCTATTGCAAAAGAAGCAAATATTTTATTAGAAAAAAATACATTTGCAGCTTATGTCTACAAAATAAGAATAGACATAAGATAAAGTAGGTAAAGATCTACTTTATTGGCCATATTAATTTCTTTTGGGCTCAATTATTGAAAATCTATCTATTATCTTGTAGTACATGTCTAATGCAACAACCCATCTGGATTTTTGCCTTCCACATTTTATGATTACACAAGCTTTTATAGTTAGTTCTGGATGCTGAATTGCACATTTTAGAGGATTTCTAATTTTGAGAGCATGTGTAAGAACATGTACTGCAGCCTAAAAATCATAAAAAGTCTCTTCTATGGTTTCATAAGCCTTTAAGAATCAGTTTAAACATAGATGAAATCTGGAGCTGACCATACAGAAAAACAGGGAAGAAGCTTACATTGTAATTTACATTCTCAATATGTGATGTTCAGTTTGATTATCAATTCATATTTTCAGAAAGATAGGAGCTTTGAAGCCCTATTTTTTCCTCTCACTCTTTAACACTGGTCGTTAGCCTGTATGCAACCTGATCATAAGGTCCAGGGCCTATATCCCCTTCCTATCACAGCACCAAATGTAGCTGCGGGCTTAAAACATGACCTCTATTAAATTTTTAACAATTACGTCTCCCACTAGTAATATCACCTAGGTAATAGGCTGTGGCCACTGACCACACTACTGTAGTAGATCCCTGACACTCCCAATGCAATAATTGCCAGGTACTGCAGTGCTGGAAATGAAAAAGATCTTTGATTTTAACACAGTGAATGTAAGACATTTCAGTGATCTGGCAAACTTATTTTCTTTTGATATTGCTGAAAACGCAGTGGGTTGGCCTGAAAATGTCTCCCAAATACACAGATCGAAGAACAGGTAAATAACACTTAATATTCCCCCAAAGAACATAATTACAATTCTTTCTGTGTGAAGACTAGCTTTATCATTTATCAGCTGTTATTGGTCTAAATGCAAGGCTTACTGTTGGGTACTTTTTGTGTCTTTAAGTATATATATACTTATTTTCAAGATTACATTTCTAATTAACTTCTGCTTAAGTATGGTTCCCAGGGTGTTCTCTTGCTTTCCACTTTAATGGCACTTAAAATTAATTGAGCACTTCGGCTGTCAGTTGCTGCTGGAGTACATGAGAGGATATATTTGGTTGCCTTTGACCTGCCTTTGCTATTCACTGCCCTCACAGATCAGACAAAAATTAAAATTAAAATTATATGACTTCACTTATCATACAAGTGTTAAGAAGCTTATGATATCTTTCTGCCCAAAACACATTTTTGAAGATATATAGTAAAAGAAAACCCTAAAAATATTGCTTCTTTTAGCTAAAAGAAGAAAAGGGAGAAAACTAACCTTATTTATTTTTATCCTGAGTCTATTTAAGGTGCTAAATCAGACACTGGTACCTTAAAAATGCACTTGACAAAGCTTCTATACATGTGAAATTGTTGCTGTTTCAGGGTTCATGTAGGTATTTCGTCTCTAACCTTCAACATACACGAACAAATAAAACTTGTACTAAAATTTACTTTTACTAGATGCAGTATCTTTATCAAAGGAATTCAGACACCATAGCACATCCTTAAAAGGTTACCCTTAGAAGTGTATTTTGATAATTATTTTCTCAGCAAATAAGATTTAACCTGGCTTTCCTTGTGTTACACTCTGCAATTTAAACCCAGTACTTTAAATATTGTTTTATTTACTAATCTGACTTCATTCTTCTTAGGAGACTGAAAGTTGTCTGTTCTTGTGATGGTGGGGATACCCTGGGGAAAGCAGTTCTTGTGGAGAGACTTAATAACAGTAGAGAGAAATGCCTGTCCTGCTTCTAACTTTGGGACAAATTTGTGCAAGAAGAGAGTGAATGTTACAATGGGTTGAATGGTCTGGTACTCCTAATGAATTTTAGAAATATCAATTCATCCCATAAAATGCTAACACAGAACATGAGAAAAAGTAAGTCAGGAAAATAAAACACTTCCTTTACATATATGAACTAAAAGTGAAAAACAATTAAAAAAAAATCTTTGAATTATACAATGGCTTGGGCTGGAAGGGACCTTTAAAACCATCTAGATTCTGCTATGAGCAGGGATATAAGTTTGTAAATGGAAGTTTTATTTCCACTGCAAAGCCAAAGCATGAGAGCATGACTGAAGATAAGTTGGCTATATCTAACAGCAAAAAACAGTGAAATGAACTTATATTTCCTCTGCTCTCTAAGATCAAAAATATATTAGGAAGTAACAAGATAATTCTGTGTTTATTCTTGATACTTCTTTATGCTTTACTATGACTTTTTTTGCAAATTACTCTGGAATGTTTTTCATAGTAATATGTCTCAGAATGTGTTAGAAGGTTGTATTGCACTGCACTGAATCACAATGTTGTTGTAAAGTGTCTGATGTTGTCATTATTTACTTCCCTTGTGGACTTTTTCCACATTAATGAACCTCTTTAAAAGTATGGGCATTTTTCAGGCATATTTTTGGACCAGTTAGCTTAAGCAAGGAAATCTGTGAAGACAACTCTCATATTTCTTTTCAGTTGTATGATTTGATCCTCATTTTTATGACTAAGTTCCTTTCTGGGGAGAATTCAGAACAACTGGGCTGGATAAAGTTTATATACCTTAGCTGCTTTAATTAGAAGACATGGCAGATTAAAAAATGAGGCTTTTGCACATTTATTTATTCTCCTTGGGGAAAAAAAAAGAAATAAGAAACATCTGAACTCTTAAGACATGTCAATACATAGCTGATGTTTGCTTTTTCCTGCACATATTCCTGCACTAAAAATAAAAGAATCGTTCCAGGTCCTGAAGAACAGATCATAAGAACGCTAAAATTTCTTGACATTTTTAGAATGAAATAGCAACTACTTTTCTGTAAGGATGTGGTAGTAGGGCAGATATTAGTAGAGGTCGAACTGTGCTTCAAGCCACTGGGAGCCACATGTACCTGTCATGGCTAAAAATAGGTAATTACTGCTCATCTTAGGAAGAAAAAGTCCGCAAGATGCCACCATGACAACCCCTTGTGTCTGATGGCTGCGAAAGACACTTTTGCACCTGTTAGTCTCCTAATTTTGCTAAGGTTTGGCTAGACCTTTGATCTCCAGAGGTTATACTGCCCGAGCTGTACTGTTTCAAGCTAAATAATTATCTAAATTCTATGTAATTTATTTTTTAATGAATTCTAAATAACTTTTTAGAACAGATTCATTTCCTATTTGCTTCTAGTATTCTGTAGGAAAAAAATGCCTGGAGAATATCTAATCTCAGAGGATTCTTGTCAGTGGCATACATGTCATAATTCACCTAGAAAGGAACAGTAGTCTGTGTGTTGTACTGAATGAGGGATGTGGGATGCCACAGACAGCAGAAAGATCTCAGAGACACAGTAAGAAGGGATGCAACTAATCATCTGGAAAAACCTCTGTGCTGAATGCTTTGCAATACTCTATATCAATTGTCATATACAGACATAAGTTAAATGTAGTTATAGAGAACAAAGTATCAATCATACGTGCTGAATAGAGCAGATTAATTGTTTATTATCATTTTTGAGTGATAACATAGAGTGTGGGAAAAGAAATTATGTGTTATATGTCCATTTTTAGGCTTGACATTAGTAAGGCCACAAAATAGCAATATGCTGATATTTTTTTCTCCAGAATTATTTTCTTTTACAACTCTCAGAGATTGACCATAACCTAAGCAGCCAAGAAAGTATCACAAATATTAACAATAGCACACAGGCTAAACTTTTAAAAGCATTTGATTTCCCTTGGAAAAAAATGAGAAATAGTTCTTGATTCTAATGCTCAGCAGATACACTTAGGAAGAAACTTTTACTATTGCCACTTTAAGCTGATGATCAGAGTACCCTGAGAAAATACTTAGGTTAGCCATGTGGAGCATAGAGAGAGAGGTGTATTTTAGAATATGATTCATATCTCCTAGGGTGCAAAGTAGGAAATGGTAAAAAAAGAGAATAGATCTGTTAAAATTTCGGCTATTTTCAAGATCTAGCAATTGAATACTAACTCTGAGAGAATGAAAATGTGTTTTGTATCTGGGTTCAAGAAAGGAAAGGCTCTGTACAATGTAGTCTACAAATTTTGATAGCCGTGGCACATTTAGCCCACATTTAGGTCCATGTTCATGGCATTATGGAGCTTATACTTCATGTGAGCTAAGGATAAAAGCCACGGTTTCTGGTGGTGCAAACACTCTGAAAGTTATGAATTTGTAATGATTATCCTACCAAACCACAAGAACCACAGATTGAGAATGAGAAGCGTCTGGGGCAAGGACACAACTGTGATGGTGGTAGAATTATGAGTCTGGGCAGCACAGTGAAGAAGCAAGGAAAGAGAGAACAAATGCTGTGCTCAGGCATGAGGCATTGCACCTCAAGCTCACTGTGATTCCAATTTCTTATCAAATATAGGGAGAGTTGCTTCTGACTGCTTTAGGATCTTTCTTGGTGCTGATATTGCCAGGTTTGCCAGAGACCAGGACCATGCACGTGGAGTCAAAATTCTCCATATACTAAAAGCCAGGCTCAGGCACCAGTCTAAGCTGTAGAATGAGGCACC
This sequence comes from Cossypha heuglini, assembly GCA_027576195.1. Taxonomy (NCBI): domain Eukaryota; kingdom Metazoa; phylum Chordata; class Aves; order Passeriformes; family Muscicapidae; genus Cossypha; species Cossypha heuglini. The sequence continues at coordinate 33,324,741 of JAODKT010001744.1, forward strand.
AGGTGATTAAAAAATGTATCAGGAGAAAAAAAAGCGAAAGTGTAAGAGTCCTTTCCACCAATATTACCAAGGCATGTTAAATAGTGTTCTCCCTAATTCTTTTCCTTAAATAAACATTAACCAAATATGTTTATTATCTCAAATTCCTGCCCTGAGAGATTTAAAACCCAACAATTTATTATAAGAAATCATTGTTTCCAGCAACAAAAAGATTACTTTGTGTCAACAGATGATACATTTTCATCCCCTGCAGACTCTGGCTAGACAGATAATTTTTCAACAGAACTAATCACACAGATTTAAGAACAAAGTACTACTTTTACGTCTAGGAGACCTTTGCAAGAGACAGTATTCTATTCACATCTGATATGAAATAAATGCCTCTTATGGACCAAATACAATCTGCATTTGGGGTTATTTTATAAGTTTGTCTGACAAGTTGTATGTTATATCTCAGACATTCCATGTAAACAAAACAAATCAAACCACAAGCAAAACAAACAAACAAAAAATCCCCCCACCCCGAAAAATCCCAACAGCCCATCTCTGTTTAAAAGATTGTAATTGGGATAACTTCTATAATGTATTCTGTAACCCATATACTTACAGCTATTGTCTAAAGTCTCTTATGTAACATAATACTCAGGACTTTGAGCACTTTTCCTATATCCTCTCTGTCTTTAGGCTTAGTGCTTTAGAACGAGTAACACTATAACAGAAAATTGTCAAGAGAAGTGTTAACTAAACTTTAGTTTGAATATCATTGTGTCTTCAACTGCTGCTGAATATGTAGTTGTGTATAGCCATTACAGTACACATGTACCTATAATACAAAACATGTGGGCATTACTTAAACATCTGTAACTGGTGTCCGTTAAAGCATTACCCAAAAAATTAAATGGGCTTATTATATTTAATGTATGTTCAATATCTGAATAAGACTTCAAATAGAGGAAGCATTTTCCAAATAACTTTTGTTTTCTACATTAAAAAGTTGTGAACTATGGGTTTTAATATCTGGAAATGGGATTGTGTATTATGCTATAAAATTCATGTGTGTTTTAATTTCAAGGCCCATTACATAAAGCAAGAGAATGCAACTAGCCTTGTAGTGTATCTAGCTGTAGGCTGCAGATTTTTTCTTTTTAAACCTATAAATCTGTGAAGATCACACCAAAACAGTTTATAAAGTATTTTAAACAGAACACTTGAAACATTACTAAGCATCAATGCGGTGAAATGGATTTCTCTTATCCAGATGTCTGGTAATATCAATGTAAATCTTTTTACACTTACACAAAACTTACATTAAATTCTTCCTTAATCTGAACTTCATTTCTTGAAAAACCTTTATGAGGGTTTTTTTTTTACAAAAACTTCTTATTGGCCTTTATATAATTAATTTATCACATTTTCTTTTTTTCTTATTAATTTAAACAGAAGTAGCTTCTCAGAGAGTCTCTTGCAAGACAGGATAAATCCATAATTTTATCAGTTCTAGTTAGGCAAAGATTGAAAAGGAATGTCTTGTTTATTCTTTTTTCTACATATTTTTTTCAGTATTCAACTGGATAGGATACAGGTAACATGCCCTAAAACATATTCATTATAAAGAGAAAAAGCAGGATAAACATGTAATTGTTCATGTTGTCAAAGATCCTAAGTAAATGCGTGACAAATATATTTTTTGCAATGCAAAGAGAGAGAAAGAACTTTGCAATGCAGAGAGAGAAAGAAATTTCTTTGTTATATCCATACAAGCATTTTTACTTCAACATCTAAGCTTTTGGTTCTTGATCATTGGCAGAAAAGAACCCAAACAATTATTTGAGTTTGTAATCTGCTTAAGTGGGACACAAAGATTGACGACGGAAGTATAAAAAGTTACTTATAATTCTATCACAATTCTGTTTTGCAAGCAAAGAACAGACAAGAAAAAAAGAAAGAGAGAAAGGAAAAGTAGAGAACTTGCCTCTGATTTTATGCTTTCAAGGTCCTTAGGTTCAGTTTGAACCAAATATTTAAGCTCTAAAATTAAGACCTAATGGATCTGGAGGTGTTCTGTATAAAAGGATGGTAAATCTTACATGATCTTCTTCCTATTAATAATGTCAAATTAAATAACCCACTGACAGATGGCAGTCAACCTAGCTAATTTTATTATTATTTTTTCAAGCATCTAATGCATTAATTTTAATTAATTCACATTCCAACCCAAATAGTGGTCACTAGACTTTATTGCAAACATAACCATTTCAGCCTGAATTACTGCACCAGTTGATGAGGGAAGAGCAACCAAAATCATCTGCAGGACTTGTGCAAAACATTTGATACTGTCACATGACATCCTGATTTTTAAATTGGAAAGGAATGGTCTTGACAATGGGTCACTGGATGGATAAGGAATTGACTGGATAGCTTCACTCAAAGAGTTGCAGTCAATATGTCCAAATGATGAGTGGTGTCCCTCAGATGTCAGTACTGGGACAAGTGCTGTTTAGCATTTTCAGCAACACAGGATTGAGGGCACCATTAGCAAGTTCACCATTGACACTAAGTTATATGGTGCACTCAACACACTGAAGGGAAGGGATGTCATCCAAAAGGGACTTTGGAAGACTTGAGAGGCATGCATGTGCAAAACCCTCGAAGAACAAGGCCAGGTGTAATGTCCTGTGCCTAGGACAGGGCATTCCTGTGCACAAATACATGCTGGGCAGACAACAGATGGAGAGCGCCTTTCAGAGAAAATTCAGGATATTCATCACTGTGCACTTGCAGCCTAGAAACCACATCCTAGGCTGCATCAAGAGAAGTATGACCAGCAACCTGATTTTCCCCCTCTGCTCTGCTCTGCTCTGCTCTGCTCTGCTCTGCTCTGCTCTGGTGGGACCTCACCTGGAGTACTGTATCCAACTCCTGCACACCCAAAGTAAGAAGGATGTGAAGTTGCTGGAATGAGCCCAGAGTAAGATCGTGAAGATGATCAGAAGTCTAAGAATGCCTCTCCTTTAATGACAGGCTGAGAGCACTGAGGTTGTTCAGTGTCGAGAAGACTCTAAAGAGATCATCTATCATCATCCCTAAAGGAGGCACAGAAGAATGCTGGAGGTGGACTTTATAGCTTGGAATGGAGTGATAGAATAAGAGATAGTGGCTTTAAAATGAAAGACAATATGCTTACTTTCAGTGTTAAAAATAAATTCTTGACTGTGAGGATAATGAGACTGAAATTTTTGGACAGAGAAGTGGTGGATGCCCAATTCTTATCCCTGGAAATGTTTGAAGTCAGGCTGAGAAACCTGATCTAGTGTGTGGCATACCTGACCGTAGGGGTTGGAGCTAGGTGATCTTTGAGGTTCTTTCCAACACCCTTAGATTCTAAAATTCTATGGCATTTTTGACCAGAATAAATTAGAGAGGAAATTATAGCTAATTACACCAAGTGTTGTTATTTAGTGTCTGCTGATTTTGGCAAACCGTTGGTCTGGACTTCAGATTTTTAGGTGACTTGCAATATATTTCTCCGTGAAAAAGTGTCTTGTCGTATGTAAAAACAGTTGAACAGCATTTTCTTACGACCATGACAAAATATCTATTCCAAAATTTGAGAGTTTCAGAAGCTGCGTCAGGGCTAAAACTTTAGGAATGGGTCCAAACACAGTCCACAAAAAATACTTTCTGTCATTATACTTCCATCTTTCTAAGTTGTGACTGACATTTTCCATACAGGCCTAACAACAGATACTTGAATGTATAATACCTGTAAGAGTACTCAAGAAATACTTGATTTTCAGTCAGAGTTCACAACAATTCCATGATAAGTGGACCTCATCTGCTTAATGTTGAACTTTCACATCATACATAGATAGCAACACATATTGCTATCATGTCTCAGTCAGGACTTTTATATTTTCTCTTGCAATGAAAGAAAGGTAAAAAGAGCTTTATTCAATGACTACAACAGAAGGTAATGCTAGTATTATTTTTGCTATGGGGACTTTTCCCCATGCATTTTTAGGATTTTCAAGTAACTAGAGTAATCACCAAAGAATGAGGCGACTTCTAAGAAATGGGAGCTCTTAGTGTAAGAAGTTTGCCTAAATATGAGACTTGTAAAGCTAGTGACTTCATGCCTTGTCCATTTTTTTTGTCACATGGCTAAAATTAAAAATTAAACCTGGGGAAGGAAGATAAATTTAATCTTGGAATAGCTCCTAGAGAGACTAGGAAACATCCCATAGGTGAGTCACTATTTGAATAACAGCCTAGTTGTTATCTTTCATTTGGTTTGTAAATGTCTGCAGATGTGGATGTGTCATCCACATAGAACATATTTAAAAGCAACAAAAAGTTTGTAAGTGTATCATCCAAGGATCACACTCTTTCTTACAGTTAGGACTAAGATAATTAAGTCGCAGTTGTAGGAAGTTTTTCTAAGCATCTACTCACTTAACACCATGGTTCCTCACTACACAGGCCTTTTACAAATGATGATTGGTTATTACTGTGTTTTCAATGTGCAGTTTATATTATCTTAAAAAGTGCAATTTTCAAACTTTTATTCCAAGGATTCTTACTTTAAATAAGATTTCACTAGCTGAGTAATTTTTGAGTTCAAAATGTTAAGTTTATATCTACTGTCTTATTTAGTGGCATAAAAGTAATTCTTTAAACTGTAGTAGAATGAAAGAAAAAATGATGCAGGAAATACATCCATATTAGAAAAACATGCTTCTAGTCTAACTTTATGATCCAGAAAAAAATGCTGACATGATAAAAGAAGAATAAAGCAAATATTCTAGACCGCTGAAATATAATTAGAGCATAATTTCAATTATCTAAATGTAGCTTACCTGAAAATTCACATTATCAGAAACAATTGGAAAAGAATCTGATATTACTTAATCCAATACTGAATTTAATTAACATATGAGCATGTAAGTCTGCACAAGAAGACTGAAAAGAAGTGATCAAATTGGAGGGTGTCTTTGGAAGAAAATAAGAAGTCAGAGGTTTTAAAAAAATTATGCCATTGCAAGAAAACTGAAGTCATGTTGTGTCTTTAGCTTTCAGCATCTAAAATGATTAGCACATAAAGATCACAGTAAACATTTAAAAGGCCAATATAGGAGTAAAAATTGCTGCCTTCCATGCTCATAACAGGAAGGTAAGAGAATGTAGGTGTTTTGTTCATACAGATCCACACAGTGGCCGCCTTTACAACTTGAGTCTAAGCTAGTCACACCATATGCACCTGGGTGGAGTAGCATACAATGGCTATGAAGACAGCTGACTCGGGATAATGCCAGTCTCGCAGCAGCATTCCAGAATTTAAGGTAGAACAATTTTTCTTTAATTGTTTCTCAGTCTTCTGCTTCGTGTAGTAACCTCTGTGGCATGTGTCCACCCTCTGTTCAGTATTGCATTTTGTTGTTGAAATTGTGGCAGATGTTCCAGCTGTGGAAGGTTCAAAGGGGCATAGAAATGTTTGTTCTAAAATATAGATTTTATTTCAAACTCTGCAAAATCATACCGGATATTTTTAAACTACTTATTTCAATATTGAAATCAACTGGAACAATGCTTTATAAGAAGAAAAAATACCTCACTAACCATGTAAGAAAATTTTGGCAGATCAAACATTTTCAAAGAATACTAGCCTTATAGAACTCCTGTAATACTAAGATCACGAATGTTTTCATTTAGTATTTTGTGAGTACTGTCTGTTTTGTGGCTTCTATGTATTAGTCTAAAAATTTGGCACATAAAATTATTTGAAATTTCAGATGTTTGATGTCTTACTGCGTCCAGGCTTTCTTAGCCATAGTATGCAATGATAAAAACGGAGTTGGAAAGACCCTTCCAACCCAAATAATACTCTGTTTTCTGCATATATAAAACTTCATTAGAAAAACAACACAGACCTATTGACTATGCAGAAAAGTGTTTTGCACTCATAATTACTTGTGATTAGCAGGGTTACTGTGACTGTGGGTTCACAATCTCTTTTAAAGAATATTAAAGTTATTGAAATATCAACAAAATTAGGTACTGGATTTTAGATGCCAGGTAAAGTAATAAAAAAAATGGCAAGTGTCGAAAGTGGAAGAGAAAGAGGATTAAAGTATGAGAAACAGAAAAAAAACCAGTAATAGGCAACTGAGTACAAAAGATAGATAAAAATGTTAGACAGTGAAAAGTATGATTTTTTTCAGTTTTACAATTTGGTGGGATGACTAAAGGTTATGTTAAGAACTTCAATCCATCCTGCATAACCATGACTGGTCTTATCAAACCTCTTTTGTTAAGAAGGTCTGTGAATGTATTAACAAGAACTATATTTTAAATCATTTTCCATATTTATTAGATTTTTCAACTCAGTTTTTGAACTGTGTCCTTAATAGAAAAAACTTCAAAATTTATCTCAGAATGTTATTTAATTTTCTTACTACTACTACTATTACTAAAGGTTTTGTGGTTGTTCGGAGTTCTGAGCTGTGTTTCGGATCACTTTTCATTTTTGGGTAGCAGGTCACTGAAAAAAGGTAGAGATTATTTTTGCCTGTTCTGTTCCTCCCTAAGGAAATGAAGTACTTCGTGTCAAGCAATGAAGCAAAGCATTTCCATCTCTGAATTCACCTCTGCCCTTTTCATACAAAAGAGAACTGTTTTACTAATTTTATTGAAACAATTTCATCACATACTCTTACTTATTAGTTTTTACCACTTCAGTCTTGAAACTATCTGTTAGAAGGAAGGAGATTTCTTTTCTTTAGGTAGTTGATTTCTGATGGCTATGAAGGAAAATTTGCTGAAGTGGTACATTAGGCACTCTTAATGATTAAAAATATTTAATCAATACTTTTAGAAATTATCTAAAAGTAGTATGGTTTCACATCACACAGATGCATAGGTGGGAGAAATAGTGATTCAGAATGCCTCAAGTCTCTCATCTATTATACACCTGCTTAAAATCATCATGAGCAGGATTTAAAGAAAAAAAGTCTCTTTTACCCACTATGAGGTATTGAATTCAGTGGATGCGAAAATAAGGATTTAAATCTCAAAATTAAATTCAGAATGTTATACAGTTAGCAAACTATAAATTCTTCAAAATCAGACATTTTGTATTTCATTAGGAAATATGTACATTACTTAGGTCTTCATGGAAAGATAAAACATTTAACTAATAATTATAAAAACATTTTAAATCCTGAGACTGACCTTTCCTTCACCTCATGGCTAACAAGAGAATTACATGAGGATATGAAAATGAACAGATTCCTAACTCCCCACAGCAAACATAATTTCAGTTTTTCTCAGTCGCAAATCTTTATGGAATTCCTTTAAATGTCTTCAACACATGCTTGTGTTAAAAAAAGAAAGAAAGAAAAAAAAAGGAGATATGAGTGAAAGACAGAGACAAGTTATTGTACCACTTATTAACAAAAAGAAAAAAAAGGCTTACAGAATCTCTAGTGAAAGACATTTAAATCTCCTTAAATTTTAGCTGATAATGACTCTTTCTTAGTTTTGTAATTACACTGGAGAAATATGATGACATTTTGGCATAATTTTGTTCATCTTTTTAAGTTTTAGAGCTTTAAAGATAAATGAGGCAAGAATGGCCTCACCTGGTAGAAGTTGGTTCTAACTGATGCAATGATGCCTACTGTATGAGAACCTAGATATTTGGGTTTTAGGACTATTTTTGGTTTTGTTTTTGGTTTTTTTCAGTAACAATTCTTGCTTATAAATTATCTAGGAAGTGCTCTGTGGGCTGTATATAAGCTATAAAACAGCTATATAGAGGTATCACGCTGAAAACGAAATGTTTCCCCTCTTGGCATACATCCTGGGCTGGGGCTGTACAGTCTGCTGGAGTGCAAGGAGGTGTGGGGTGGCCCTGTCACTAGTGGCGTTCACCTGCTCACACAGGTGGTGCAGAAGCAGCCAGTTGTGCTCCAGGCAATCTCAGACGAGCTGTCATCCCAGTCCTCTGCTGGCCCAACCCCTGGCAGGCACTGTGCAGCATGGGGGGTAAGCACCTGGTGGCTTGTGCGGGCAAGCACACACTGCAGAGGTGTGAGATCCAGTGAGATCATGGACCACTCCAAACCACTCGAACATGCAGGATGGGCTGGAAACACGGCCACAAACAGAGCTGTGTGAAATAGCATGTGTCAGGATGAAGGAGATGAGTTCAACAGCTCTGCTAATGGCCTGGAAGAGGGAGGAGAGACCAAGGCTATTCAGTTTGTGAATGATACTAAATATGGGGAAAGCACCAGGGGCAAGAATATATTTCAGGAGGATTCTGAAATTATGGGCTGACAAGATAGGAAGATACAGCCTAGAAATTGTAAAGTAGCAGAGCAACAAAACCCCAAGAAAATGCAAGAGCTCATGGTGAAAAACCTGTGAAAAAAAGCAATACCAGAAGGGGATGGAGGAGGAAGTAGAGAATGATGTAACAGCTAGATTACTGGCTTTACGAGTCTGAAAATTACAAATAAATTTCTTGTATTAGTGTCCTAAGTTAGCAACAGAAGATTTTTTTTTTCCCAGATGAATCTCATCTTATTCATTCAAAGTTACACTTAAATCTTTAACAGAAAAATGTATATCTAACCTATGGTCCCATTCAAACCTGGAGTGAAAGAAGACTATCTTATTTATTTTTTGCCACCATACCCTGCTCCATTAATTTCCTGTCTGGCTGGACATTTTCTGAACCCACCTGTATTGGTCCAGAATATTCACATTTCATATCGTGGAAAGACTGGATGGTTTTTTGCATCTGGGATGAAGAGCAAGAGAATACCCAAGATCACACAAAATCATCGAAAGAGTTTGAAAGGATTTAGGTGGCTCAATAAGCATTAGTTCATATACATGAATTAACCACTATTTCAGGTTGCCAAAACAATGCATTCCACAGAGCTGAAAGATAAAATCTGAAATTAGTTGTAGGACAAGAATGTAATGTCATTGAATTCCTCAGACCTTGGACCAGAAAACCAGTTGCTTAAATCTGTTAAAAAAAAAAAAAAAAAAAAAAAGAGGGTTACAGCTGAAAATGTAGAACAACGCTTATTAATTTGCCTCAAAGAAGAACAATATTTTTCACGGGAATGAATGATTTATGATATTTTATTGCATAGTTGAAGTTTAATATGTGCACATAATACAATTGTACAATGTAAAATTTTTTTAAAAGGTATTTATTCCTGAATTTATTTTTGATTCTGCAATTTACTGCATATGCAAACTGTAATTTAAGTAGAATGTATAATGTAATAATAAATAATCTTTACTTATTAAATGAGAAGAACTGAATTTATTAAATTTCCTGGGTTTTACATAATTTTAAAATATATAAAGAAAGAGTCATGTTGTACCTGAGTATTAGTTACTCATAGGAACACATGACTACTTATTTTACACTGAGTTTTACAGTAAATCTCAGTAGAACAAATAGGAGACAGGAGAGGAACTTGAATTTCTAAGACATGGATTTTCAGTATGCTTCTTCATAAGAAAGGTCTAATTTATCAAATACCCAAGCAAATGGAAATTTCAAGAACTTCTCTATGAATTTTATAACCACATATTCAAAATAATTGGATGCTTATTCTCGGACTCTTTGATTTTGTGATTACCTTTGGACAACATGAATTCTTTTGCCTTAAAACAATTTTATTCTTCTAAGGTGATTTGCTATGAGCAATCTTATATGGATCTCCTTGTAATGTAGATTTTCTATTTCAGGGAAATCATGTCATTAAGGAACTTGTATGACACATTCAGAATGTCATATTTTATGATTCCTCCCTTGTAAAGGAACATCCATTAACTGGAAGACAAACAAGTGAACAGACACAAGGCCAAGCTATCTCCCAGAAACAAAAATCCTACCTTACCAAGAAAATAAAACGTTTCTTTTTTCCCTTTTTCTTTTTCCCAGACTGTTAAAAGTGGCCTGAATGACCTAAATGTACTGACTTCAGAAGAATTGACTCTCTAGTTCAATGATACCTGGGAGGTGTTGAGCGATCTTGAAAATCTAGCAATGGTCTTGATTTCACTTTCCTTATTCATAAGGAAATTAATTTCCTTCTTCACATTCATTAATGTGAATGAATGTAGTTCACTTTGTCTTTTGAATCTAAATTTTCATCATAGAAACTAGTGTTCTTCATGTTATGGATCTGCCTCCCTTCTACCACATTTTTCAGTGGTCTATTTTTCCTTAATACCTCCTAATTACATTATTTTATTTTTTTCTTTTTTTGGTCCTTGCAGCTGCTGCCCTATAGCACACCTGTCAAAACAGGTGGTCTGCATTTACTTTCAAAATAATTTGAGAAGTTTCTTGCAGCATAACATTGTAGGTAGGAAATTACTGATTATTATCATTATTATTAGCTGTTATTATAAACCTCTTTAAATTCCTGTTTGATGCTTTCCTATGGTATTTATTATAAAGGCATTTATAAAACTTTTTAAAACTTTTTCATGTTTTCAGATTTCTGTCCACATGATAAAAAAATAGTAACATCTCCAAAATAAGACTAGTCTTAACCTTTTTATTTTAGTATTCATTAACTGGGTTCTTGCTGGACTAAGAAAATCCTACATGTTTATTTTTTCATTCGAGATATTTCCACTGGGCTACATGTTGCTTGCAGGATTTTGTAAATTAATTAATTCTATATAACCTTCTTGCCTTCAAATAAAATGTTCACATTTCGAATTCCCAGAAGGGAATTTATGTCTACTTTTTTCACAGTTGCTTAGAAATCCACCGGCACTATGTAAGCATTTACTATTTGCACATTGTTTGAAGCATTAGAACTACTTTGTCAGCAAAATCTAAATTTAATCTCATTCTGACCAACATTAATACAGTTATCTTTGTGCCTACCCATTAATTCAGATACGTTCTTTTACTGCAGTTGCTGAAGATTAGAAATTATTTGGAAGATTAAAAGGCAAGACAGCCTGGGGCAAGATTGTTTTCTGAGAAGTCCAAAGGCCCTCTGTATAGTGATCCTGAAAGGGAAAAAAAAAGTTCGTAGTAAACTAGTTCTAATTTACCTCTGTCTATTACTCTCATAGCAGAGCTGTAACTTCTCACTGTTTAAATTGAGTGGAGTTCCAGTTCATAGGTTATTTTCTAAGCACTAACTCCCTGTAGACTACTCACCAGACTAGTAAATCAGCAGGCAAGAAAAGAAAGAGACAAAAATAATTCTTCTGAAAAACATTTAGGTGGGAAAACTTAAGGGACTGGAAATCAAGAATATATCTACAGCATCCTAGATGACATAGGGCATTTTTCTATTCAGAATCAAAGGTGTGCATTGGCCAAAAGCCAGTTTGTTCTGTTTGGCTTATCAATAAGAATAAGGAACAAGGTAACCCTTTTAAAAAATTTACAGGTAAAAGTGTTAAAGATACCTGAAATGAAAAAAAAAATTATATCTACTAGAATAT
>JAODKT010001744.1:33336261-33352832 GCA_027576195.1 Cossypha heuglini
TAATGATGCCTTCTGGCGTAATTTAGAATATTGTTTTTCTAAATAGATTGTTTTTACTTACCACTGTTAACAAAAGCAAAATCTTATAACCTGTATAATCTTATAATCTTTAAGTAGAATTTTAGAATATTTATCAATTTAATGTGTGCATGTAAATTATTGCATGTATATAAATAGATATAAAATTTAAAAAAAAAATTGAGCCAAAATATATTTTTAAGAATTTATGGTAAGGAAAACTACAGCTGAATTTCTCTCACACAGAAATTATTGAAATCACTTTCATTTATTTTGTTTTGCATACTATTTAATTCCATTGTCTGTAATTTTGCCTGTATGCTTTTAGTATTTGCTTACAGATCTTTGTAGTGAAGAATTCAAGTAAATATTGCATATAATTTTTAGGAATATCATATGGAAGTCAGGTGCTTTCTTATTTGGTGATAGATTTTGGGTTTTAAGGGTTGAAAGAACAATTTGCCTTTGATTTCCTGGGGAGAATATGTAAGGAATATGTAAGATCTGAATTTAAGACTAGAAATTGACCATTCTCATCTGGCTCTCTATCTAATGTGGGTATCATTTTCCCTCTAAGTCACAAACTTAACTTCTAAATGTTTATTATTTTTGATGTCTTTCAAAAATGCCCTCTGTTTGAGGTGTAAAATAATGTCCATTTTCAAGGAATTATTTTCTCATTAATCTTGCTGAGAATAACCTTCTGAAAACTGGATGAGAACCTATATCCTTTAGCAAGTGCCAAATATCAACAGCTAGAAAAACCCCTTGTTTCAAAATAAAATAATGATTCATTGTGTAAGGTGTGGCATAAGTAAAATGCTTGTCCTTACAGAAACACAGAAAAAAATTACATATAAGGCAACTAAAGTTTAGGATAATCAGGAGATTTGTAATGATTGGTATGTTTCAGGGCATTAATCTCATCAGAGTACTAGGAACGTAAGTGAACTGTCACAAATAACCTATGAAAATAATCTGATCAGATTCTTTAATTATTCTATTTCAGAAAGAAAATATTATTTATATGTGTTGTGAATGGGTGTGAAGTGGCATGTTAAATACAGAGAAAATATTTATACAAAAAAGCATTTATTTTTCTTCTATATTTAAATCAAAATTGAAATGGATTTATATACTTTATATCATAATTTTGTGATATAAACGTCCACAGTTTCAGTTATTCTAGGATTGTACCCTTAAAGAACAGGCTGCAGAAAGGAAAAGTAAAGAATATTTTTTGGGATATTTTCCTTAAAAAAAACAATTTTTCATTCTTAACAGACATAGAAAATTCATTTACAATGGAGAATTTTTCAGAGATAGACATGTGGAAAGATTTTAATGGTAGACCTCATCAGAATTAGTTATATTTGGTGCAGACTTTACAGAGAAGTTTATAGGTGTTTATTGTGCAGATAGCAATGCCTATGCCAGTTATCTTCAGTTTATAATCTGTGGAGAGAAATAGCACTTTGGGGATAAGAAAGATCTCATTTTCAGGTACTACTTTAGGTCAAGATGAATCATCTTGTAGAAATATCAGTTTCTTCCATCTATGGAGTCTAAACAACTAAACTGTCACTCAAAATTATTCATAATTTTATGAATTTACCACTTGGTAATTAGATAATAACATAGTTTTGTTACAACTAAAAACTATCACAGTAATGGCCAGTTTAAAAATGCATTTATTTTTGATAAGGTAATCAATTGCCTCAAAACCAACAAAGAATTAAAGCAGTAGTAAATGAAGGTTTATTCGCTGTAATTAATAGGAAAAATGAGGGAAGTTTAACAAAGAGAAAAGCAAACAAAGAGAAAAACAAACAATACTTTTCCGGTGGTATAATACTGAATATGTAGTGAAGCTCCAAAATTAAAAAGTATAGAATTACTTGAAACCTTCTTCACACAAAATTGACTATACTAAGACTATGATTAATACATGCTATTAAGGAGTTATTAAGAATTTGCATTAAAGCTGTAATGCAGTATTAATTTTTCCAGGAATGTACCTCATAAGTTGCTGCGCACATTAAAAAATGTAGAACCTCAGGGAAGCTATTTAAGAAAATTAGTATGCTATTTTAGAAATGTTATGGCTTATTGTTGGAACTGCAAAATATCACCCTATTTCTTATGAACTATTTTGCTAAAATGAAGTTTACTTGCATATCTGGACATGTCAAGAGAGGTAGCTGAAACTACTTGAGGTTAATATTATTGAAGAAAGTATTTTACTTTCTATTAAAAATTATATGATTATACTCTAGAGTATGTAAATATCTTCTGTTCCACGATTTATAACCTTTAGGCAAATTAGTGAATTTGATTACATAACGCTGTTTCAAATTTTATACAGATAACCTTTCTGGTAGTTTTTACTTTAAATTTATAGCTGAAAGAGCACAGTGGGCTTTTAGTGATAGGCTCTAACCATATCTGAGTAACAGTAACTGTTATGCATGACTTGCAAAAGTTTAAAATGGGAATGTTAACATCACGTATATCTTCCGGCACCTCTCTTCCAAGCTTCTTTCCAGTCCTGATAGCACCACAGATTGCAACAAAACCATTGATTATTCATGTATCTGTGGGTTTCAAATACTTTTTCAGGTTATTCTTTTATGGAAAATTAATTTTAATACTGCTTTGAGTGGGATTGGGATAGAGTCATTCTGAAAAACATGTATAAAGACCATACGGATACACTTGGATGAACTGTTTTGGTGTTCAACTATACTACAAACGGTCACTGATTTATCTTATCTTTTGTTTTCTTTACATTTTTGCAAGGGAAATTGATTGTTGTAAAGAACTAGTTCTTAACTATAAATATATAATAGAATGTAATATTACAGTAATTACAGTAATAATAAAAATGGATCATTTATCCTAAAAAAATAATAATCTGTTACTGAACTTTGTATTAAACGTGTCATTACCTCATGTTCAAACCACTCACCTGTGCTAAAGCAATCAATTGTATTTTTGGTAAATTCAGCACAACAGTGTGCATTCCAAACTCCCTGGTGATCACATATTTAACCTTTTAACACAAAAAGAATTTAAATAATCAAAGTGTGAATCCCTCTTCCATAGTGGAATACCAAGAAGCAAGAAGATTTTGTGTTTTCAGGCAGAAAGAAAGCTATAAAGTAAAAATTACCATATATTCTGTACCTAGTGACTGAAATACTAAAGACTGTAAATGTGAGCTGGTCCTTTTGAGAGCATTTAAATACATATTGGAAATCAGTTCTAGTCAGTCAGCAGAGAAGGAATTATACAATAAAACAATAATGAATTTTGTACCAAAGAACACTGTGTATCAGAGTTCAAAACTGCAGGTCAAAGAATAGAAAATATAAAAGATGCACGCATGTATTGGGATTGTATGGCAAGCTTCTGGTAGTGGGGAGGCTACAAGGGTGTAATCTGTAAAATGGGCCCTGCCTTGTGTGACAGAGCCAATGCCAGCCTGTGCCGACGCTGACCTAACACTGACCAAGACTGAGACATTGAAAATGGTGGTAGCACTTCTGGGATAAAGTGTTTAAGAAGGAGAAAAACTGCTGCTCAAAAGCAGATGGAAAAGATGGATGTGAGAGAAATGGCCCTATAGAACCAAGGTCAGTGAAGCAGAAGGGGGTAGTCTTGCTCCAGCAGCCAGAACAGAGATTCCCCTACAGACCATGGTGCACTGCTGCCCATGGAGGTTCCCAGTCAAGCCAAAGGAGGATGCGACCATATGGAGAGCCAGTCTTGAAGCAGGGTCCTGGCAGACCTGTGCAACTATGAAAAGAGGAGCTCATACAGGTTCATATTTCCTTGACAGGACCCACTCCAGAGCAGTCTCTTCCTGAAGGACTGTATCCCATGGAAGGAACCCATGCTGGTGCAGTTTTTGATGAACTGGAGCTTCCATTGGGAGGGACCCACATTTCAGCTCACTGAGGACTGCCTCTTGTAGGGGGGAGAAGCAGAAGAGTGGCAAAGACAAAGAGCTGTGAACCCTGCATTTCCTGTCTTCCTGCATCACTCAGAGAAAGTAGAAATATTGGGAGTGAAGTTGGTCCCAGGAAGAAGGGAGGGTTGGAGGGAAGATGTATTTCTCATTACTATTATCTGATTTGATTTGTAAGCAACTAAACTAATTTACTCAAATTGAGTGTTTCAGCCGTGACAGTATTCGATGTGTGATCTCATGATCCATTGGTATGTTGTACCATGCATCTTTCGTTTGCTATATTTTTTTTCTTCCCCATCCAGCTGATAAAGAGAAATGATAGATTTGGTGAGCACCTGGAGTCCAGCCAAGGTCAGCCCACCACAGGACTAGAGATAAATTAACTCCAAATACTGCTTGACTCTTCAGGTTGAAGTAAATTTGAAGTAAAACATTGAGGTATGCTTCACGTAGGCACAAATCTGACAGTATCCTCTTTTGCTTATTCTTTATCTATACATGCTGAATAACAATAAGGATTGTTTAGGCTTTTTATTTACTTGTTTTATTTAATAGAGATTACTGAAATACCTCAAGTGTCAGTCAACCTGTAATCTCTGATTTTTTTGTGGGGTTTTTCTGAGAACAACCTTTCTTTGCAACTTTGTACTGATCTGTAAATGCTTAAAGAGAGAATTTTAGAAAAGCTATTCTTTCTCATATCTCTACTAGAATCTGAATCTTTACTCATGACAGTTCAGAAAATTCATACCTCACGATGATATATTCAATTAACAAATCTTGGGCTTTGTGGAGGACTAAGCTGCAGTGAATCAAATTGCATTTCCACTGAAGCTGACCTGGAGTAGTTGCTTCGTTTTATAAATTGCAAAATAGAATCCCAGCTAAAATGACCTTTCTAAAATTCTATTTGTAAAATTCTATCAGATGAATATATTCTGTTAGAGTGACCGGGTAAAATTTTAAAAGTTATTTCACAGGAAGAGCTCTTCATTCTCTCACTACCATTTCATACAACCATAGAATACCAGGTCAGAAGGGCCCTCATCATCTAGTCCAACTTCTCTTTGCAAAGGCAAAGTCTGGGGAAGATAATGCAGAATCTTGTCCAGCTGAATATATTATTGCAGAACCCAAGACTTCCATGGGCAGATTATGCTAATGTCTGACTCTCCTTATTGTGAGAAATTTGCCTCCCGTGTCCAGTTGGAATCTCTGTAGCAGTAACTTGTACCCATTATCTGTCATCTTTTCCACGTGATCCATTTTAAAAAGGGTTCTCCATCTCCTTTGTAGCCACCTTTTAAATGCTGAAATAGGGTGATAAGGGTTTTTCCTAAGTCTTCTTCTCTCAAGGCAGATAAAATCCCGTTCCCTCAACCTTTCTTCACATGGCAGGTTTTCCAGACTTTCGATCATCTTTGTGATCCATCTCTGGAGCCTCTGTAGCCTCTCCACACATTTTTTACATTTCAGGGACGTAATTTTTCTTGAATTTCCTACCTTCATGTTTTAGATTTTTTGTCTTGTCAGACCTGTCTGTCCACAGGTTTGGTTTTTAATTATTTGTTAGTATCTCTTAACTAAACACACTCTCTTTTTTCTTTCATGTCACAGGTAGCTGGTCAAGGCCCTCAAAGGCATTGAATTTTACATCTGATCTTACTGATTTTATGCTCACAGGTACTTTTTAATTTTTTTTTATTTTATTTTAAATAACAACTAAGTCATGAATACTTTTAATCTATATAGTTACTCTCAGTATTGTTATTTTTAATTCTTCCTGTTTCTATGGTGCAGTGAGAAGTGCTATCAACTGAAGACCCTTATAGGTAGGAAAACTTATGTTGTGATGAGCAGCATAACTGACTCTGTGAAAAATTAGTTATAAGGTGTCCTACATTCAAGCCTTCAAATACCATCCTGGCACCTGTGATCTCAAAGATTGCCATTGGAATTTCATTCAACACATGGGTGATCTCAGTAGGTACAGATCCATATCTTTCACAGCTTGCAAAGTACACAAGAAGAAAATGTGCTTTGTTTTGTCTAATATGACAAGTCCTATCATGTCTCTTAATTTACTTTTGTAGTACAACTTCATTTGCAACAATTTCAGCTCGCATTGAATTGGTCTCCAAGAAAGACACATTAGTATAAAGACATTTCAAAGCATTTGGAAAAGTGAAAGCATAAAATCGTATTCAGTAAAGAATAAATGGAGACATGTTGACCAAAAAGTCTACAAGAAATGAAAATTACATAAACTATGGTTGCTATCAAGGCTACACTTATTATCAATAATTATAGCTAATAATTTATTATTAATAATTATATTTAAAATATTATTATTATGAGTAGTAGTAGTAGTAATAGTAGTATTATACTGCCTAACATGCTTGTACTTGAAACTTAACCTAATATTTGAGCTTTATGAAAATCAAACTGAACACAATGTGTTAAAATCTCCCCTTCGTCCTGTATTGCAAAATATGCGCCACAAATCCAAAGATAGGGCTTGCTATACTAGAGAACATCTGATACATTCTTCATAAAGATAGTCATGGTTATTCATTCCAGTCCAGCCCATTTCCACTGTATTACTAACAGGTATTCTTACAACACATTCCCAGTAAGATTTAGAACTTCAGAGTAGAAAAAGGTACAAGGCAGAAAGGTACCACAATAGAGGATATGGGTTTTTTTAGAAATATGCCATATTTTCTCAGCTATTTCAAATTTTCTGTACCATCTATGTCTGTTAATTGTTTGTTAATAGTGAGTACTTTATCAGCCTAATCTTATCTCACCTGCTTTTTTTTCTGAGAGTGGAGAATTTTTTGTACCATTAAAAATACTGCAATAACCTGTACGAGTATATCAGATAAAAATTCTTTCTTTAAATTTTTTGCTCAAAAACCTATTGATACTGCCAACCGAATGTATGTTTTATGGATATTTTAAAGCATTTTCTTAAGGGGAAAGAAGTAATTCCTTTTTTTAATAAACTTTCAAATTATGTAATATTTTGTAATTATAGACAAAACATAGAGACAGTTTTTGTAATTTTGATTTTCCATTGCTTTTTGTTTTGTATCTCTACATGTTTTAGTTGATATAGGGGAGAAATAATTAGAAGGAACACTCTCTTAAATAAAAAACTGGCCTATTCATTTTATTAGGCAATATTGGAATATACCGGAAGTTGCAGAATGAAGTGGAGGAATAGACTTTGATTTTACCCCAAAGCATGGTACGAACTAATTTGATACATAATTCCCAATCTGCAGCTTGTTGCAATTTGCTATTGTAAATCTCAATATTTCACTTTGTTGGTGATGCTTGCCAGTATTGCCCCAGTATGAGAAGACATCTGTGTCTTGATGCTCCTTTCCCCCTTTGCTGCATTTTCCAGGCTTCCAGAGGTAACATATTGCACAGAAATCACACTTGTTGTAATGGTGAATAGTTAAAAACAACTATCAAAATATCACCACCTATAACATTGGAGATCATTATTTATATTCCTTACCAGATGGTGAATTATTTATATCTACTAATCCTTGAATGGTTTGGGTGTATTTTGTTTCCTGACAATAATATTCAAATATAATATTCAAAATATAATACACAATATAATATTCTATAATATTTTGGAAATAATTTTGATTTAAAAATCTAAGTGACTTGATTAATGGGGGTTTTATCCTTATTGTATATTAATTAATTCTTTTGCAAAGAGTAACATAGACAATCTCCTGATTTAAGTAAGGTGAGATAATTAAGTCCTGTGTAACACGAAGGAATTTAAAAAAAAAAAAAATCCTCTGCATAATAGTAACCTTATTTTTCCACAAACATTCCAAATAATTTTAATGAAAGTTATTGATTAATGATACATAAAATTTTGAGAAAGAAGCTGAAAACTGAGGATAGACTGTGTAAGGAGATCCTCCATATCTCTTTTATCAATGATATATCTCCTAAGAAACTGTAATAGTCAAAGAGGCAAAAATATTTTGAAGAGAAAAAAAGGCAATATTCCATATTCCTTTTGTTTATAGTCTTCTATTTTTAGTAGAAATAAATAAAAAATAGAAAATAACATCTTTGTACAGTCAAATCATAGCTGCAAAAAAAAAAACTGAATCAAGTTTTAGACTGGATATCTTTTAGAGCGCATTGCTTAGAAGGAGAAAATTATTAGAATGGCAATAGTAAAAGCTATCAATAATATTAGAACATCTTGCCTCAAAAATCTTTGCACTGACAACCTGAAGGAAGAGCTCTAGCACAGTGTGCATAATGCAAGACAGCTAAAATTCTTCAAGGAATAAATGATACTTAATTTTCAGCTATAGCAAAACCAATAACTGCATAGACTATACAAAACAGAAAAATAATTAGTTATAGTTATGTTAAAAAAGCTACGAAATAATTACCTTTAAACTAGCAACAAAAATATTACTGAGACTGATCCCATTGGTAGAATTTCATTTTCTTGATCACGGGACAGTTTGGACACCACCAAGCCTCCTGCAAACAGACAGAGTTCATTGGTCTAAAAGGACCAAAAATATTCTAGCCCATGTGTTGTCAGGGATAGATTGTCAGGGCTTTTACTAGGCTTGAAGAAGGAAAAGACTAAGACAATTCTCACTAGACATGAGCCTGGGATGGCACACCAGTGCTGTGGGTGACATGGACAGCCCAGCTGAAGTGCATCTGCACCAGTGCACCCTGCATGGGTCACAAACAATGGGAGCAGCAGGAAGCTGTGATGGAGTTATCACCATGGAAGTGTGGTGGGGTGGCTGGATGCTGCAGGGGGTGGCTACAAGCTCTTCAGAAGGGACAGGTGAGGAAGGAGAGGCGGTGGGGGGACTCTGTACCCTGGGGAGGGTTTTGGCTGCACAGAGCTCAGGGGCAGTGGGGATAAGGCTGAGAGCCTGTGGTGACAGTCAGAGGGATGGACAGCAAGGCACAGATCCTGCTGGGAGTCTGGCACACACCACCCAACCAGGATGAAGTGAAATATTCTGTCAGTGGATGTTCCATGATCACTAGCCCTCGTTCTTGGCAGACTTTATCTTGCCCAATGCCTGCTGGACACTCAGCAGTGGAGAGGAGACAGTCTGGGAGAACCTTTTATTAATAACCTAAGGTTCTAATTTTCCAACAAAAATTATTAAATTACCTGAAGGCCTGTCCTATATCTGTTTTTATAACAAATCTATTGGTCAGAAGCATGTGTTTTCACCTCCATAGTGGAATTGGGAGACTCCATTATGGAGCTATCATAACGATTACTTCTACTTTGTAGTGTGGGTTATCACCTAAGATAGTTTTTTTATGAACAAAACCATGTTATGCTAGATAATGGACAAACACAGAACAAAAAGACAATGGTTATCCCTCAATATTGCACTCTATGGCAGGTTCACTAACTCCTCTCTCTCGTGTACACTAAGTAAATGTGTGCATCCAGTCGTCACATTTGCCTGATCCTGATACATCAGCAACTGCCCTGGAAAAGCTCTGATGTATGGTCACTGTACTTTCAGAGCAGGGTGCTGTTCCCTGCAACCCTGCACAGCTCCTTTCTTCAAAATCTAATTAATCAAGATGAGAGGATTTAAATCTACATACCAGCTGTGTTTTATTTGTAATGAGTGGTACTTCACAATGGAAATGCAAATCTGCAGCCAAGGTCAGAATGCACTCTGTAGGACAACCCGTTCTTTCATAACCCAGACTTTGTGATTTTTGCTGAAAAGCTTTTTATGGTAAATGTGAGGCATGAGAAATGCTTTTCCATGACAATTACAGCTCTGATAAACTGTAGAAAACAGGATAGTTGATTAATGTTTTGATTAGACAGCTGGAATCATAGCCATGAACAGATCTAGTCACAATGTTCTTAAATTCTGCATTCCATTTGAATTCAAATTCCTTCAGTAACGCAAGTGCAAAGTGTTGAAATCCTGTCATGGTGTAAGTGGGGAGCCGAAAGGACTGTTCTGTTGCTGACCTAAGCTGACCTAAAGCTATTATCTGTGATTTATAAATAAAGTGTAATGATTCCTGTTTTTAACAATCATGTTTGCTTCTTCTATTAACCATGACAGTATAAACACATTCATACCTATTAGATAATAAATTAAACAGAAATGTAAAAGGAAGATGGCTAAGAAAAATCTTTGTATACTATTAACAGTGCTGCATCTTTCTAAAATTTGTTGTTCTTCTGATTCTGTCAACTCTTGCAGGCACATTTAACTTAAAGCAGAAGCAAAAGACAGAGGATGACAGATGATTATGAAAATAACCCCATTACTAAACTCCCTTGATTCTGCAAGCAAAAATGCGAGGGAAGAGAGGTATCTACACTTCATATCACTTTTGTGCACCTTCCATAATTCCATTTTACTTGTACTAGAAAACACTCAATTAAAAAATATCCTCAACCAAGATGTTTTTTGGAGCACCAAGTGTGTTTGCTTTTCCAACCTCAAGGAGTTTCAGTGAACTTTATTTTTCAAGGAGTCTAGAGCTTCCCATTAAACAGTAAAGACCTCTTAATGTCATATTTCTTAATATAAGTATTTCACAGATACAATTCTTGTCATAGCTTATTGCATGAGACAAAGAAAAGGACTTTTCTTCACCTGTACCCTCATTTCATGACTAGGATGACCTGCATAATAAATTAAACTTGCAAATGCTAGGAAACATTTAAACATTTATTTTTAGTAAGAAAATACTACATTGGTAGTGATCTGTTGTATATTCCCAACTGGCTAAACATTTAGAAAGCTTGCCTAAATGGGTTAGCTTATTATCCACCTCAGAGGGAATTTTATTTCTGTGGCAAATTTTAGGATTTTTAATGTCAGGCTATTTAATATAACATTTTTATTTGTTCCTAATTTTTTTTTGTTGTTGTTGTTTCTAATGAGAGAGAGGAATTTGTGATCTACTATGAATTTGCAGATTTTAGCCATCATGATTTAAGCCATGTCCTACTGAATCAGTTTTGGGTGAAGCTGCATCTTAACATTCTTATAAGGCTTCACTGAGTTCAGAGGTTTTTATAAAGCTGAGATTCAATTATCTGCCTTACATATATGAAACTCAACATATCTTCCCCACATGTTTAGCACTTTAAAATTCTGATTTTTTTTTTTTTTTAATTTACGTATAAAGAAATAAATTGAATAATGGATTAGAAAGAACTAAAAATGAGTCAGAATTCTAGCATCTGTGTAAGCAAGTTCTTTGTCCAGAAGAATCCAAACAATGGAACAAAGTAGCCCTCTAAGGGTCATTTCAAAAACTATTTGAGATTTTGTATCCCAGCTGGATTTGAAGACACTGTTAGAGTTGCTGTACCTTTCTAATTGGAAAGACTGGAAGAGGTAATCAACTCAGACGACTTTTAAAAGGAATTGTGGGACCAGGCTAAATAATGGCTATTCGTCCTAGAGAGTTAACTGAGCGAGAAAGTCCTGCTGGATTCTGTGATGTGGAGATAAGGGCGAGACCAGACAGCCAAGTTCCCTCTCTACCAGATTGCGTGTTGCATCCCTGCCTGTGGTCAGAGCCCCTGTGCCTGCAGACCAGCTCATGTGTCTGATGGACACCGGGGGGCAGCAGCACCTTGCTTCTAAGCTGGTTAAGCCTAAACGCTTTTCTTAAGTACGGGTTTCCATTTATTAAATGCTGAATTGTTCAGAATTCCTCAATTTGCAAGCTAGACCCTAATAAACTCAATCAGCCCCCTCCCCTGCCAGCTTTGTTGCATGTACATACGTGGCTATGTCATACATTATTGCACCAAAAGGCCGCAGCAGAATCTTCAACATCTGACAAGAAAATGTGAGCTTGGATGAGAAAACTGGTCGGTCAGTATTTCCACACAGTTTTTGGCTTCTGCAACAAGATTGTTAAGAAAGGTGTTTTTTGTCTGCTGAGAAAAGAACAGAGACCCTCAAATATGTTCCCCATAATTGTGTCATAAAATACTCTGTGGTCATCGCTAACATGAGACAGGAAAGCAGAAGTGGAAGTCTGATATTCTACTTCAACTCATCTGGTCTTGCCATTTTCCTGAAACTAACATATTGTAAAGAAAGGAAAAGTAAAATAAAAGTTTATTTGGGCTGAGAGCAGCTCATAGATTGTTCAATGTGTTTGATTTTGATTTTGAATCTTTGGAGGAACTACATAAAGAAAAAAAATATTAAGAAAACTGTTAACATCCCCACACCCAGAGCCTCAAGCCATTGTAAATCTGCCTATTTCTGCCTTCAGAAACTGAGGTGAAGGCAAATATGTTCCCATGCCACCCTAGCTACAAAGTCAGAAAATAAATGGGATTAATTTATCACTCTTGAGTGCATACTTTGATGTAGTCCGTAACTTCATGTTTGCCTATTTTTTTCTTCTCAAGATCTTTGCTTCTTTCAGTGCACAGAATAAACATTTTACATCTCACAGTGAAGGAAAACAATGGGAAACCAGAAACACCATTGCACAGAACCATAACATCTTCTATTGAGGTAATAAGAAAATTCTCTGAACAAACCTTCATGCTGGAGCTCATAGAGTAGTGCTGTGACATTTTGCTAGCCTGTTTGGACAAGCCCTCAAGGAAGCCACTCCTGTGGCTTTTAGTGCCAAGTAAATAATGAACCTGCAGAAACAGACTTACCTTGAGATGCCTTTCTCCTTCATGACTCAGAATGCTGTGAAGGGTGAGATAAGAACACAGATAAATTAGATAAGATAAATTAGATAAACCTCAAATCATGGAATTATTCATGCTGGAAAAGACCCTTAAGATAACTGTAAACCTAACCATGCCAAGTCCACCCTTAAACCATGTGCCTAAGTGTCACATCTACACATCATTTAAATACCTCTAGGGATGGTGACCCAACCACATCTCTGGTGAGCCTGTTCCAATGTTTACAAACCTTACGGTGAAGAAATTTTTCCTATTATCCAGTCAAAACCTCCCCTGGCATATCTTCAGGCCATTTCCCCATGCCCTATTGCTTGTCACCTGGGACTGGAGGCTGACCCCTACCTGGCTACAGTCTGCTTTCAGGCAGTAGTAGGGAGCAATAAAGTCATCCCTGAACTCCTTTTCTCCAGGCTAAACAAACTCAGCTTTCTCAGCTGCTCCTTGTATGACTTGTGCTCCAGACCTTTCACCAGCTCCCATTTTCCTTCTCTGGACATGCTCCAGCCCCTCAATGTCCTTGTTGGACTGTACACAGGATTTAAACTGCAGCAGCTGTTTGGTGCAGCCTCACCAGAGCGAAGCTCAGGGGAACAATCCCTGCCCTGCTCCTGCTGGTCACACTATTGCTGATCCAGGCCAGGGTGCCACTGGCCTTCTTGGCCACCTGGGCACAGCTGGCTCAGGTTCAGCTCCTCAGCCAGGACTCACAGGTTCTTTCCCACCAGGCATCTTTCCAGGCACTCTACCCGAAGCCTGTAGTTTTCCATGGGGTTTTTGTCACCCAAGGGCAGGACTCTCTGCAAAATTTCCAGCTATGTTCCAAACCTAAGCCTACTAAAAAGAATGTTTGCCAGAAGGTTGTAGAATTTTGAACCTTGGACAAAACAGCATAGTCTGCATCAGTGGAGAGCCATAAGACTTGTAAAACTGAAGTTACAATGTTTTTCCTTGTCAGAGTTGTAAGACATATAGTGAGAAGTGATAATTGATCTAACACTACTAGATCTGCCTGAAATATTTGTGTGTGTGTGTGTGTGTGTGTTTGCAAATGTTTTAAAATTTGTTAAGTTCACTGAAAGAAGCAAATATTTCAGATACCATAGATTTAATTATCACAATGATTCTTAACTTGTTCCTGTAGAGCTACAATCCTCAAATGACAGGTCAATTCCTTCAAGGAAGTCATGAGGTGTAAGGGGATAGAGGAGAGAAAGCAGAAGACGGAGCAGTTTATGTGCCTGTGAGGTGTCCAGAACCTCAGCTTCTTTGAGGTGGGAAAGTGAGAAAAGATCATAGTGACCTATAGCTAGCATTTGTCAGGCAAGGACCTGCCTTTCATTACTGGCAATCACTCAGTTATTCCATTTTTCATGGCTGGCACTCACTCCTTGACAGTTATTCACCTTTTTACAGCAGAGTGTTCTGGACAAGCCAAGTTCCTAGCTTGGGTTCACAGATTGTGCCAAGGACAGAGCTTGCAAAGAGTTTAGCCAATAATGGAACACACTGACCTATACTAATATCCAAATACTGCCCATACTAAAAAATGAGAAAATTACATTACTTTCAAATTCCCAAATTCCATTAAACAAAGCTTAAAAGACTTATGTCTGGTGAAACTTTAAAAGTTGCCATATATGTTCCTACAGTTATTGGCACCCCAAGAGACTCAAACAAAACTCAAAAGATTGTGATGTGGCTTTAAAAAGACACTAACAAAAACTGCAAATTCCATGTTATATCAAATTTACTTTAGAGCTTGAAGAATCTTGCTCTGCTCTACAAACATTTGCCCATGGCAGTAGGTGATAGAAGAGTTTTTCCAGCCTTTCACCAACAGAATTGCAGGGTTAACAGCATTAAATTGTACATATTTTTGATATGCTTAGCAGCATTTAGTCTTAACTTTAAATTATATAAAAGACCTCACTCTGAAAGTAAACTAACAATGATGCTGTTTGAGGAATGAATGAAGACTTTCACCCTTTGAAACATCAAGCACAGTAACCTTTAATCTGTCATTTCATGTCTTGTTGTACTGTTGCTTTCAATGGTCATTACCCTCGCTGCACATTTAACACTTAGGTACTTCTTACCCTAAAAAGTGCATTGCAGGATGATAATATTAAAAATATTATCTCTTATTCTATAAGAATTAAAAAATTTGCAGCATTTGAAAATAATATGTATTATCATCCTTATGGAGGAGCACAGATTAACATTTAAAGCAGCACTGAAATTTTCTTCTTTCAGAGTTCTGACTTCAACATTCTTTTTTTTTTTTGAGGACAATGTTGCTTGAATAAATACTTGCAGAAAATTTTTTTCCTTATGTTACGTCTTATGTACCAGTTCTCTTGAAGAAATTCTGTTTTGTCTTCAGTTTGTTTCATCTTATTGTCTGGAATACAAACCTCTCAAGCCAGTTAACTGACTTTTCAAAGAAAAAACATTTTAAAAGCACAGTTGTATCCTACTTGTTTCCAAAGAAACGCTTCTTAATTGTGCATCTTGCAGTATCATGTCTCAGCCTAAAAATAAGAATGCATTGTTTCGGTTTACATGTTAAAAAAGTTACATTTTCCAGGGATAACTTTGAAAAAAGTACAGAATTGTGTACAAATATACAAGCTGCTTAGTGCTTGAATTTCAACTTGAAGCTGAAATTAACTGGTAAACCTTTCATTCATGAGCTCACTTTACTTCAAATCTGTGAATCAAATAATTCCTGATTCTCGACTACGGCAGTCTTAAAAAAAAAAACATCATTAATCTGCTATCATGTGCTGAGCTAGTGCTTTAGCAGAGGTCTAATTAAAAGATTGTGGCATACAGTGTGGAATTTAAAACTGGAAGTCATAGTAACATCAGGATGATTGATTATTACTCGTAACCTCTGCAGGAGTTGTAAATTGTACTGAATGTACTCTATATAATTGTACAGAAAGGATCTTAAAGACCCTAGAGGCATTGTCATTCATTATTTTAGCAGCCTTAAGAAAGCAATATACAATATAATATAATATTATTTTGCCAGGACCAAAAAATGTGCCCAAAGTTATCCAGCTGTGTAACTCGTCTCTTTATACTTCATCACAACAAAAATATTTCCATCCAACTAAATGTAACCTGTGAGTGTCCACTAGATTTAGAGCTAGGTTATTTTCTTATATGTAAGAAACATATATAAAATATATAAACATGTTTATATAAAATATAAACATATAACATATAAAATATATGTAAAGAATATGAGCAGAAAGATGGTGTGTTAGATGTAGGTCCTTAAGGTGTTGTTCTGATCTCAGGGGAAACAATAAGAAACTCATTGAGTAATTCAGGTTTATGTAGTATATGCATGAAGGTTTGTAAGCCTAATTTTTAATAATTTTTTTTGTTCAACGCAATTCTGCATGTGCAAACAGAGCTTTCCACTTTCTAGTCATAATTTTCTATGAAACTTCACAGATTGTGAAACTCATATATATACTGTTTAGAATGGTGAGACATGCTTCCTAATCACAGAGACTGTTTAGGGTGGCTTTTTTAGTTGACTGAAATCATACACATCAGCGATCACTTTCAGTATAATTAAGACCATGATACACAGAGATACTTTCTGCTACCACAGCTGAGTTGTATCTTGAGTGCCTGAGGTGTGATGCTAATACCATGTTTATCTTATGGCATGTTGGGAAAAAAAAAAAGACAATAAGGCAGGAAGTAGATGGGAATGTCATGTCAACACAGTCTAGGGATGAACAGATGGAGAGCAGCCTGTGAGAAGGACTTGGGGGTGCTGGTGGGTGAGAGGCTGGACATGACCCAGCC
>JAODKT010001744.1:33356666-33370404 GCA_027576195.1 Cossypha heuglini
AAAACCATTTCAGAGATATTTAAGAATGTATATTTAAGATATTAATTAGTCATGAATTAATTTGGTCCTAAATTTTGACAATAGGTAAATGCTCTGAAATATTATTTAACTACTTTCTGTAATATATTTAAGTTTCTGATATATACAAATAAATTGAATGCTTTAGACTTGTTCCTTTCACTTATAATCTGAAACATATTCCTACTGTTTACAGAAATCTCCAAGAACAGCAGCTTGAGCTAAGAAAAGAATCTGCACATGGAAACACTGAAAGCTTCATTTCCACTAAGTGTTTGTTTTCTGATTATTTCAAAATCATCCTCATTATCTGCCTGCTCAATGGAAAGGAAACAGATGATTCTTCAAGCATGTTGACAGATGTCTACTCTGAAATACCTGCTGGGTGGCCAACACATCAGTGAGACATTAAATCATGTTGTCATCTGGAGAGGAGCACTAAGCTGCTAAACTAGCTGTGAACACTGGCTGCTTAGTGACCTTTGCATAGAAATAGTGCTTCTACCCATAAACATTTTAAGGTCATGGGATTTCTTCCAGTTTCTCACAAAGCCTGACATTTTGCAAAAGCCAGGAGCAACTCTGTACTGACTTTTTACCTAGGAAATGTCTCCCTTTGGTATTCATTAGGAAGGGTCAATCTAATCCAGGCCATTAGACCTGATAAAATTTCAGAGGAAAAGGATTTCTAGTGGTGCAGATGGTGAAATTGTACCATTATTTTTGATTTATATTGCTGCTCATGAGAATTTATACATATTTTTAAATATACTTTTATGATTAAGTTTCTCTGAAATGATGGTGCATAGAAAAGGAACAGCTTGTCCTCCACTCCCTGGTGCTTTGGACTCTCACTGCTGGGGCAGCAGCATGTTTCACGTGCAAGAAAATTGTTCAGAATCACAGCCAATGCTACAAAAGAGCCTATATGCAGCCATGCCTGTCCTTATCAAGATCTGTCCCATGTGTAGTTTTTGTAAATCTTCTCCAACTTGTGCTTCAGGTTTTTTGGAAGTACTATGGTTTCCTGATACCTTTAGATTAGAATTCTGACGCATTAGACCATTAGTACTTTCCTCTTCTTATTTTATGACATAAATGGTAACTTTGCTTAAGATCCCAAAGACAGATTAAAAAATGTGAGTTGTGCATAAAATAACCCAAAATCAAATCTGTCTGGGAATAAAGTGTAGAGAACTTTTTAAAGTGTATGAAACCTAAAAAATATTGGGATCTTTTTATATTCATTGCCAATTTAAATCATAATGCCCCATCTATTCCTGGTGGAAGTTTATTCTGAAATAATTCCAAAGAGATGGGAAAAAAGTACTATTTTTATTTATCAAGATTAAAATTAAATTATGAACATAAAGTCATAAAAAAATCAAATCAGTCTATGCTAGAGTAAACAGAAAAATATTACTTAAATATTTATAAAAATGTGTCTTTGACATGCATGAAATTTTAAGAAAGCATTCCCTCTTTTAGTTTTATCCTATCTCCTTTCTTTTTCATTTTCCATTTCTCATCATCCTCTGTTTTAGTTGTTAGGCCAAATAACGTGATAAAGAGTTGAGTATTCAGTTTGGAATCAATTAGAACGATTCTAAGGAGTCTAATCCCAAATTTTGTACTGCCTCTGAGTTTTCTAATCTAGTTAATGAAGCAAATAGTGAGTGAAATAAATTTATACAATAGTAAGTTCATATACAGTGCTTTATAGCTCACATTGTAGAGCTGAATTTTAAATGGGAGACTAATGTCATTGAATAACCTGAGATTAATATATCTAATATTCATAATGATCTGATAAAAATTAATCCAGAACTCTGCATTATTCTTAGTGGAATGTGACACTGAATGCCAAGAAGAAAAAGATGTGAATCTCCAGAATATAAAAAATATAATTAGAATTAATATGTTGATGCCTTGAGAGGCTACCTAGAACAGAGGCTAGACAACGTTAGAGGAATAAAATAAGTATTTATTAAAAGGCTTCAAAGAATACAGCTTGGGCAGTACAAGAGCTCAGCTGTGGATCCACCCAAGATAGACCCAAGGGGATGACTGGTCACGAGTTTTCACACTGGTAGGAGTTTTTGTCCATTTACATATTGGGGTTAATTGTGCAATTACAGTTTCAGGTAATGAAGTCCCATCCTCCCAGATTGCTCTCCTCAATTTGCTGTTGTTCACACTTTTTGGGCCCAAAGCTGCAACAGTGTCCTTAGTTCTCAGGCTGGAAAAGGATTGTTTTTTCTAACTCAACTGTGAAAAGAACTTACTAACACTTTATATGAAGTTCAGAGTTACTTAGTAGTGCAGTACAGAATCTGGAAAATGTGAAAGCTAAAACTTGAGGCATCTTGTTAAGACACTCTTTATCTTCATCATTGTTGATGCATGGAGTTGGATCACCTTTAAGCTTAATAACAAGAAAATATTAAGTGCCTCTTCAGTATAAAAATTAAAACTTTCCATAATAAATCCTTGCCCAGATTCTGACTGTGCACAAAATCCTTTCAAATACTTGAATATTTGAACCTGGAGATTTATCTTGGATATAGTTCTAATAGAAATTTTACAGCACCCTATCTATATTCCATGTGAAATGCACTACTTAATAATTTTAAAAAATGGAAATGTGACTATAAAATACCATTACTTCATTTTGTCAGATAAGTCCCCAGACACTCCAAATTTACCTCTTTGTATGTTATCTGCATTTCTGGGTGTATTCTGAAACATAGAGTTTTGGTTTAAAAAGAAATCCAAATCCTCTTGGAAAAGATTATATAATATTAAGTTTTCAATGTTGATGTCTATAAATTTAGCCTAAACTAAATTAACAGTCAGATTCGCAAAAGCAGAAGGATTATTAAAGTCTCACTTCTCAAAATTTTCCATTTCAAAATTCAAGGCAAGGTGTTTTTCCTTTCATGCAAAGTGATGTAGTCAGTAAAGGATTTTTTTAGAGTGTTATATAGGATAAACACAAATTTTATAACAAGAAAACACTGTACACCTACGTATACATGTATATTCTATATATGTATATATATATACATATATATACATGTATATTCTAGTGGGAGAGGAAGAATCTGTATCTTCAGAAGCTTATATTCTTCTCATGTTCTTAAATGCAATGAATTTATTAATATAATATGTTACATCATGCTATAATGTAATATAAAAATTGGATAAGAGCCTGACATAAATTGGCTGCAAGTATTTTTATTATGTTAGGCTTTATAAAAAGGAAGCAAGTTCAACATGCATATTATTTTCATGTCTACAAATCATGAAGAGTATAAATGTGTTTACCAAATTGTAATCTAACCAATATTAAGATCAGAGTAATAACTACAGTCTCCTTTGTTATTATACTTTGATTCATAAAATAATTTATAAATACAATTGTAATTTTTTTTCCTCCTTTTAAATTTTCTTCTGATAATGAAATTTTCTGTTTACATAAATGAGGTAGTCATATGCCTCATGTCACCTCTTATCACCCTGTACAAGTCCTCTTCCAATTTTAATGGCTTCTAGTTTCTTTCTAAAGAGGGAGTTCTTGCTGAAATTTATTCCTCTTGCTAAAGCCTCATTATTTCCTTTATTTTAATCCAAAGCCAGTACTGGAAACGTATTACTTGACTCTAATAGAGATTTATTCCTAGTATTGTTGCCAGACCACTTTTGTCAGCTGTTCCCCATTCTTTATTTTTATCTTCTCTCTCTGTCCTCTTCTTCTCATTTATCAGACTTTTTATTACAATTAAATGTTAAACCTTTGAGGTTCAACTGCCCCTATCCTTCAGGAATTAGAGAAAAATTAGAGTGCAGTGAAAATGAAAATTATTTTAAAACTAAATGGTTAGAGAAGCAATCATTTTTTAAATTAAGTTTAGTCTACCTTGTGTCTTCTTACCCATTTTGTGCTCAAATGCATTGATACTGTGTTGAGAACCTATCTCAAACAAACTAAAAAATCCTCCCATCAAAACCAATGTTTAAAAGTAAAGCTTTACACTTTGTTTGACGCAGAAATAAAAGGAGATTTTCAACAGTGGTGGTAGAGAAAGAGAATAGAAGCGTCCTAAAATGCTGTAGGATATGACAGAAAACTTGTATGTCTGTTTGAGTTGATAAGATCAGGAGACAAATGAGTCATCAAGAACAAGAAGATCAATAATCGCCACAGGAAATGTTACCTGGGGAACTTTAGTCATTCATGGACTTCTAATATATATCTGACTCAGAATAAGGAAAGAAGGCAGCTGTAAAGGAAAAGAGATAAAATGCAGAAGGCAGGGATTTTTAATTTTTATTTTTGCTAAAGGGGATGTTTTTCTTCTGGTAAACATATTTGGAAAGAGAAATCAGAAGGAGAATTTCACAAAAAAACCTCCACAAATGAAAAGTAAACAACCCCCTCAAACAAACAAATAAGCAAAGAAACAAAATCCTCTTTAACAAAAAAAAAAAAAAAAAAAAAACCAAAAAAAAAAAACCAAACAAACCCAAGAGAGCAAAAACAACAAAAAACAAAGCCAGGGTAATGTCCAGAAATCTTCATGCTTGACAGAACAACAAGTCAGATCCCCTTTTGCCTGTCTTTCAACACACTTAAATGCACAACAGTGGGGATTGACATTGGATTGACATTGATATTTGAGAAAAAAATGGGTTGTGACTGAAAATTTTCCTCATTACTGCTTCATAATATTATTAAAAAAGAGAAACCATTTTGACAACCAAAGTTAAATTCCATCTAGCTTATCCACTTTCCCTTGTACTCATTCCATTTTGTGCAGTACAAAGGGGAAAAAAAAAAAAAGTGACAAAGGCGTATAAACAGAGTTGAACCTAAATCTAAGGCAAAGATTCTGTGGTACTTAAATTGTCTTCCAAGTACATGGTATAGTGTACAGAACAACAAAAGAATAGAAGACTGGTTTATCTGAGCTAATCTTTAGCAAATTGATTGGTCCTCCCATGGGAGACTTCACTGGTTCCCAACTACTGAAAAAGACATGGTAGACTTGCACTATTATTCTAACCAATAACAAATTAAAATTATGTTCAGTTGTCTTCGTTTTAGTAGTATACTTAAATGGAACAGTGCAAAAGTATTTTTATAGTAGTCAATTCACTTTGTTAATAAAAATTTAAATTGTTTCCAATGTAGCAACCTAATATTTAAAAATTTGAAATTTTCTGGCATCCGGCCTATTGATGTCTTGTAATCTGCTCAAGAAAGACAAATTCTAGCATTCACAGGGAACATTATTGTGCTATTAAAGAATTACATAGCTTAGGAATCACTTCTGATGACTTCATAATATCAAGCGTATTTCCACTTTGTAACGAGACACTGCCAAAATTTTTTTCCAAGTTTCCTTTGAAATAAAGCAAAACAAAGAAATCTCAGAAACTTTAAGCTGTTAAATTTTTGATGTTTTTAAAAAATATTGTATTATTTTTTTGTATGATGGTGTCTAACATCTTATTAGTGGCAGGTGAAAATGTTACTGTAAAAAAAAAAGCAGCTGCAATAGTGTAATAAAAAATGACAGTGTGGTGGAAAAAAATTTTGAAACATGAAACACTTTTGAAAGCTTGTGAAATTACCATTTTTTGTAGGAAATTAAAATTGCAGTGAAGTAGAAAACATTACTAGATTTTAAGGACTGGGAAAGTACTAATATGTTAGTTGATATTTCAGTGTTCCAGAAAACAAGAAAAATCTATTCCTAAAGATTTTATTCTGTAACCATAAACAGCACTGAGGTGTTACGTAACATATTTATAGTAAACCATAAATAAAGAAGTAAAAAATAAATGTAAACAGATACACTAACATATTAGCATTTTTATGATCAAAAAATGGAAGTGAACACATATCTCTGAGTATTTAAAATGCCTTTTTGAGCTGCAGGTTACTTAGCATTTAGAAACCTACACACAATGATACAGTTAGAATGTCATGCAGAGATGAGCATTTCTGATAAAGCTTCTGCACAAGCATACATGCACACATACTAAGGTTTTGCTTCATGATTCTGAATAAGGATGGGAACTTTAGTTTCTTAAAACACAAGTGCAATGACTTTGCTCACTTCTGAAAAAAAAGGAATTTTGTACTTTAGATCACAGAACGAAAATATTGTTAGAGGAGCTGGAATGGACCTCGAGATGGTTGAGATCATCCAGTCCAATGCCCCTGCCAAGACATGGTCACAGAACTGGACAGAGATGCAGCACTGTTCTTTCTAAAGTTTGAGGTGAGGACCACATATACCCATACAAAACAAAGCCATCAAAAGCATGAAATATACTCTAAAGAGGTTGTTAAAAATCATTACCAGCATACAATGCCTAAAGATAACACAGAAAGAAAAAAACAGATTATAATAAATGCAAAAATATGCTAATCAGTGCAGTCTTTCCTTGTCTGGCTATTTCTAAATTAGATTTATAAAATTAATTTTTTAACTTCTGATAAATTTCATTTATTTTCTCTGCACTGTCCCCGTAATAGGATTTTCCCTTGTTCTTAACTCATTTCCCATTTGTCTTTTGGCTTCCAGAACTTTGTTTTCTCCTTCGAGCTTACAATTTAGGAATGTAATATGTATGTCTGAGGCTTTGTAATTGAAAAAGATCTGCACTCAGTCAGCAGTCTGTTGTTTCACCAACATTTAATTGGCCAGCCCAGTGGCATGAAAGAAATGCACTGAAGTAATAATTGACAATCCAGAATTTAGGATAGGTGGCAGAATCCCACAGTGTGTAACTCTGTGCTTACAAGGCATCCATCATTGTTTTTCATGGGTAAACGAAGGTTACAGCACATTCTTAAGAAGTTTTACCACCTATTGAGGTTTGTAGAGAAGAGTATTGGAGTATACTGATTCAAAAATAAAAGTTATTTGGCCTATTCCTAAATATTTTAGTTTTATTATAATTGGTTGTAGTTTGTATTTCCTTTGGAAATAAATACCTATACAGCACCTATTTACAAAAGATTTTAAAACTCCATATATTATCTTCTAAATTTAGATTAATCAGTTAGTAGATTTGACTTGAAAATTTGTGGTTGATTAATATTGCAGTTAATTGTCAGCCATATTTCTTCTGACTGCAGTCCAAAATGACTTTATGTTACTATACATACTTATATCTATTCTCCCTTAAAAATGCTTAGTATATTGATGCATATAGTAGAAATAACAACTGTCCTATACATTAGTTCTAATGAAATTTCAGAAAGGCCACTGTCATCTAGGTACTGCAAGTAAAATATGAGATTGATCTATCAAAAAATTGTTCTACCCTCAAATAATAAGCACGTTTTAAATTTTCTCGAGCAAAATATTATTATCAAAAGTAGATTTTATGTTTTTTGCAGTGTTGACAACAACATGTATCTGTGATGCTGGAAAGTTTGATTGGAAGTCTTTTGTTGAAAATATGAAACTTCATACCCTGACTTACTTATTCACACCTCAATGTCTTTTATTTCTAAGAAGCAATGTTTGTTTGTTTGTTTGTTTGTTTGTTTGTTTGCTTTTATGGTCATTGCTGTTTATGGCTGTGTTACTTTGCTTTATTTCAAAACCTTAAAGGTCTTAGTCCTTCAAGTCTTTCTCCTGAAATAGACAGCACTGGATCAATTTGATGCACTAGTTTATTTAAGTAACAATCAAAATCTAAAAGACTGCTGCAAAGATAATTTTTTTCCACTATGTTTTCCTCTGAAATGTTTATTTCAATCATACTAAATGAGGATAATGCAATAAATTACTCACATGTAAATGCTAAACTCTGACAGTACACTAACAATTTCTTTGTTTTCAGAACAACAACGACGTCTATCAGAAGAATTCACCTAAGCCAGCGAAATCTTCTTAAAATTGCCATGCAGAAGCATTTAAATGCTCAGGAGCATTTAAGTTCATCTAGTTATAGTTCTACTTTTGCTTTCAGTTTTGGATGAAACCAAATCAAATTTTGAAATTTGTTTAATAACAGATGGAGGCTTCATACTTTGGGAAAGGAAAGGCTAAGACCATGAAGAAACATTCTTCATTCTGAAACAGTGAGGGCCAGTCAGAGAGCTTACTGCTCTTGAGAACATCTGGAAAACAAAGAGCCAGACGTGTCCGGGTGTGCACAGAAGTTAAAAGGAAGGCTGGAACAAGGGAAATTCCATTTTGATATCAGAAACGTTTCACAGTGATGATATTGAAGTCCCCAAAGGACATTGCCTAGAAATACTGGGATTTCTACTCCTTTAAGATACTGGATGAA
This sequence comes from Cossypha heuglini, assembly GCA_027576195.1. Lineage (NCBI taxonomy): Eukaryota > Metazoa > Chordata > Aves > Passeriformes > Muscicapidae > Cossypha > Cossypha heuglini. The sequence continues at coordinate 33,365,004 of JAODKT010001744.1, forward strand.
GATCAGGCACAGATGAAGGTCATGATATAAATTGTCTCTGCTTTGCATAAGTAGGTGGATGTTGTGAACAGAGTCCTTTCTTACCTAAATTACTAATTCTAGAAACAATATATATGTCCTGTTTCCTGAAATCTGACTTCTCATTTTCAGGTGAGTATCATATTGATCTAACACTATTTCCTCACACTAATTGATTTGATAAAGTCAACGTTCAGAACAGCTTTCACAGGAATAGGTACTAGCAACTTTTCCTTTGATTCTTTGCAGGGTACAGAACCAGAGACATTTCCTCAAAATACACGTTATTCTAGGGAATCCAGTTAAATCCCACATGAAAGTGAAAATAGAAAGTAATTAGCATGTGTTTTTCTACTCATCCAACTTTCCGAAATTATATCCTTCCCAAAAGAGCTGTAGACAATAATTAGCTATCTATAATTTCATCAATTTGTGTACTTATGGTTTTAAAGTTAACTTCTGTTTTCTCTTTAGAACGTAAGTGGAGACTTAATTTAGCAGTGGCATCTTTTTGCAAATAAACAGTGGTACAAGTGCTTTAATATTTGCTCCAATTACTATACCTTGACATGACTGTAGTTCAAATGCAAGTATGTATCAAAATATTAAAAGCTGTAGCGTCAGAAATCCTATGAGATGGGTACCTTTTTAAAAGCATGTGTATACTTAGGTCACTATTTTCTGTAGCTTCTTAGAAAAGTCCTACAGCTAAGCTATGACGTTGACGAAAGATGCCCTCTGGGCCAAACATGAGTGAAATTAATTTAGCACTAGTGAACCTGGTAAACTTTGAATAAAATAAGGACTTCATTTCTATTGCTTGCAGTGATCTCAGCTTTTGTGGGAAAATCACATGTATGCAAAAACATATGAAATTCTGTCATCACATGTCATTTTTGTCTATGCTGGTTCACAGATGTATTATTGTATATTCTCTCTAAGATTCTGTAGCTAAGAAATACCCATTGACTGAAAATCCACTGAAAATGGCTGTAATGAGACATTGTAGAAGAGCTTTCTGCCCCCTTGGTGCTCATCAAAGGGCAATGGACAGGAGCTAAAACATAGTGAGTGTGTGAAAAGCCTTGATCAAGTTACACAGCCTGCAGTCTTTGAAATAGCTTCTGAGCAGCGTTTTATGAGTATGCATTGGAACAAAGAATTTTTTGTCGAAAGAATGTCGTCAGGCACTCAAGCTAGGTGATGAAACTTTGTTCATATTTTTTGTCTTGATCCTGAAAATCCTTAATTCCAAATTCAAATGTACATTTTGTAGCAAGGATGTTTCTCCTTTCAATGCTGAAAATCTCCCATGAATTGCATCTTGGTCTGGGCTTTCTGTAGGAGTCATTGCTGTAATCACATTGCCTGTGAGTAAGCTAGTATGCTGGATATCATCTCAAAGGGACAAAAAAACCCCACCCAAATGTAGGTTAATTCTCAATGGCACAATCCAATGACTCCTTTTGTCATTTTTAAAGTTAAAAGACACTATTTTTTGCTTTAATGCAGCATGATGCTTCTTTCAGATTCCAGTGCAGCAGCTACATTTTCTGCTTTTTCATACACTGAAAATTAACCCAAAGCCAGTTGTCTGCTCCTAAACCCATGCTAATAAGTTTATCCCTGAGGGGCAAAAAAAAAAAAAAATCCATTTATTGCATCCACTCAAACTATTATCAATTCTCATCAATTATAGCATGGAGAGAGGTGCCTTACACTCTCATAACCATTTCCTAGCCCCTAAAACGAAATTCTTGTTTGACCTTTATGTTCCCAACCAATTCCCTGCTCTGTAATAATTATACTTGATTTTTTTAATAAATCATTTTTTTCTACAGAAAAATAATAATACATTAATTTTCCACAATCATTAACCTCAATATATGGTCAGCAACAATTTCACTCAATCATAGTAAGCAGTCAAAAAATATACGAATTACATAGTAATGGTGGTTTATTTACCAGGAGAGATGTAATTTTTCTAAATGGAGAAGATATTTTTGTGTGTTTTAGTTTGGCTTTGGAGTCTGGTATTGCAGACAGGACAGGCAGTTGGGTGGCCTGCAGTAGCAGACAACTTCTCACACCTTCTCACACCTTGCATCCTAAATGCAATGCTGCTTAATAGGAAAGTCTTCTCATACAGACTGTACTAAAATGTTGTGCTTGTTATTTTGCTCAAGTACTAACTTCCCTTTTCTTGGAGAGGAAGTTCCCAGCTCACATGTGTCAAATTACACATCTGCCCTATAATGCCAAGCCTAAGTTTTTGGTCTGCCCTTTCTTGCACACACAGATTTCAGATCAAATTACTCATGTTGCCTTCCTTCTGGCACATTATCATTATTATGCTAATGTTATTTATCACTTTTGTGCCATGATAGTTCTTCATCCCCAATAATTATCAGATTTTCTCCTCTTACTTGGCTTCTCTTGACTTACCTCTTGATTTGCAATTCTTAGCAGCCTTTGTTTTCTCCTATGCATGTTGGCTTTTTCTTTCATGATGTAGTTAGCCCTTAATATTTCATCTCATAATTCCTTCTATAACAAATGGTCATTTGAAACACAAGAAAGAGTATCTACTACTTTTCATGGGGTGAAGAATTACCATGACAGCTCTTCCACACAGCTACTCTTTACGCTCTCTGGTTTAAGCTGAATTTATAGGTACAGACAATTCATCATAATTTTTTCTGGGTCCTCACATACTGCCAGTAGATAAACGGAGCATGTTAGGGAGCTTGGAGAAAATGCCATGAAGTTTAATGGCAAAGATTATTTGATCAGCTCAATTAGCCTGTAATTACTAAAGTGAAAACCAACATGTGACTATGATAGTGATACAGTTATTGAATGATGTTGTTGTGTAATTTTCATGGTTTAAAATCAGCCAGCAACTAAGCCATATGAGTTGCTTTCTCATGGCTCCACAGTGGGATAGGAGAGAATTAGGGAAGAAGGAAAGTGAGAAAATTCTTGGGTTGAGATAAATACAGTTTATTGGTAAAACAAAAGCCACACACAAAAGCAAAATAAAACCAGGAATTCTTTCAGCACTTCCCATGGGCAGACAGGTGTTCAGCCATCCCCTTGAAAGCAGGGCTACACACGAATCATGGTTAATGGGGAAGACAAATGTCATAGCTCTGAGAATTCCCATCTTCCTTCTTCTTTCCTAAGTTTTATATATTGAACATGTTATCTTTATGGAATATCCCTCTGGTTTGGGTCAGCTGTCCTTCCCGTGTCTCCTCAGAGCTTTTTGTGTACTTCCTGCTGATTCAGTGGCAGGGCAGTATGAATTGCAGGAAAGTATTTGGCACATGCAAGCCCTGCTCAGCAGTAACAGAAATATCTCTACCTTATCTACAGCAATCTGCAAAAGTCCAAAACATAGTAGCTATAGTGAAGAACATTAACTCTGCTTAAGCCAAAATCAGCACTGTGATGATATTAGTAGCAGCATGTCACTGTTTAACAAAAATAATGTCATTCAGCAGCAAAGAAAGGGTCTTCAAACATCAGTGTGATAAATCCTGTCACCAGGATGGACTATAATTTTATTCTACTTCTAAAGACTATTTTTCATATAATCTTTCCAAACAGATTCCTTTTCTCTTTGACTGTTTTAGAATACTGTGTAGTTATTTCTGTTGCGTTTTTATCTCTTAGTAAACAACATAAGAACTTTATTTCAAGCTCAGAATTTAAGAGGAAAGAGAAAAAAATATTTTGAACATTGGGACCTTATGCAGAAAAATTTCTTTCTATCCCACTTTCCCCTGGAATTGATGTAAAAACCAATGTTATCTTTGTTATAAAATATAACTTGATTTTAGAAAAGGTCTTAAAATGGCATTTGTATATTATCTGTTGTGTACTGTTAAACTCAGTTTTGATCTCCAGGGTCTTTTCTATCAAATATGACATGTTAAAAACAGAATCTTAGCTTCACATCATACTAAATAACATCTTCCTTTTTTCTGTGTATATAATTGTGTCTGTTCTAAGCTGAAGATACTGAAATGCTGACACAGGTCATAAATAATGTCTAATCCTTTTTTTCAGTGTGGAAGAAGAATATAGGGAATAGAAGACAGGGGAATTGCTGGTGAGGTCTTCAGTGGTGTAGAAACCCTCCAGAAAGAATAATATAAAGGATTAAGCTCAAAAGAAAAAAAAAAAAAAAGAATGAATAAGGTTAGAAAAATAAAACAAATGGCAGAGCAATAGTTTTAGGAAAGAAGAGTAAAAAACTGATACAAATGATGCAATATCTGCTGATGAATTCAGGCTAGAAGTTGGTCTCAATACAACAATCTGTCCCAGACAGAGGTCTGAACAGAAGATGACAGTCTCCCCTTTCCTTTGATTATCCTTTAAAGTTGAAAAGGATAGCCTCTGGAAGGTTAATTGTCCCAGAAAGAGATGAGAGAATAGATTGAAGATGGACTGAGATGAACAAACCAAGCCTGGGACAAAGCAACTGCAAGGCCATGCTTGTATTTTAGGACTGCACATTGTACCTTCAGTAGGATTTTGGACGTTGTTATCTTTGCATTTTCTGCTGACAGACTAGATAGGTCCAGGTAAGGAGTCATGGGCACAGTGAGAAAAAACTGTGCAGACTAGAAGATGAAGGGGTAGGGGAGGAGTGAGGATTTGTGCTCTTTCTCCTGATCCTCTAATGAAATATTTCCCTGATAGAGGTAAGAAACAACCTTTAAGGCTGTGTGGTATCTTTTGGTTGCTGCAAACTACCTCATAAACTTCAGATTCATCTGAAAACTTAGGAGTCTTTCTCCTCTCTCCTAGTAAAATTATAATATTTTCTTCACACACTGCAGCAAAGTTTTTGGTGCCAAAGTAAAGTCATAAAAAACATCCAAACTGTCCAGAGGTACAACATAGTTGTTACACACTCTATCATAGACATATGTCTTCAAATTTACTGTTGTACTAATATGAGCAATGTTCCTAATGATCACTTCCAAAGCCATACCACTAGTTATCATAGAAAAAAAAATTTCAATGATAAATATTTTATTTTTAAAAAAAATTAAGTTTTCAATTTTTTTCTTTCCATGTCCTTCTTAGTCACATAAGGTGTCTCAGTGCAGATAATATTGGACAGTAATAGACTCCATGCATGCTGAATATCCTCTTTTCAATATTTATATCTAATGTTGTCTTTAATAATTACTTTTTTTCTCAAATTTAAATAAAATTGAAATTTGATTGTCTAGGAGACATTTAACATAGATTCCAGCATTCTCTACATATAAATTTGTCTTCTAACTATTTAAATCTCAACTTTAAGCTGCTTCAGTAAATAGATTTCCTTAAGTGATTTTTTTTGTTGACAAAAAAAAAGCAA
>JAODKT010001744.1:33370504-33385746 GCA_027576195.1 Cossypha heuglini
AAAAGCAAGCTCCTAAAATTTATTTGGTTTTGTTTTTAATAAAAAATACATAGTTTCATTAACACTTTAAAAAATAAAACAACAAAACATAAACCAACCACATTAAAAAAAACAAACTAACAAATAAACCCCAAAACCTAGATACAAAAAGTCTCTGGCTGTCAAAACATGGTAGAGAGTTTAAATGTCATCTTAGCTCTGCAGTTACAAGGGAAAAGAAAAATTTGCATATTGTGTAACTGGATTTGGATCCTTAAAAACCTTGATTAGGCAAATGACCTAGTAATCTGTCTCACAGAAAGAAAATATTCTGTCTGCTTGCTCGGGCATTTGCTTTGGTGGGCGGGGGGAGATGAGTGGGTGTCAGAATTCAACATCCATTTTTAATCTGTACAGGGGGAAACAGGACATTCCTTTTTCAAGAAAGTTGTGTGCATAACTTCCATAATACCTTTGAATACGTCCCCACAGATAAAGAGAAGATTATGCATAGCCCCGAAAAGAGAGGTAATTTTGCTGAACTACCCAATAAAAACCAAAAACGACAAAGCAAATAAACAAAAAAAATCCTCAAATAAAATGGATATTTAGTGAAAAAACCCCTATTTTTTTAAAAACAGTGTTACAATTTTTTATAAGACAAATGCCTTTTTTGGCATATTTTGACAAGAGCACTATTTCAGATTCCAAAAGTGAACTACTAGCAGAGTAATGAAAGCTGCAATTAAAATAGATTGGCAGAATGCAGATAGAGAACACAAATACAATACTTAAAGTCTGTTTTTATTCACAAACATGTATGCATATATGCCTTTGGAGTTAAAATAATTGATATTCATATTGCAATTACCCTAAATTTAGGAAAAGGAAAATAAAATGGAGTGATTTAGGGCTACACTACTCAATTTGTCATTACACTAAGTATCATATATGTTCTCACAGGACTTCTAAGAGCAGGTATATATAGCTTATAAATAATTAGGGATATAGAAATGCAAGAATGGATGATGTTTCCCTTTTAACTTTGTACAATGAAGACAGATACCAAAACTAAGACTGCAGATACTTAAATGTTGTATGCAAGTACCTACCTTGATTTCTTCTATTCTCTAAAATTTATTTGCAATCAATCAAAAAAAAAAATAAATTCAAAAATATGAGTGTAAGAATTGAAGTCAGATCAATATGGTGACCATAAATGCTGTGTTTCCTTACAAACACATGCTGTAAGTGATATCTTGGGTGGGGCAAACTTATATAAAAGCTATGGCCAGCATAAAATATTATGGAACACTAATATACAAATAAAGGTAAAAAAAAGGTAACATATTTGAAATAGAACCCATAGAAAGGGACAAAAAATTAAATGCTTATAAGTGATCAGTCTGCCTAAGAGTGTTACAATTATTTAGCTGATTTTCTTAATATTTATGAATGCCAATTATATACAGATATAGAAAAGTAGATAAACAAATTACATGTTGTTCATTAATTTATTTCATCTCAGCCTTTTTGCAAGATGTTTACAGTCATTACAATATTCAAATCCACTAATTATTTCCAGTAATCTGTGAATGTACCTATAAAGATATTTTTGCTTGGGGTCAAGAGATGCTGCTGGGTGAATAATGATTTGGAAAAAGGATCATAGTTACAAATAAATTATAAGAACTCAGGGCTTTGTAGCTTTGATCTTTAGAATACTCTCTGGTTTTATATAAAAACCCCCACATGATAATCTGACAGACACTGGGAAATAAAGGATAAGTACGTCAGTATTATAGTATTTGAAAAAAATAATTTTCTCATTTTTATCTTGCAACTCTTTTATCACTATTCTGAAAAACTTGTCCTGGTCTCATCAGACATTCTTCTTGCTTACATGATCAAAATTATATATTCTATATGCAATGACTGAAAAATAGCACACATATGCATAGAGAGAGAAAGAGGAAGAGGGAGTATGTCACAAACCTCCATTTGTTACTACTACATTTGCCATAAAATTCAGTGGGTGGGGTTTTTTTAGTTTTAACTGTTCAGTGTCTTATTTCATTTACATTGGTTAATTTATTCACCACATATTGAAGGCTATGTAGAAGAAGGAGGTAGCTTTAAAAGACTTTTCAAAAAGAGAGACTCTGCTTTGTACAAATTGTAAAATGCTTGTCCTAAAAGACAAGGATAACAAGGATTTTACCTTTTTCCAAAAGCTCTTTGAGTGTTTACAGGTTATTTGCTTGATTCCCGTGATGTATGTCTGGATTGGTTGTTTAGCTGGCTCCTGTATTTTGTTTTCAGTCTTAGACCACAGCTGTTAAATTGAAAGAATGAAAGCAATTTACAGGTATGTCACATCTGAAATAGAGAATTCTAGGTAACTGACTTTTATAGAAACTCATTTAAAGAGGAGGGTTTAAACAAGAAAACAGGTAAAATGAAGAGGAAAGCATACTCCTTGGAATTGGCTTAGGCAATGCCTCAATTCACACTGCTTTTGCAAACCCTTTGCTACTCATCAGAGGGTGTGTATTGCACAGCACTCCCCTGAATCTTTGGGCCATTCTCCTATTGATACACGTTCTCTCCCTGTCCCTCACAAACACTTAAATAGAAAAGATAAATCTGATTTATTCCTGTTCAGACAGGAGACAGTGTCCAACTCAAAATTTTCACACATACATGGTAAGAGATGACCTACTACTCTCAAAGCATATGAAAGTGTTGTGTAGGTCACAATTAAGTACATCTGAGCAACCTTGCAGACCATGATTTTACACCTATGTTGACCAACAGCAGTTAGACCAGTATGAGATCAGCAAAATTTTTAAGATTCTCTTTATTTTGCTTTATTTACTTTGAATTTGATGTTAAACTTCCTCCCTGAAGCTGAAATAAATCCAGTTAGTATTTCAAGCAGGTGTTGAGACTCACATACATAAAACTTACACGGACAAAATATTTTTGCCTCCTTCAGGGTTGTAAGATCACAGTGCTGCTGTTTTTTCTTTCCTCTGCGAAGAGCAGCCTAGCAGCAATTATTGTATGGTTCTGGAAGTCACTTTCTGAGCAGAAGATGAAAGCAGAGGAGTCATGTTCATATGATACTGTAAAAGATTACTTAACTTGCTAAAGTTTTGCAAATGGACATTTTTTCTTCTGAGATGTACCACTTTACTATATATGCTCCTATGATAAGAATTTTCTAGGTTTTTTTAGTATATCAAAAGCACTAAAACAAATTTTGAAAGAAAATCAGCAGCATGGCAGCAGAACTCACTTTGTTTCAGCTGGATGATTTTTGCAAGATTGTATGAGGTTGCTCCTTAATTTTGCAAAATATTTTTCTTTTAATCATACACATAAAGTTGAATAAAATACCTTTTATAACTTTTAGACAGATTATAAAACTTTCCACACATCCTCCAGATGCATAATTGTATATACACACAGCCACACTTATCCCAGGAACCTGATCTATTACTCCCATATTCAGGACAGATTGAAAGGACACAAGACTTTATTTTGTGGGGTTTGGGGTTTTTGTGTTTGATTGTTTCCATGTGATTTGTTTTGGTTTTTTATTCATAACTCTTAAATTTTTCCTGTCATAAAATTAGTCTTTGAGGAAATAGGGACCACTTATAATTATGATTATATTCACTGATTAAACAAAAAATCCCCATAGTGACAAATCTGTATTTGTTTACCTTTCAATTCAGCCATTTCAGGGAGAAAAGGAAAAACTGAGATTGGTTCAGGTTCTTAACTGAACTGGTCCTCCATTTATTTAGCTGTTTTGGGGGATTTTTCTCCTCTCATGGGCTTTCTTTTCCTTTGATATCTTCAAATATCTACTAAAGGGTTTCTTTTAACAATAATTATAGAGTATTTGGCCTTGTCAGATTGGCTTTGCCTTGTCTTGTTATTCTGTTCCTCAGCTAATTCAGAAAAGTGATTTTTACAAAATAAGACAACAGTTCTAAAAACACACTAATACCTTTTGTGAGTGCTTATAAAGACATGTTTACATTTCACCAATATGTAATGGTGGAAATCAAACAATTTTCTCCTAAAACAAGTAGCAACTTGAGCATGTTTATTTTTGTGTACTCAAACTATGGCAAAAATTTAACTAGTTAATTTATATTAACATTAAAAGCCATGCAAATTAAGAATTATATTTTTATATAATGTCTACTTGGGATTAATATAAAGACCTTTTGGTAATAATCTGGAATCAATACTTAGCTGGAAGTAAAAATAAAAGATTGGATTATAATTACATGCCATGGCCATTAGAAAATAAATATACTCTGTTAGGAAAACAGAATATATCCCGTACTGCAGTTGTGCAATCAAACTGGGACCATGCCTGAAAGTAAGACATATTTTGTGCCTAGTTTAATACACACTGGAAGCATCTTTCATTACCTGGGCACCTCTCATGTGACACACTGCCTGACTGAAGAAAATTGTTTAGGATTTTCTGGCTTATCAGAGCTGAGTTATTCCTCTGTCTAGCAAAGTGGAGATGAGAAAAGTCTTGATGGAGCCAATGACTGTGTGCTGGCAGCTCTACTCTGAAGAGAGACTTTAGCCTGAGGTTGCTAGGGCAGTCTCACAGGTACCTGACCACCAGCACCAAGGCAGCACAGTGTTGGAGTAGTTTTGTCACTGTAACTTACATTTCAGATTACTGAAATCCTGCTCTCTTCAGGCCTGCTTTGCCACTGGGCTAGGAGCTTAAGAGAAACAGACACATCTTTTTCCTGTGTACTCACTCTCTGTGCTTTCTTATGAGTGTATTTGCTTGAAGAATAACACAAGCAACTGCAGAAAGAGAATGCAAAGTTGCAAAAAAAAATAAAATTCTGAACATATAATAGCACTCAAATTATGACAGCAGTAGTAATTAATTTATTTAAAGGACTAGAAAGTATTATCTTGAATTTGTCAGTCCTTTGCCTTCTAACACTTCAGAGCCTTCTCTGCTAAGAGGAAATTCTGTGTTTCATGAGGAAAGAAATGGCATTTCCTGATGTTTTTATTCAAGTTCTTTACAAATTAGAGTAACCTGGGGATTTCTCTAACCTATTCTATGGTCACTAAGGAGCCACCTGTCACGTGTAGATAGCTGGAGCAAAATACACACAATTTTCCTTTTGGTTAAGAGAAAACTGCAAATTGTGTTGAAATATTAGCCAGTTACTTCTGTTCTCTGTGGTTTTGGTCACACAAGAAATACAAAGTTTTCTTCCTCTCTCTTTTTTAAAACTATATGCACACACACACATTAACATATATCATAATTATATAAAATAAATTGTATAGTTCAGTGGATAGATTGTTCCTTATTGCATGAACGCTTAGTAACACTAACCAATACCAAAACCTGAGCCATGGTGACTTCAAATTACCACCAAATTACAATTTCAAATAGAAGCAGTCACTTCAGGCATCTGACAAAAAAGTCAAGAAAGATGAATTACATTTGCAAGAAGCATTACGTGCAGAACTGTAATTATTAAAATCCTTAGTACTTATGCATAACCAGTCAAATTATCTGACAAGCTGAAAAACTTCTGTCATATTCTTTTACATAAAATCTTCCAAAGCACTGAAATTCATTTCAGAATAGCTTGGCAAGTATAAATAATGGATTACTGTGGGCAAAATCTGATTTTTCAAATAAACATGATAAAGTCAGGCCTTTCTTCATCAGACATAATAGGAAGTTTTTAGTTTCAAAGTCTGTTTTCAAAATAGTAAAGGACAATGAAATAATAGTGAAAACATATCTTATTTGAAAGCTAGATCACTCATATAGTTATTCTATTATAGGTCCAGAACTGTGGTTTGTTATTAAATAATAAAAAAACCTGCATCGGCCATCCAAACTCAAATTAACAAACCAAAACTCAAATATTTCACCCCAAAATGCTTGATTACTATGATGAGTAGCCTCATCCAAGAGCCCAGAAATGAGCTATAGCCACTTATGCCTGTTCACATGTTTGTACAATACTTTTTTTTTAGTGAATTTTTCTTTTGGGGATTATAAGATTCTACACAAAAGTAATTTCATACTAAAGCAATGACTCAGAGATGGAAGGAGTTGCCTAATAATCAGTCAAATAAAGTAGACCACTCTCTGGATAACTCAAAAAAGGAAAGATTCCATATTAAAAATCAAGATGTTGAACTGATGTTCTTGGGAAGAACAGGGCTAGAATGAAAATAAAAACAGTGAAGGAGTAAATCAGCCAGATTTCTACAAATCACACACAAAATCAGGTGAGCTTTATGAAGGAAGTTTCTGCCAGAGGAGAGACTGGTAAGTTCTTTCAACAGGCACACAAATCTTGCCACGGAAATTTACCCCATTACTAGGAGAAAACAGAAACCTTTCTGGAAGTTGATAAATACAGTCACTTTAGTAAATTTAATAAATAAATTTGTAGTACTTTTATCTTAATAAATATTTAAAAATGTTAAGTGGCAAAATGAACAACTTAAAAAGCCAAAACCAAAAAAAAAACCCAAAATTCTTTATTTTAAATTCAATTTATTGGTAGAGCCCGACGTTAACATTAAAGTATTACAAATCAACAGAAACACAAGTCAAAAAATAGTTGTTAGATGAAATAGAATAGATGAAAACAAAAGTTGTTTTCATCTGAATTAACTTAAATACCCAACTAAAACAAATTAACAAAAACACCCTGCTGATAAAATAGCTTTTACTTCTAAAGACACAGCCTCAGATTTCTATCCTTCCAATTTAATCAAAGAACAGAAAGTTATTTTTAATACGATTTTGGCGATAAAAGAGATTTATTAAATATTATATCACCCCATGCAGGCTCCATATCTAGGAGTGCAAGTGCCTGAGGACCTGGAAATAAAGAGAAGAAGATACATAAATTTAATGCTGAAACAACAAGTAGTGGTATGTTTTTCTGAAAGAAGAGAATTCTCTGAGGTAGATGTAGACTGCATGAAGACCTACACAATAGAAAATCATTGATTTTTTTTCCACTAGCTAACTCACTACTTAATTTATGTATTTTAAATCAATAGGGGCCTAGAGAGGGCAGAATTCCTCTCCTTTTATACAGTAGGCTTTCTGCATCCTATCTGAATCAGTTGGGTGGGCACACCATTGGCAGTGATGACAGGGGTCTGGTGTGGTGGAGGGGCTGTGCTGGTTTACTGATGGGGATGACCATTTGGAGATGACCATTACCTGAGAACCTGCTATGCCAGCAACACGAACAAATGCAGATTTTCAGATGCTACCTGACAAAACTATTTTGCTTCAGCAATTGGTTCAGGATCACAGACAGCTATGTCCAGTTCCTCTTCCAGCAGACAATACTTTTTTCTTTTTTCTTGTGTTTCTTACATCCTCTGAGGTGTTTTTTCATCTGCTTTGGTGTTGCAGCATGTTTCTTGTTAATGGTATGTTCTGTTATCGCCCAAGCTAATGGTTTAGTCCAAAATTATACCCTCCCACCCCTTGTCAATCTATCCTGAATTTCCTGTCAATCCTGCTTTGTGCCAGCCCCCTGCTTGGAATTTCCCTTTGGAAATCTAAAACTCCACTTCTCATCAGTCCATGTGACCCAGTTTTCCCCTCTGCCTCTCTCACTGGATAATGCCTTTGTGAACCCTACCCTTTATCCCTCCTCAGAATTTCTCCAATTTGCTAGGAATTTGTACCTTCCCCGTGAACCTCCTCCATATTTGAGTTTTTGCACCTTCGCCATCTTTGTCTTTTGCCCCGCAGATTCCCCAAAGTAATAAACCCTTTTTATCTTATGCAAAAAACTTCCCCCTCCTCCTTGCCTCCTTCGAACGCAATCTGACTGCCAAAAGGCCATGGAGCCATAGCTCGAGCACATCTAAGGCCTCCTGTTCCTGGAGTGTGACCCACTCCAGGCACGGGACTGTAGTGGCAAAGTGAGTGCAGCTCTGGCCATCGCGTCAGCTGGAGCCCACCGTGAGGCATCGGCAGGGACAAGGGGAGTCTGGAAGAAACAGCCTTTTATATCAATAACTGCTAAATTCCAATTTTGGGGGAGCACCAATGGGGAGGGCATTAGTGGTTGAAGAGACCCCATGTCTTCAATGACTTTGTTAATTTCTCTGAGGTCATGGAGGAGCCACCATTGTTATTTCCCAGCTTCCTGATAACAAAGACTGGGGAATCCCAAGGACTAGTGGTTGGCACAATTTTGCCTCATGTTAACTGTTCCTCTACAAGTTCATTGAGTGCCTTTAATTTTTGTTTATTCAGTGGCCACTGATGTACCCAGACTGGGTGGTCAGTTTTCCAGTTCAGCCTCTGGGCAGGGCACTCTTCAGTGGCCACTATGAAAAATTCTGAGGGGTTTTCGGGATTTCAATTTTCACTCCCCATTGGGACATGGCATCTCACCCGCACAGGGGAACTTTATAGTCTAAAACAAATGGGCATACTGGCCAATTGCCCATTTGGCCCTTCAATTTGGACATTTTTAGATCATTTGGCTACTTGGGTACCCCCAATGCCCTCTACTTTACCTATCATGGGTTGCAATTCCCAATGTGATGGTCATCTGGTGATGGGGATGAGCGTCGTATCTGTTCCTGTGTCCAACACTCCACCACGGTGAAGGTAATCTTCACCTTGCTGGAGTCCTCTCTCTATCCAAGGCTTGTCTTCTCCAATTACTTCTGCCCAGTAGACATGTGGTGAAGAATCGTCCACTGGCAGTTTAATGGACATCGGCATCACCTGGGCCATGATTTAGCCCTGTGACATAGAAAAGGGTGGGTGGACACAACGTGCCATGAGAACGAGTGCCTCCAGCTCTGATGCTATGATTTCCAGAGAGACTTCAGTCCCTTGGGGTGTGTGTTTAGTGTCCCTGATAAAAACATACTTGTAATCCAGTCTGGCAAATAAGACCTTGTCAGGTGGGCCAAACAGCATGATTTGCCAGTAGCTTGTCTTAAAGAGTATGTTTCATGTCACAACTAGCTTAAAAGGAGCTCGTGGCTTCCAAATATTTTCTGGGTCCTGATTCTGACCTGCTTCATTTCTTTCTACACGTGAAGGAGGCACACGCTCCCCATCTAGGTTTTTTTTGGAAGTGGCTGTCCCTCTCTCCCTGTAAATGTATTGGTTTATTTTGCAGAAGTTGCCCTTTTGGGCAAACTTTTGCTATGTGTCCCTCCTGCCCACAGTTAAAGCACTGAAAAGGCTGTTGGTGTACATTTGGGGAAACAGCAGCAGCTGTTTTCTCTACTCTGTCTCCTTTTCCTTGAAGCTCAGGGACAATGGCTCTCTTTGTGCAAGCTTTGATGATCAAGTCGAGAGTCGGAGGGTTAACAAGAAACACACTGCAACACTTTGGTGTCTTTACTGGAGAAATATATTTCCTCGCATGCCAGACCATACAGCAGTTCTGGAGCTGTCTCAATTTAAATCATTTAAAGCACAGTTTGGTATAATAAAATGAGATATTAGATAAAAACAGCCATCTGTCTCTCCATCAGCCCTTCTAACTCTTGCATCTTTTCTACAATTTGTTTTATTAGTTTTTATATTTGTTGATTTTTTTCACCATAAAGGTATATGTACATATATACTGAAAATGCTTACTGGGAAATGGATCTTTTAAAAGTGTGAGTAAGGAATATTTTTTGTTTCACAATTGGCGAAACTCAGTGTGTTGATATGCAAATATATTACATTATAAAAAGTAAGTATGGTGAAATTATGCTTTAAGGAAATAGCACATGTTTAACTTCATGATAACTTTCTTTCACAGAAAGAAATAGAAAATTACTAATGCTAATTTTCTTTCCAGGTTATTTCATTATGTTCCACGCAGCAGAGAAAACTTCTCTTTTCAAACCTGTACAGAAGATCTTGATTCCCATGTTATACTGATTTTGCTTCAATGCAAATCTTGATTAAACTTTATGAGAAAATTGAAATTCAATACACACTTCCTTCCAACTATGTCCACTCATTGATATAAACTGTATTTGGAAGTTAAACTGTTCATCATCTGACCTAAACTTTCAGCCTCTGAAGGAAAGACATCATATTGAAAACCACACAGTTTTTCTGACTCATTTTCCAGGACCCACTTCTTATTAGTAACTTATGAGTATTTCTTAGGTGGAGCTCACTACTTTAGACAAGCTATTACAGCCCTCTGTGCTTGTGCATAATTTTTTCCACAGAAAAATCTGTGGGCCAGTACAAGGGGTATGCAGACTACTTAAAATCTCAAAACTTGTTTAAAATCTTAGTGATCCTAAGTTTTAGGTGATAAAATCCTCCACAAACGGGTCTATACATGTGCTGATGGGCACAATGGACAGACCTCTTGCAATAAGAGCAAAGGGATGTCTGTTTGTATTGCATGCCTTCCTCAGGTCAACATGCCAGTGAAATTTCACTGCCTGCCTTCACATTGGCATTACATATATTTGCACATCCGAGGGAACAGCAGTCTCAGAAGCTGTGGGATTCAGAGTGGCTGTGACTGTCAAACAAACATTTAAACCCACACTCTTATTCAGCACTAATTTTTTGGACAACCCAAAGAGTTGCACATTGTGCAGTGGGCTGGAAGAGCTTCTTCTGGCACGTGAAAGTCCTCCCCAACACTGACAGCCCCTCCAGCCAGCCCATGTATATGAGAAATATGAACATCACTCTGTGTTTGACAAGGTTGCCAAAACATTTTTATCATTTTGAATCTAGCCTCTCCATTACCTTGCCCTCTGTCTTTTCTTCTGAGTTAAAAAAAATACAATTTTTTCCCTTTTGTGGAGGTGCAGGTGTGTTCGATGTAACAAAGGAAACACGAGGAAGAGGAGGAAAATCTTCTGTGACATGTACTGCCAGCCCCAGAACTTTGGAGCTCACTTCCATAAGAGGTCATAGGCATTATAACTGAGGACACTGAAAAAGGATTTTGCATTCACATGTAAATAAAGAACATAAACTAATGCTTTCAATAGGATAAAAACGTAAATCTCCATACCTCAGAGCATATGCCAGTCGTTGCCACTGCTGTTGGAGAAAATTAAGAAAGTCTGCCAGCAGGCAGGTCAGCAGCTTGCTCCTTCCTCTGGAGAATCTGTCACTGTCAGGCTCCTGCCTCAGCACCAGATGGAGCACTGACCTGATTCAGAGAGGCAATTTCTTCGTTTTGATACTTCCTCTGTTTGGACATAACAAGGTCTCTGATCCCGTTTGGTAAAATCATTCTCTTGTTAAATTTAACTAAGTGTTCATTAAACTGTGTTACAGTGTCATTCTAGTCTTGCCAAAATCTACTTGTACCGAAATTTATATTTAGGCCCCTAGAGATGTTTAGCTGATTACACATTCTTTGGAGACACAACCTTTGCTCTGTTTTTTCTGCACAAGGGTGTTTTAGCATTCCTGACAAGCCAGAAAATCCAGCCCTTCAATCTTTCACTCTCTTGTAGACACCACGTGGCAACATCTCCAACTTGGAGAGCGGACTGCTCTGGCTCTAGAATCACTGTCAGCAAGGGGCTCTGCCTCCAGGAACAGCCTGGAGCTGCTTCATAGCTCTATCCCATGTCCAAGAAGAACATGGTGCTAGGTAAAACTTGCAACATAGTGTTATGTCATTACAGGTATTGATATAATGAATCAGATTCTGATACCCATCTAACTACACAGCCATTTCTAGGAAACCACATCCAGACAACCAGATGGCTGCATGTAAGCCAAATTTTGCATCTTGATGTGTATTATATAGCCCTATTTTCTATTTAGCTAGCAGAAGTAGAGTTTGAAAATAATTTCATGCAAAATGCTCTTGTCACTGGAAAAGCTTATAAAAAATATTTTTTTTACCATATTTACTTCTAGTGTTTTTTCCATTTTAGTACATGTTAGTAGTCTTAAAGCCGAGGAACAATTTTTTTTTTCTTTTAAAAATTAATAGGTGAAGGTGAAACTGCTCTTCATTATGATGATATAGGTTAGATATTTATTGGGTAAATATTTAAATATTTCTACCCCAAGAAGAATAATCTAGGAGCATGCTATTTCTATCATCTCTTTCAATCAACTAGAACATTAAACTAACTTACAAATACCCTCATAAGAGATGACACTGATATTCTCATGTCAGACATTCAGGTTAAAAAGCTGCAAATGAAATTCAGAGTTTTAACCTTTATCAGCTGTGAACTCATCTGCTACTTTTATGCATCCTGCAAAGAGCAGAACAGTAGTATCAATCCATTTTTAAAATAATGTTATGTGGAAAGGGACAAAAAAACCACCTTAGCTGGGTTAAACAATTGAAAGAATGTAGGGAAATAAAAAAATATATGTCTCAAATAACATAGAATAAACTTATCATCAGTAAACAGCATTCAAGTTTCATACAGCAGTAGTTCTTAGGTACTTATAGAAAAAAGTGTTTCTGTTATATCTAGGTATTAAAAACTTCCTAAAACCTCAGCAAGAAGATTTCAAATAAATTAAAGGAGATGGTCTTTACTATTTGACAGATATATTATTATGGAGGTAAGGGCTGGCATTCAGGTACATGAATGCTAATGGGTTATTTGAGATGCTCTGATACAATCAGCCTGGCCTCCTTAAGCCATCCTTTATTATACGGTCACATGTGTCTCAAACCATGCTGGGTTGACAGCTAAATTTTATCCACAGGTCACTACGATAAATTCCTGATTACTATTAATTTTAATTTCTGAGACTTTTTCATATATTTTTATACTACCATCACGTACATTCAGTTTGTTGGCCATTGAACAAGGACTGGTAATTAAATAAAAAATATTTTTTATTTTTTATTCTCACTGTAAGAGAGTTAAATCTTGTGCATTGTGATCAATCAAGTCGAACAGGGCTGATGTAGTTTTTATTTTATATATCAGTCGGAGCTTCCTTGTACAAAGAAATGGTACAGTTTCAAAGTACTTCAGCATCCCAGGCAAAAGATCTGTTCTTCCACAGTGCCTCTTCTACCTTTAAGGATTTCACAGAAGAACATGTGATACATTTCAATCAGGAGGTGACAAATCTGTTGCTTAGATATCTCCTGGGAAGATTTGTGGAGGTAATAAAAATGAAGGAAACTGTAATATTGTTGGACATGGAAACCATTAACACAAGTAAGGGTCCAGGGGACAGAGATTCAGATTGGATTTTTAACTACAGAGAAATTACTGTAGTTATTAGGATGTGGAGAAATCAACCACTGACAGCACTGCAATTTCTCTTTAATGGTCAGAAGTTTCCTTGAAAATTCAGTAAACTGTGAATGAAATATACATCAGTTTTTCTATTAGTGAATTGTACATCAGTGCTAAAGTCTGGTACAGATATGAGGGCTTCTAGGAGCTAGGAAATGCAGAATGTTAGATGGACATAATGTAAGCAGTGGCATAAGTTAATGGAATAAGTTCTGAAATGGACAGGTAAAAAAGGAATGCTGATGTTCTCACACGATCCATTTCAGGTAACAAGCTCCAAGGCAATTGGATAATTGAGTAGTCACTGTGCTAACTTACTAATTATTATCTGTTCCCAGAAAAGAGTTGATACAGCAGACTTTGTACTTAGTAACAGGCAAACTTGGAAAACAGTATGGAGATCCAGATTGTGGCCTTGGTCTCCAGTGTTGGGTATAGTCATATGAGAGAAAAATCAATTAAAATAAATAATTAAAACCAATTTTTTTTAGAAGTTTGCATACAAGATCAAAGATCTTGCTGTTTCCATTTTATCTCATATCCAATATGATCCCTAAGACTACACATCATTTCTGGGTCAGTTATATAAAGATGTTTCAAGGATGAAAAGCCCCAAAAAAGTAACATTGATAAAAATTCATATAATCCACTATTGAGCAGCAGTGGTATGAGACTAATAAATATGACAAAATTATAATATTCAGCTGTTTATAAGATGTCTACAATAATTTGTCTCTTAAGGAAACTATCAAGGGCTTCTTTTTCTTTCTAGACTCATTTTATGCAGTGAAATTCTGACCAAACTTCAGATCTCAGTTTTGAAGAATGCATTCAAGAGTTCAGAACTCCCAAGCTACCTTTATTTGCTACTTTCTGCAGAACTCATTTTCATGTCTGCTTATAGGCAGTATATTATGTTTTCTTTGATGTTTACATTTTTATTTTTATTTTCAGATGCATAGTGTATTTTTCAAGGAAACTGACTTACTGACTTACAGTTTTTCATATCAGAGTCTTCATGGTGCTTTCTTTTTTCTCCTTTTTTAGACTGTCTTTTCCTGTTTTTATGTTTTAGAGACGAGATTTGGCATATGTCAAATTGTGGAAAATGTGCTTGGAGAAGTCAAGGAAATTTGAGGAGGGGTAATTTTGGAATTCTAATTAGTGACTCATGAAAGTCTTTACTTCTGACAACATCAAAACCAAATCTGGAATAAAGTCACTAGGTTTGGCAGATGTAGGTCACATGGAAAGAGCATGGTCCTGGTACACCTTTGGTTCTTCCCTAATACTGACCCTCATCTTTAAACTATAAGAACTGTCAGTAAAAGGGCACAGTAGGCAGGTAAGAGAAAACCACATTTCAGTATTGCCTGACGAGATTGCTTTTCTGTCTCTGGTGCCAGTTTTTATGGTCAGAGCTACTCCATGTCCAACACCATTGTATCCTTTTCACTTCTGGATCTTCTTTTTCAACTTACTACTACCTCAAGTTCAGATCCTCTACTTTTGAGCAGACTGTTAAATCAGCAGTTAAATGAATCACTGTAATGTCACTGAAAGGAGACTATGTTAAGAAGATAAATCCCCTTTATCTTTAGTTTTAAAGATTCTGGTAATTTGAATTTTCTGAGGGCACATTATATACTATTCAGATTCAGAATAGGTGAGATTCTGTATTTGCATTAAAAGAGCCTTGAACCATAAGAAAAGGATGGCTTTCAAAACTTAGAACCGCAGAATTAAGACAGTTTTGGAAAAAAAATGTAAACTATTTGCTTTCACCATATATGCATTGGTATCTGTTTTTAAGTCTAGAGATCTCCTGAGCAGATTTGCCTTTTCATTATTTTTTTGTGTGGTAGGCAGCAATAAAGGACAGCCAGATGTTTGCTACCAAGTAAATCACAGGATTATTATTTTTTTCAAGGTTTAAGTATAGACATGACATTTCAAATGATGAAATTGTC
>JAODKT010001744.1:33385846-33418307 GCA_027576195.1 Cossypha heuglini
AATTGTCATTATATATGAAGTTCTTAAAATGAAATAATTCAACATTTGAATATGCTGTACTGCACCACATTCCACCAGCTACTTATTTAAAGAACTATCAATGTTATGGATACAGGTGTAGATTATTAGACCTAGATGTCAAAGGTATAAAGCAGGAGCAAACTGATAATTATTAAATCTGCAGGAATGATGAAATATGGAATTAACCTAGTAGAAAAATAAATTACAATAAATTGTATGAACTTGTCAAGAATGTTAGGGTTTTTTGTACACCTGAATGAATAAAGGTTTGCATTATAAATTCAAAGAATATTTATATTTAGCATTGCATTTGCAACTTATTGAGAGTGAAATTTATATCTAAACAGAGAGTAAAAGTGAATTACTTTTGAAACTTATTAGATTAACCTGAAACATAATCTCTTCTGTAACAATTTTGTATCTTGCCTGAGCCTAATCTTTTCTCATCTACAATAAAGGATTAATAAATGTCAGATTAGCATTCTTTTAAACAACCTGAATATATTTGGAAACATCTAAGATCATTGGCAATATTTTTCAGTATAAGAAAATACGGAAACATGGAAAAAATACGCCAACCACTTGCACAAAGGAAAGGAAAAGGATTCAAACACATTTTCAATTTTTTTTCCTCAGCTTTTTTCCTCCAGCTTGAATAATAAGACTATGATTTAGGCAAATAGTCCAGTCAACCCCAGAAGAAAAGACCTTAAAGTTTGGAGGTCATTTACACAGAAGGCTGCAAAAATCCATTTGATTCTGGATATTTTCCTTCAGTATGAAATAGCAATTATTCTTGTGATAATGGCAACAGAAATAATTTATTGGCACTTTAAGGAAAATTTTGCAACACTGTCTAGTACAATACCTCAATATATTACTTGCACAATATACTATACAACATTATAACATAACTATATAGTGTGTGTATATACATATATATATATAATCATCTGCTATATATAACACAGAAGCCTATTTTGTATGCAATATATAGTAGATGCTACAATATTTTGCTGTAAATATGTAGAATTATGTTGCATACTGAAAGACACTTTCTGTGTGTCTGAGGAAGATTAGGGAAGAAGGAATGGCAGCCTCCAGTAACGCTGGTTACACCACCTAGCTGAGGTTACTTTCTGTTGCTCAGAGCTGACTTAAACCATGTGTCTAAATTTATTTGCAAGAAGATTGAATAAATTAACCTTGGCCATTAATACGGTCTTCTTTGTTTGACCTAGAAAATATCTCATCTCTGGGAACAGAACAAGAAACATTTGCAATTGGGAAAGACTGGGTGCCAACCTATATTCTTATTCCTTTTATTTGCCCCATCACACACATATTTTCTTCTCCATTTTTTTCTGTCTATTGCTTTGCTCCCTGACTTCACTATAGGAATGGTTCTGCAATGGGGCAGCAAATCATAAAAAAAATATTTTCTTTGCAGTTTGCATTTAGGTTGCTACATGGTCTCTTTATTCTCTATCAAGAATAATGTTTTTTGGCCTTTGACTCCTAGCTCTCACTTAAGATTTTATAGTGTCTCTTCTTTAAATAAGAACTAAGTAACAAAATGTATCCTCTACAGATAAATGAAATCTATGTACTTCCAGATTCTCAGCCGCACACTAGGACTTTTAAATGTATTGTATAGGGTAACTACGAGTACTTGTTTAATATGAATTCTGGATATCTTTCTTTTTGGTTTTGCACCAAAGACTGGGGTGCTCCGGGAAATGTCTGGAGTTTAGAGCCAGGGAATAGCAATATTGCTGCTTGCAAGGGCCATTTGTTTATCATTCAGTTTTGCTGAGAAAGAGGTTTTCAATATTAGTGTATCTTTGTAAGGTATTAAGCATCATAATCTATTTTTCTGTCTGACCCATGGTAGCTCAGCAAGGTATATTTTTTTGCTACTGCCCTGGAGGTTTGTAAACTATACAGTATGAAACTGGAAACAAGCTAATCCTAAATCTGATTAATTTTGACTGAAATACTTACACATTTGCCAATATGTGCTCCTAACATGAACTTTGACTCAGAATTAACATATAGTATATCCACCCCAGTATTCCTTATTAATGCATTTTCTCTCTAGCAAATGTACAAAGGTTAGAGACAAGGACGCATCACTTACTTACAAGCACACCTTCTCAGGAGTGTTTTTTACCTGTTCTCTGTTACATGTTTTATTCTGCACCCCAGTAGACTTAGTCTGTGTACTGGATTGTTTATCTGTAGCATCTCAAGACAAATCCATTCTTACTGGGCTGCAAAAAAAAAAAAAATCTCAGAGCTTATCTCCAAATTTCACATCAGCAATGAAGTTTATAAATTCTTTCAACATAATGAAGGATGAGCTTTCAAAGCACCCCTCAAATTTTGCAAGTGAAAATTAGTGGAAGTGGAAATTTTTAGAGACATCTATTCTACATGTAAAATTAAAATACCTACACTAGGAGGTAGCAACATATGAAACGCTAGCTTTATTTTTAGATTATTTTTTCCTCCCTGCAGGCAGCCCAGTGACCTCTGTTTTTACTTTCAAGGTCTGCTCTGGGGCAGTGAACAACATTCTGATAACAGGGAAAAGGTTCTGACTGCAAGAAAGTGAAACAGTAAGCTGAACTCCTACCTTTATCATCTCCCTCTTGTCTTGCACCATGACATGCTACTTTGGCTTTTGCTCCTGTATATTTGAAATCTGGGAAACTGTACTGAGGAAAACACATTTTTGGTGCCATTATTTATGAGAATACTTGCAGCACATGCTGCACTGCTAACAGCAGAAGTGCTACAAGCTATGCTGCCATAGTTTTACCTCGACTGTTTTCTAGCTCTTCCTGCAATAAATAAATTCTAAATGAAAATTAAATATTATAATCATGTAACTACCATATTTTCTTTATGCTTATGTCCTACAAGTACTTCTAGTTTGTTGACACTGCTACACAGAACGTCATTTTCTCTTTTCACATGTAGGCATTTTCCAACTTAACCTCACAAGCTGTTTTCTACAGTTTCATTCTGTGTAAGAAACAGATAAGAATCCTAATGGTATTAAGAAACTTGAAATTCCATTAGAACTCACAGTGAGTGCTGCAGGGAAGGAATACATTTTTCAAAAAAAGCCCTTTTTTGGGGGGTGACTGTGAGGCAAGGATGGATTTCCTTTTTAAGTGATAGAAAATTACAAATCAACATGCCTGCTGTAATAACAAAATACTTTTAAGTGATGAAACTGAAAATATTTTGCCTTTGATATAGTGAAAGTGAAGCAAAATAAAAACAGAGCAAGGGAAAGAAAGAGGATGACTTGAAATGTTTTACATAACGTATATATTTATAATATATATAGGATTATTAGATCTCTGTGTTGCTGAGGTCATGAAGAAACTTAGGCAATTAAATCCTCAAGACAAACAGCTTTATACTTTTACAATTTTCAAGTTTTTCTCGAAGTTATGAACTCTTAAACTTCTTTAGATAGACCTAGGACCCTGTTAAATTTTTATTCCACTCTGTCTCTAACTTTAGTACTGGTTTGTATAGTCTCTTACACTAACTTTTCCTGAAAAATCCTCAAAATAAATTCTTTGACTGTTTCTACACTGATTCAGAAGCTAGGAAATTTGCTTTCACATTTTCTGTGCAGCACAGACTGTCTTGTGCATGTGCCTGAATGCCCACCAAACAATGTTTCGTTTTTTGATGCCACATTAAATGTGCATTAAATGTAGGGAAGCTCAATGCACAGCTTCAGTGGGCCTAATAAATAATGGCAGCAGTCACCTGACCACCTCTCCCTGTTTTCTACCCTGTGTACCACTTACCTGCCACCAAAGGAGTCCATTCTTTTTTTTTTCACTGAAGTAGAGGCATTGAGAAAGGCCTCATATCCTGGAAAAGAGGCTTTCGAGGCTTCATCCTCCTACTCAGTGCTAGAGCTGCAAAAACTGCTACTACATCTGCTTCAGTAATTTGATTCCAAAGTGGGTTTTTTTTAGCTGGGGGATGCATAAACTCCTGTCAATTTCATTTAAATCCACAAAGAAGATTCCCATGTTGCAAAATCTTAGTCTAAAACTCTTTTTATATGTACTTCTTTGAGGCTGATAGGTTGTCTGTCATTATTTAGCAAAGAAATTCACTTTTTGAACTATTGACGTCTTGTTTATGAAATTTAGAAGTTTAAATACACACATATACTATTTGTAGGTGATCTAAGGAGAACTTTATACCATGAAAATGTGCCTTCTCTTTTCCTGAAGCTGAAGACATATTTTTACTCAATCCTATTTGCTCTTGCTTGCTGTCAAGTGGTTTTACTTCAAATTATAAAATACATACATATTTCACACAAGATTATGGAAAAAAGACGTCTCCAGACTTTTTTCATTGCTAGCTTTCTTATACCTTAGCCCTCTGAATGCCATCAGTTTGACTATCATTACTTTTTTTGGATTAGAATTGAATAACATTTTAGTGAATATAATGAACTGATAGAGAGGGGTGAAGAAAAATATTTCAGCTCTGTTCAAAGAAACAAATACAATTACCTAAAAAGTATTTTTACTTTTATTTCTAATTTTCCTTACTTCATGCTCTCTATTTCCTTTCAAACATGCTGTTTCTGGGAAATAGAAAACCTCACAGTCCGTTTGAAGCAACAATAAATTGGCAGAAATCTGTAAAGAGGAAGAAATGACAGTCTCATGAGCTATTGTAGTCATCCATACCTGATCCAAAAGTTGAACTTAATTTTTTTTAATAGAGTCTTAAAAGGATGCCTTCTAACATTGATTGAAATCTGTGTTAATGGAAGACTTACCTGTTTACCTACTAAAAAACCCCATGATATTGTGCTTCCACAATCATTGAAAAGTGACATGGAGGAAAACATTTTATTTTATAGTGACTGTCTTACAGTTTCTTCAGTGGAAAAGTTACTCATCTAATGTTTATGTGGAATTCTTTTCCAAAGCTAAAGAGGTATTTCTGTAAATTCAAGAATTGAAAGTGTAGAGATGCCCTATGTATTTTGCTAAACCCAGAGTTTATCTTAGGGCTTAGAAATTTCATGTAAGCAAAGAATTCTGAAATCACTCTAAGAATAAGTATCCAGACAAAAAACAAAATTCAAATAATTTAAAGTAATAAACCCTAAAAAGGCAAGATAAATATACGAGACAATAAAAATATGTCAGAACTTAACTAGGAACAATTGTCAATTTAAGATGTTCACCTTCTGTAAGCCTTGCACTAATATAAAGACCTCCTGCATTTTCTCTGCTCTTGGTTATATATTCACCACTTTGAAAAGAAAGAATCCATCTGAGCTGTTTTAACCTTCCTTCTCTTGCCCTGATTGTGCAGATGGCCAGAAAAACTTTCCAAATAAAAAGGCAAGGTGCTAAGGGCTTGAGCACTGGTGTTCTGAGCTGGTGTTCCTGTCTGGCTTTGCTTGGGATGACACTGAATAAGACTTCAGTTTGCCTTCACCAGTGCTTTCATCTGGGAGCACTTCCAAAGAGCATTGCCAGCAGGTCTCAGAACATGCCCACAGGCGAGGTCAGCTCCACAGGGCAATAACTGCCTGTCAGCTACATTAGGAATAGAAAACCATTATTATAGAATGTAGGAGAGCTAACCTAGCAGTGCAGTGTTTGAAAAATGTAAATTTCTTGACCATTTAATAAATTATCTAGAATGGTTTATTTAACAGATACCCTCTTATGTAATATGTAAGTCTACAATGAACTCAGGGATGATTGTTACAGTATTTTTCTTTTAAATAATCACTTTTAGAAATATATACCTAAAAAAACAAGCACAAAATGAAACAACATCTGTGCTCTGCATTAAAAAACTGGTATCAGTGCACTAGCAACAATATTTTTGCCATTGATGGTTTCTTAGTTTCCCTTTGATGGTTTTATCTTTCATTCATACAGAAAACATAAAAATTTTATACTCCATGATTATTCTAGTGCATTTCAGGGAAACAAATACAGAATTAAAGGGAAATATATGAGTAAGATCTCATTCTCCTAAATATTGATTGGCACAGCCTGAAGAGAATAGGCCATGAGTGTAATTATTCCATATGAAGGGCTCTCATAACCCTGAGTTTTCATAAATCCTCCATAAATCCTTCAATGTTTCTTGGGTATACATTGTTGTCAAAGGATCCATTTCACTGACAAGTCACTCACAGCATTTTGAGAAAGTGAGAAATATAGACAAATACACACAGACAGCACAAAAATACATTTTTCAAACTATTTCCTGCCGTTTAAAGAACTGTGGCTAAGGACAGTCTTGTAATTTGATCATTCAAAAAATGTTAGCAGAATTTTAGTTAGAACCAGTTATAAAATAAAGGCATAGGTTTTTCATTTTTATTTTTCCTTTTTATTTGAAAAGATATCAATCCAGTAACAACTCCTACTTATTGAATTACAGGAGATGATTCATATATGAGACAAATTAAGTAGAATTGTTTTGTGTGGAGGCAAATTAAACTGGTGGCTGGAGAGAAGAAATGGAGTAATGTGATCAACTTCTAGCCCTGCTCATTTTCCTGTGTTTTTGTCAATTCATTTACTATGTCTGTTTCTGTCATTGAGTAGATAGACTATTTGAGACTCTTTCCATTTAATACTGAATGTCTGCATGTGTGTATTTTTTCCATTACTGCAACAGGATCATTGTTTAAGTTAAAATCTCTTGACACCTCTAAGATAAAAATAATAGTGTGACACCTTGAATTTTCAGCCAGATTATAGGCAATAAAATAACCAATAAAAAACAAACCCAAACAATAAAAATCCAGGAAGAATGATGTATTAAATAAGGAATACACAGTCTAGGGAAATGCACAGTTAAAATTGTTAAGCCACCAGATACACTAATCTCCTAAGCTCTGCATGCGTATCAACTGCAAGCTATTTGCACTGTATGAGACAGTTTGTATTTCTCCTGTGGGAGTTTTTTAAAAGAAATGTTGTGACTGAAGGTTTATTAAAAAAAAAAAAAGTCTTTAAACTTTTTAGTGTTCCAACTTTTTTAAGGTTTTTGTTGTTTGACTTTCTGTTACAGAGTGTATCCTAAAGACATATAGATATTTGATGGTCTATTATCACATATTGCTCTGATTATTTTCAAGAGGGCTTCATCTTAGTTGTTAAGTCATTTTTTCTTTTATTGTAGAACATATAATTTTACAATATAGTGAAACAATGTAATAAAATTTAATAAAATTTGATAAATGAAATGTATTTACAAATTAATTCAATCAAGAGCTTATGGCAAGATTAACATTTGTACAATTTATGAAAAAAACAATGCTATTGGATATGCTTTGATTTGTCAGTGTTATAATTCTATTTTATTAGCTACCATTTAAGGAGAATCTGACATCTAGAATGCACGTAAAGAAAAGAGCTGGTGGCCATTTGACTAATGCTCTTTCCTACACCTCATGGAGCCACATCCCTTCTAATACCAAGAAGTTCTCACTCCAAAGGAAGTAAAAAGTAGGGGATGTGATCACAGTCAGAATAAAACCAGAACATTATTGTTCCCTCTACCATTGATCTTCATGCACACACACACACATGCACAGCATAAAGGCAACTGCAAAAATGTAACGATTGCTGGATCTCTTTTTATAGCATGCTGAAGCACTATCTTTTTACATAGCCTAGTTAGATATTTATATAGGCTTTGATTACAATAAATTAAGTGTTGTCATTTTGAGTAAAAGTAAAGACGTACTAATGAAGAAATTAGGCTGATTAATGGTGTTTATAATGTCAATGCCGTGCTTTTCAGCACATCTAATCAATGTGATCAGTTTATAGATAAAATCTCTGTTTGTGGAGAGAAATAGGCCCATGCCCCAGTATATGCTGAGGTCATCCATCTGGAGAGCAGCTTCTGAGAAAATTACCTGTGAGTCCTGGTGGAACAAGGTTGAACATAAATCAGCAGTGAGCCCTCGCTGCAGGGAAGCCCAGTATTATCCTGGCTGCAATAAACAAAGCACTGACAGCAGGTTGAGAGAGCTGATCCTTCCTCCTCTCCTCAGCACTAGAGTGACTAGAAAAGGGCCACAAAGATTATTAAGGCATTGGTGGTCTCTCCCATGAACAAAGACTAAGAGAAATGGGACTGTTCAGCCTGGCGAAGATAATACTCAGAGTGGAATCCACCCAGGTACATTAATGACTGAAGGGCAGGCGCAAATGCCCATTCCATTGCTGCCCAGTGACAGGACAGTGACAGTGGGCATGAATAGACACACTGGACACGCTTCCTGAACATCAGGAAGAACTTTTTTTACCATGAGGTGAATTATCACCAACAGACATTACTAAAAGAGATTGTGAAGTCTCCATCCTTAGCTACTTTTAAAAGCAATCTTGTTATGGTTCCAGGCAACTTCTTACAGATGGCCCTGCGTGAGTAGGGAAATTGGATCAGATGACCCCTAGAGTTCCCTTCCATTCTATGATTCTGTGAGCTGAAAGTTCAGTAATTTTGTTCAGGGCACTGAACAGGTAGCTGCCCCCTGAATCAACTCAAGTGTTTTTGAAGATCTTGCTTATCCTGACTGAGGGAGGAAGACTGACTTCTGCCCCCTGTTCTTAAGGCATTATGAGGTCTTGCTTTGCCTCAGGTTATTGTCTCTGACAGATACTGCCTGACATTTGTCTTCTGGAGCAAAAGAGTTTTGAATAAGATGTCTCTGTTCCCAGCAGGAGGTAAGTAGCTAGCATGGTATAAGTTTGTTCACATAACACAATGAATAGAGAGCATTATGCATGGATTTCTTAAATAATATTATGCCGTGCTGGAAATTTGAGGGTGGCATTATTTAAAAAATTTTTTAATTATAAATTCCTTCCAAATTCACTGTTCTTAATGCATCACATGCCCTGGAGAAGCTGCATTGCATCATTGCTCTGACATTGTCAATTACACAGGGAAAGAATTCTACTCAGTTGATACATGGGGGTCCTAATTTTTTTTATTGTTTCTAGAAATGCCCTCAAGAAGGTACCACAGGTCATATTGCTGTGGGGCTTTTTTCTGCTAACAAGAGAAGAAACATTCAGCTCCTTTTCCTCCTTTGCACCATCCTCTTTGGCTCCCTGGACAGAACAGGTCAGCCACCCTGCTGACAGCCTGTCAGATTTTGTGTCTCCTTTCTCAGGCCTGAGCAAAAGTTGCCACCCTTGATCCTCTTAATCTTTTTATTGAGGGTGGAATAAGAAAAGTTTCCAGGTGAGGTACATCCTTGTGTCTGCTGCAGGTGACCCTGCAGCACAGTGCTTTGTAGAAACACAAGCATGCATGCTTCCTCCCAGATTCAAGCTGGTCCTAGAGCTGCAAAGAACTACATGGTTGATGAACTCTGGTCAGCTAGAATGGATCACACCTTGGGAGACCTTGGCCCTAAGGTTGGGTAACAGGAGCTTTTCCCATGAATTCATCTCAGGAGCACTGAAACACAGTTTGGAGAGACACAATTCAGCAAGATGGAAACAAACCAGATGTGAGCTGGCAGTGCAGACACCTACTGTGAGCTAACTCACGGTACAAAAGACACCTCCTGGAATCTCCATTGCAGCTACCTTTTATGTAATTGCAACTATAGATTCTCCACTAGATATACGATTATAAGCAAAACATAAATAAATTCCTAGATTAATTAAAAAGGGCAAGTGTGAAACAGTGAGACATATTTGCTGCAATTATGTTCAGTTTTTCAGTATATTATAGTATACCATAGAACCCTAAGGTGAACTTGGCAGTGGAGAAATGACTCTTAATGACTAGTGTCAGAGTGGGCAGGCAGGTACTGTGCAAGGGCAGCCTTACTGCCACAATATGGATCATTTGACTCATTTTAAAAGCATTTCTTTTCTCAAATGTAGCAGTTAACCAGTCTAGAGTACTGAATAACAAGCATTTACTAATGTTTTCCTAATTAGTTTCTAACTACATAGGTTTACTTGTAATCATAAAATTATACTGTGAAGGAATTCTATACACTCAAAGTTCTTCCTGTTTCAGGGGCCTGTTAATTATTATTATTTTTCAGGGAGAATGTACCAGATATAGAGAGAATGTACATAATAAGCTTTTCATGCTGTGCTTAATTTACATATTAAAGCACTTTACTGAGGCAAACAGACATCTAAATACCAGCTTGAAACTAAAATTTGTTAGTTTGTTTTTACAAAAGAAATAATTTAAAATTGATACGCTTGATGGCATGATCCCAAATAAGCACTTCATATGAATTCAAAAATATCTGCACAAGACTATCCTAAAAGCAAACTTTCAGAACTTTATAAAAAGTTTTATAAAAAATTCTCCTGTTCTATATTCTTCTCCTTTTCTATGAATTTTTGTCTTTTTATTCCTATTATGACTTCTGGGAATAAATCATAAACCTCACAGTACTCTCTGAAAAGAAATTAACTTTATAAATGTGTAACAAAAAGGAATATATGAAACATTAAAAAAATCCTATTCCATATTTAACTGCTAATTTCCAGTAGGATTTATCTGTAAAAAACTGAAACATAGAATTTTTATGCTTATGACAGAATTATGAAAAAAATATTTTGAATCAGATGTATATATTTTGAACATCACAGCATAAAAATTCGTAGCAACACAACACCAATAACTTAAGTGTGAGTTGCTGATTTACAGATCATGACACTAAACAATCCAGTTGAATTTTAACTTCATGGGGTCTCTTTGCTGTGCAAGAATAAGATCCTTTATACTTTTTTAGTTGAAACTTCATAATTGGAGAAGTATTTCCTGTTTGTACCTGTAAATACCAAAGCATTTCACAGGTGAAGATTTTGAACTGCCATAGTGAGGGCGCAATACCTGAATGGTTACCATTTGTGAGATTTAAACCTCTATTTCCAGTGTCATAGAGTGCAGTTTAATAATACTTTTAATTAAAAAATAGAGAAGATATATCTTGGGGCTGCAACTACTGAAATATTATGAATGTTTTCTTACCAAATATTAACATCCTATAGGTTCCTTTTGAAATAATTTATTCACAAATAGGATTTAGCTAAAAGTGGGAAAGCCTTTTCTGTTTACTGTGAGGGTGTTTGGATGGGGCAGGTAACCAACAAAAAAAGACCCAGAACCACAAATGAACCAAAGACCACATCAGTATATATTTACTTTTAGATTTGCCTCTTCATGTAGAATACACAACATTACTTTATGTTGATAAGGAGTGTTTCTATGCACAATAGATTTAAAGGTATTAGAAAACAGTACATTTTTTATCCTGTCATGTAGAAAATAAAATATGGCATGCCTAGCCATGGATAGAAGAGTGACTCTCTAGTAACTAAAAAACAGCAGAAAATGAGATTAATGAAGCTGAAATTACTGAGAACATTAAAACATCTACACATGATACTCCCTTGGAATTAAGCAATTAGCAGGAAACATTTTGTAAGAATGTAGATGTGTTATTGTAATTCCTGTTTTGTGTTTATCTGTATGACACTTGTCTTGTTTATTTCAACTATCTCCCATCTATTTAGATGAAAATGTTCTGGGCTCTAAGTATCTCATATAAGAAGACATGCAGTGAAATCTATATTACACCAAGTAGACCAAAGTTTGTTTTTCTACTCTTTATTCATGAGCTACTCTATGGATAAAAGAACAGGAAAATGTTATTACTTCTGACTGAAGGAAACAGGACGATCTCCTGAAATAAATGCATTAAAACAAATACAGATAATTAATATTAGCTACCATATCATTTTTTTGCTAAATGAAAGATAGGATCTCATTTCTATTATCATGCTATTTACATAAAAGCTTTCATCTTCTAAGGGCTTCACAAATATTATAAAGCAAGTTAGTCAAAACTTCAGTATATTCTTTGCATTTTATAAATGCAATGTTAAGGTCAATGGCTTTTTTCAAGGCCATGCATCTAAGGGTGGGATAGATATTCTTGGGCTTCTCAATTCAGTCTGCAAACTGTAGAGAAGTGTACTGAAATTCTGTTAATTACTTAAATAGTTTATAGGCAGGTGTGTATCACTGAATTTATAATATGTAGTGAAAGATGTCTTGCAGATTTCATGTTTTTAATTCAGACTTTATGATGGTTGCTTTTAGATAAATGCACGTTGGCCTTATAAATTCCTTGCAAGGCACTGTTGCTTTTGAGAAAAATAAACCATCATTTCACAGATGCCAAATACATTGCATTGTTCTTGAATTAAGTTCTTGTACGTATCAGTATGTTAAAGACAAAACTGCACTAAAGTGCTGCACTAAAAAGTATAACATACAAAGATTACCAGGCCCTATCTGGTATCAGTTTGTTTTTAGAAGAATATAAGCATTATTTGAATGTTTTTTTATGCTGTTATCACTAGGTTCCTGATGACAAATTCACAGTAATGAAACCTGGTCCAACTCATTGACAATTTATCTTCAATTTTCTTGGACTTCAGAAGGATTTTGAATATCTGTTTCCCTTCTCAGATTTAGGAATCTTTTTTTGATGCCCACATTCTCACCTAATCCAAAGGCATGAGCCCTGGTTCTACATAAAATCAGGTGAATGACAAGGAAAAGTACACTTCAATTGAATCGGTGAAGGACATGCTAGCTGGGTAAAAGATTAGTAACAAATTATTAAGGACATATATTACACAGTAGCTTAAATATGATGTTCAGTGTAGTGATTTATGTATGGGTGTATGAAATTTATTTTGATATCAGTCAAATGATTTCTCAAGCCCTAGATGCACCTAGAAAACTAGAAAAAGAAAAAAAAAATCCCTGTCTGTGTGTGAGGGATGCTGAAACCTTTTCTATCAGCAGTCTGTCTGTCTACCTCTTACAGTCCTGGAAGAGCCTTCAAGATCAATTTTTTGCCCCCTTGAAAAAATCCTGAAAATCTCAACTATTTCTTGAAATGGTTTGAATATTTCAGAAAGTAGTGGGGAGAATGGCTCTGAACTCTGGACATTTTTTCAATATTTGACATAATACAAAGTAAATGATAAAATTTAAAGAATCTTAGCACTGACTTCCTAGCTTATCTGCATGCACGTGTGTACACACACATTTCCTCATAGGCTGAAGTTTATTTTTACTGTGGATTTACCATTCTACTTAATAAGTTTAGGAATTATTTATTCTATGTTATTTATACAAAATGCTAAGAACATCAACATTTCATCATACATCAGAAATTCATATTAATTTAAGTGAAATTTTATGTCAGTTTGACATAAGAGCATCCATCCCTCTGGGGTGATATTATGATGTTTGATTCTTTTCTTAGAAATTGGAAGAGCTAAGATTTAAGATGTTTGGGGAACGTATTCGAAAAACTATGCCAATTTTTCTTGTAAAAAATTACTTTTCAGACAGTCCTTCAAGAATAAAGATGAGTATGACTTCTTAGCAAAGCACAGTCCATGAACACCTTTGTGGTTTTGTTTCTGTTTCTCAAATTAACAGCTTCAGAATTTGTGTACTCACATGCATTAAACCCTTCTTTCCTTACCACCACCACCAAAAGGCCCCAGGAGAAGGTTCTAAAATAGAGGAAGTTTAAAGGGCACACCCTGTCTGTTCTGTATTCTTTTTAGCATGTTGTTACGTGCACTTGAAAAAAACCTCAACACTGAAACTACTTCCGTACCTCTACACATGTATCTTTTTAGTCAGCTCTGATTTCTGTAAGATCTTTTACCTTTCTTCCTTCTTGATAATGCACAATGTCATTAAATGATCAGAAACACTAAGCAATTATCATTCTTTTCGCTGCAGAATTAAGTGCTTAATTTGCAAAAAAATTGTGTCATGTTTCTGCATATTTACTCCAGAGGAAGTGCATTGCACCCAGAGACTAGAGCACAAGCTTTTTCAGATATGGAAATATCTTTTCTGTTACTAAGAAAATTCTTTTCCTGTAGCATCACATTGTTTATGTGACTGTATCTCTGCCTTGAGTGCCTTGAGTGTAAATGACTACAATTACTTCTAAAGGTAATTAATTATATTTCAAAAGGATATTTTCTTATCAATCCTTTGTTAACTTGCAATAGTTGCATGTTCTGAATTTATGCAGATGATGACTTAAAGGAATTTTGTCTTTTACATGCCTTTTTCCTTGTACGTCGCTCTCAAGAATAACAATATTGTAAATTTATTTTGACTGTGTCTACATTTCATGTTAAGTTGTGCACTTGGTTTATAACATATTTTTCATTTACACAACGCTGGATGTACTGGAAAATGTTTTCCCAAAACCTAACTAAATCATATTTATACGCTAAATGTTGAGTACATAAATAATTATAAGCCCCACACAAAGCTTTAAAAATGTACCAGCATACATGTCGCTATTTATTTTCTAATGTACTTAAGAAGAAGTATATTTGCCATGGAAAATGTGTCAATGCATAGCAAATTTGTTGCATTAGTGCTCCGAAATATCTATAAATAACCACACTCACCAACATATCATGTGCACTTCTACATATATTTACTGTTGGAAAAAAAAATCAGTATATTGTTATCAGTTTTAAACTTTTTAATACAAATTCTTTTAAAAAATATTTTCCTCACTTTATTTTAAAAAGTCTTTATTAACAGTGAGGTGAAAAGTCACACAATGGAATAGAGAAGCAAAAAGGGACAGCACAATGTTGTATGACGTTTTAGCGCACTTCGGTGCCACCATTTTTTTATCCCCATAGAAATGCAGCAAGTAATGAAAAATGCTGCTTCATTGATTTCAAACATGTATATTTTAGATTAAGGTGACAAACATATGATCACTGTTCCTACGGATGAAAATGGGCATTTGCATCTTCAGGGAGATGTAATTGATTTATTCCACAAATCTACAGATGTTCATTCAACAAAATCCATATATCTTTTTCCTCTTAGAATCCCTCACAAAATAAAATGCCTTAAAAGAAGTCTGTGAATGAAACAATGTGCCACTCATATAGGCATTTTTATCTTCCTCCATCTTTTTAGCTAGTCTGTGAACAGGGATTTTACTAAGCTTTTCCCATCCTGTTCCATTTAAAAATTCTGAGGAACTGGGAAAGAAAATATTCATTTGGAACAAAACAAAGTAAGGAAAGAGAACTTTCTCTCCATGAAGACACACAATAAAACTTTACAAGGCAATAAAATTAAGAACAAGTGACTGAAAAGTTAGATTTACATTCTTCCAATTTGTCCTGTTGTGGGTAGACTTTAGGCTTTATTATGTTTATATAAGCAACTCTTATATGAGAGTTACGATAAAAGACAATTTG
Organism: Cossypha heuglini; assembly: GCA_027576195.1. NCBI lineage: Eukaryota > Metazoa > Chordata > Aves > Passeriformes > Muscicapidae > Cossypha > Cossypha heuglini. Next base: position 33,401,236 of record JAODKT010001744.1, read on the forward strand.
TCTTTTATCATTCAATCAAAATATCTGCTTTGGTGTACTATAATCATCATTGTCTTGTAGGTTTTGTCTCACATTTTTACTACATCCTACAATGATAAAAAATTGAGTTGACTGGGACACATCCTGCAGATGACTCTATTGATATAAGTGGCATTAAGAGGTGGATACCTACATGTCTATAGCAGAAAGGGAAAACCTGAAATGCAGAGGCTTTGGTTGTAGAGAAGTACATGGAAGGGCTTTTCTTGAATTTAATGCAATTTAGGTGACAGCCTCAAAAAGGAGTCATAAAGTAAGTCGATGAGAAGGTTCAAAGTAGTAAACTTAATAATTAAAAGTCTTCTTGTCATGACTCATGAGGCTTTCACCTCCACCACTCTCCATCCACAAACAGGATATTTTTGTCACTTATTTGGAATAGTCCAGTACTCTGCCCTTCCTAAAGGTCACCTCAAATCATGAAGCAAACTGTATCAAATCCACAACATAGATACAGTTCTTCATCCCAGGTCCTCAGCCTGATTAATCTATCAGGGATGCAAACAGAGTTGCAAAAATGAAAACAAGAAAGCACTACATATTAATCTGAACAATTTATGATTGCAGAACATCCAGGCACTCAAAAACAGGAAATAATTTTTTTCCTAAAAATTAAGTAAATCTGTTCAGAAGGAAGTAGAAAGGAATGGTAGAATTCTGAAAACAGAAAGTAAAGACTGATGGAAGAAAGTAAGTTTTAAACTAAAATATCTGCTGGACATTTATATTCACAATTACCATTTAGGTAAAGAAATTTACTTACTCAAGGTTTTGGCATACCATGTCATTTTCCATGTCTTTGTAATGTTGTTGGGCACTTTTGATTAACATTTTCTAAACTTCACAGTCTATGGTTTAGCTTTGATTTTCCTAATAGAATAAAAATGAGAGTTCTCATTGCTTTCAATGAGAGTAGATATAAATCAATTCTGGAAGATATTTAAATTTCAAACTCAAGTCTACAAGATCACAGAAATCCTGTTTGTTTTCTCAGATCCAAGCCCTAGACACTCAGTTATCTGAATGGGGAAAGCTGAAAAATGCTTTGCGTGGGTCAGTTACCTAAATGTTGTCACCTAATGCCATTTATGATGCCCAATTCCTGTATGTCTCTTCCAAAAGACACATACTTTCTGTAGAACCTATGACGTTCACATCAGGCCACATGGGTATTTCAGATACCCTGTGGTTTTTAGATGACCTTACAATCTTCTTTGTAGACAACTTAAACCTAGCCTTCATATCTAACAATTTGTTTGTACAATACAGATAGCTTGCATTTACTCTGTCAGCATAGTAAACACCTATTTAATTTTGAGCGGTGTAAGCAGACCTTATCTCACAGATGTATAGTAGGTACTATTAAGAGTGCAAACCAAAGTGTTTATGTAGCAGACACTGTATAATTTCTATAACTTACGAAAAATTAGTCTTGAGGTCTGAAGCAAATCATAGATAAAACAGTTTCAGAGAATACATCCCAGATAGTGCACTGAGCAAAACTTCTTGACAGAAGCATCACTAATTTCAGTCACTAATTTCCAGGGAAAGTAACCTTGAAAGTAATCTTGATCATCTTTTGGTGTTTCCACTCTTGATAAATTAACTACTTTTAGTCTTTTATTTGATCTTTCCAAGCAAAGGTCTTGTCTTTTTCTCCCCCCCCCATTTCATTCAAAATGCCCAGAGTATGTGTGAGTCTCTTGGTGTCATCACTTGACTGGAATTGAAAATCTACTGCAAAAGAGATTTTAAAATATTTCAACCCACTGTACACTCTTCAGTTCTGCTAAGCCTGCCAAAAGGAGGGGATAATGAAGGTATCAGTCACATCCCAGGGGAAATAAATACAGTTTGTTCTGGACATCAAATGCCATGGCTCACAAGCAGATGCTGACACCAGCCAACAGCAGCTCAAAAGGCATTTTCAGTTTGAAGAAGTAAGACGGATCACCATAATGCAGCACAGCAGAATTTCTTTAGTAACACAAAGTACTAGAATCTACCTTTCATCTTGAACAAAAATCATCAATCAAATTTTAAAGAAAATGATAGGAATAAATTAATAACAATTTTCCCATTCAAAAATCATATTCAGTGTGTACATTAAACTTCATTTGTAGAAGGTCACATTAGAACAGTAGGAAACTACCAACAATGAAATTGGCTACAATATCTAATTCACTGTTACATAAAATGCATTTACGGTATAATAGCTAAGGAATGCATGTAATTTAAAGAGGCCCGCTACGGCAATCACTGAGACTGAACATATTGAGTATAGCAAGTCTCAAATCCACTGCATTTAGAATAGTGTGCAAGAACTTTTTCTGTCCAGTGAGAGCCCCCTGGCTTAGCAAGAAAGTCAGACTGTGACATTATTTTATTGGATCAAATCATTAATGACAATCAGAAGAAGTATTCCTTTTGATTTTCATTGGCTGTGTTTTGCATGCTGAGCTCACTTTTCAATGCAGATTCAGCACTGTCTTCATTTTCAGATCCTTTTCCCTCATTTTTTGAGTATGCGCCTTTTTTTTTATAAATGCGTATGGCTATGGCCGTGATGCAAAGTAGAATGAATATGACAACTGCTATCACACCTACAAGAAGAAAAGAGAAAAAAGGTAATGAGGAAGGACAGAAAAATAATAACACATAAGCCAGAAAGCAGGACAAAGAAAGAATGACTACATCACATAATGGAAGGGCTTACAGGAAAGCCTGAGAAATGAGAAGACATAGCTGCTTTCAAATAAGAAACAGTACTCTAGTGTAAGTTTCATGGTGATTGTTCTGAAATTTTGCACCCTATTACTATTATTATTATTATTATTATTATTATTATATTGATATTAATATTAATAATTATAATATAAACTCCACATTATATTTCTGAAATTTTTGAATGGAAACCACTAGGGACCTTAGAATATTTTCAACAAGAAAAATACTCTTTTTCTCTTTCACTGTCAGGCCCTAGATCTTTGGTTTTGGAGCCCAAGCCACTGCAGATAAGGAACAGTAAGGTGAGATACTTCTCACAGAGATAAGCAAGACCTTACAGACTGCCAAACCATCTCCTCTCTTCCTCGTTCATCATGTATTAATGGTCTTAGGACCTTAGCTTCATGAGTTAGAGGATGGGCAGGAGAAGAATTTGAGGAGATGTGAAAGAGAAGACAAGAGGATTATGTTTTTCAGAGAGGCAGAAAATAGGTCTAGTCTGTTGGGATGGAAAGAGCACCATGCACTCTGGAAAACAGCTGTAATGGCAGTGGCTCAGTTACAGTAGACAAAGGGACTAGTCTGTTGCACAACTTGGTCCCCACTGCAAGAAAAAGTCCTTTAACACTGTAGATAAAAACAGAGCATCCAAAATTCAGGACATGCCAGTTTTCTTGATCTCTACTGTGGGCAACCATCCATCATTGTACGAATACAAAGGTTCTAATACAGTAGATCCTTATCTGAAATGGACTTTGCAACCTAAGTAAATTTTGGTTTTATTTAAATTAACTAGTAAAGTCATTCTTTTATTTCAGTCACAGTAACTGCTTTCTCTAAGGACTTTTCAATAAACTTGTTTTGTCTGAAGTAGGTGAACTGATACCCTTCTCAGTTATATTCATTTAAGGATGTTTAACCTTGTATTTTACTGAATGTTGCACAGCTTGCTTTGCTTTGACTTTTAAACAAACATAGACGGTAAAAAAAATTGTGACTGCATATTCCCAAATGTGTTTAATACCAAAAAAAAGTATTGTTACTATTGTCTTAAAAGGATTGTAATTATTACAGCTTCAAGTTAAAAAATTACTTTGTTGTTAGCACACTTAAAAATCCCCACCAAGTTATCTAGTACATAGTGATCTTCACGTACAGATACTTGTGTAAAATAGTATTAATCTTTTGAAACAGTAAAGCAAGTTTTGACTAAGCTAGACATGTAAAAAACTCAGAAAACATATTTTTAAATTTTGACCTTCCTTGAAGTCAGTGGTAAAATTCGGATTTGACGTGTATAAAATTATACAGACATAAGTATCACTTTACATGTAGGGAAGCTTCTAGGCTTAATAATTTCACTTTAGTGTCTGTGGTACTACTGTCTTGACCAGAGGTCACTGGTCGGGCAGTGTGCTTTTGCATGCATTGACTATAGCAGGTATCAGTGTTTAAATGCAAGATACAAAAGTGACTTCAGTTTCTTATACTAAGTCAACCATTCATAAACCTAAACAATTTTAACATCAATGAAAAGCCTGGACAGTTTTAGTCTACTAAATTCCACTATCTCCTTTGTCTACTGAGGCTTTAAAAACTCTAAGAAAGAAAATATTTTCAGAATTTAAAAGACAGAGTGGGTGACCTTTTCATCCCACTGCCCTTTCTGTCAAAAGTACCTACGCAAATTGAAACAGAATTATACTGCCAAAATATCATGAGTGAAAACAAGTTTTATTTCCTCAACTCCTCCCAAAAAGAAGACATACTCCTAGAAATTCTTACAGAGGGTGATTGTCACAGGAGAAGATACAATGCCCTGAAAGAAAATTTGAACTGACAGAGACATATACTTGCTTCAATACTGGTAAAAGGAGTTGAGCTTCTGATGAGGGTCCCCAACCCCAAACTGTCCCTATTTAGGCTCACTTGAGTACTCCTCATTTCTGCTAAAGAGAAAGAATTGGTAGGTTTCATATGAGTATCCATGTTAGACGGATCCTCCACATAGGATTCATGAAATGGATCTTAAGGACAATCATTCAGAAAGGCACGGTGATGGAACCTGTATATCCTCTATATCAGTCCTGTACTTTAAGCATGCACATCTGTCTTAAGCTTTATGCTCTATTTGTTCTGACAGGTATAAACAGTAAGGGGACTATCACCATATTTACTTCAGAAGTAACTGAATTCTTCATTGCTCTTCCTTTATTCCTCTGATAAAAAAGTATTTTGAAAAAATTTTATGAATCTTTATTTCTAGTTCTATTTGAGCTGATAAAAATGTCCAAAAGAAATAGGAAGAAAAGACTATATTTCAAAACAACAGTAATTTTTATTAATATTATGTCTGTAACACGCATTTTAAGCAGTAAATCAATGGAAGTGAAAGTCTTTCCAAGAGTACATTGCCTTCCAAACAGGAAACCAGGATGAAAATTCCTCAGACTCTATTGATTCAGTGTTAAACCTCATATTCTCAAGAAAAAGTCTTTGTTGTTCAGATATATTAAAGAAGATTTTAAACTTGACTCTGCAGCAAAAGGTAATTTTTTGGCAAAGTCAAGAAGAAATGATGGTTCTTTCTTAAATATATGCTTATTTCAACAAATCCAAGCACTTTTTAAAGTTGTAGACACCACTATTATGCAGGTTGAAATTCTGTCCTTACTATCTTGTTTTTCAGCAGAATGTTTCAATATATGGAAACATGGCATCAATTTATGTAATAAGAAAAGTGTGATCAATTGTATTTTAAAACAACGCTTGAGTTTTATCTGTCTACCAGCTACAGTGAAATGAAGACTTTTTACTAGTTTCTGTATGCACACAAAGCTAAAGTGACTTCATCACTGACAGATTCACAGTTAGAAAAGAAATTTCCTCTGGATTTGTTACAGTCCCTATTACCTCCAATAATTGCAGAGTCACTTCTGATTGCATTAGCTAAGGGCTTTCCCTCATCTATTGGTCCAGAGTGATCTGCAGCAGAAAAAAAAAAAAAAAAAAGGAACAGAAAATGACAGACAAAGAGAAGATGTGCTTTTTTTAAGAAATTCTCACACTGTTACAGTTCATTTACAATACGCTACAGTGGCAGTAGTGTGGGTCAGTAAGCATGCACAGAACATGAATGTAGATGACACTTTTCAGAGATAAAAAGAAAAGTGTAAACACTCAGATGAAAAGAGAAAGGCTAGAGAAAAGGAAGTAAGTACATATAAAAGAGAATTATTTACAAACTACTCCTGAGATGTTAACCCGCATGGAAAAATAAAAAGTCAGCTGTGATTCAGGTCATGAGTATTCTACTTGGAATTTGCTTCAGAGATCAGAACAAGTGATAACCATATGCTACCTGCAAATGAATGGGTTGTTTCACTTGATGTCGAGTCAGCTCCAGTTAAAGTACCACAGTTGGATTCAGTGAAACGCCCTTTCACAATGACAGGGGCTGAGCTGCTGTGGTGCAGTGCAGCCTTCAAAGGAGCAATGTGGTTGAACTGCACTGAAGACAGACAGCCAACAAACCCCTGAGAGTTTGCCTTCATAGTCTCCTCATCTATATCGCTGGTTTCTGTTAATCAAAAGGAACAGAACACAATTAATCATAGTGCAAATGTACAAAATAAAGTGTCAGAAGAATAAATGAATAATTAACCTGTGCTCCTCTGAGAATACTTGAGTTGCAGCAACATATGTAGATTCACTGAATCCCTTTCTTTTCTGACTTTAATGAAAAGACAGATAGATACATACAACCCTCTCCCCCCCCTTTTTTTTTTTTGAGCAGATGACAGTTGCTAATCTGCTAAGGGAAATGCTTTTAAATTATTATAGCAAATTCCAAAGCAAAAGGTTTCTATTGTAAATAAATGATTTAAATTAAAAAGCAACAAAAATGTGAGACTGAAGAATGAATTCCAGGAAAATGCATTTTATTTGATTTCTTCTCATAAATAAACATTTTTGGAAAATATTCATTCTATAGACTCATACATCTACTCCATTCCAGCACCATCAAGTCTGTCAAAACAAAAACCCTGAAGATCTCAGATCCTCAGATCCTGGAAATCCATCAAGATATTTTCTGTGAAATTAAAAAAAAAAAAATAGTGTTCCAACTTACTATACATTTTAAAAGATGATACCATTATTGGTACTACAAAGGGGGAGGGGAAAGAAAAAAAAAGATATTTCCTCACTTATTCTCTTGAGTTGCCTTTCTGAACTCATGTGACAAGTACTTTGCATGTAACTCTCTGTCAATTCACCAGGTAATGCTCACCAATGCACCACTTTCAATGCGGAAAACAAACAGTTTATTTACTCTGACAGTTCTAATTTAAGCAAAAATTCTGGAAGTACTAGTTATAAAAGGAGGACTCGTAAGGGAAGAAAATTTGTAAATGAAATGGGAATTTAATCTCATTAATTTTCACTTTCAGCACGTCCTGAAGCCCACAAATGAACTTGTGATCTTTACAATAACTACCATAATAATTTAAAGTTTTACAGTGCACCTCAATAAAATTTAGGTTAATAGCAAAAAATGGGATAATGTGTTCAGGTAGAATGTTGCAAAATAGCAGAGTGGCATTTTCCTCAACTAATCTCTGCTTATTGCAGTGATGACAGACTACTAGAGAGATGGATGTCAGCCAAAAGTCTGCTCACCTACTCTGATGGATTACACAAGACGTTGGCTGTTTAACTGTCTCTGCTTTCTTAGCAGATGTTTTCAATATCTGCCTCTATGCACTGAAGGATCTGCTAGGATGGGATGTTTTAAGAAAAGGATTAACACTGAAGTGGCAAAAAAACGTTTTCACAAACGCCCCGTGATAAAAATATATATCTCTAAATATGAGTTAGATTGAAAACCTCAAGAAGAGAGTGATTTTTATTATTTTTTAGTTCCTATACAAATAATTTATTAAACTTCATATATATATAATAGGAAAGGAATATTTTAAATCCTTTGATTTCACTTGACTCCTAGGAAATATTGCTGGGATAAAGTAAAGCTTTATATTGGATCAGGAAATCTTGACGATAAAGTGAAAGGGCTTAGGGAAGACCACCATCATCCACTATCTTGCTAAAGTAAAATTTAACTGACTGAAAGTGACACTCAAAGACACTCACAAGTTGTTTATTGAAGACAGTATATTACAGTAAATTGAAGTTATGCATCCTCAAGTATCTTAACAGCAATTCATTTGCTAAGTATACCCAAGTTCACCATAGACAAAATTACTCCACCTACATTGTCTTCTTAAATAAAAGAAACAAAACAGATCCCTCAAAACCAAAATACACTCACTAACTCTTTCTTTAACTCTACTTCAGCCTTTTGTTCTTATGAAGTAGTCAGTCAGAAAGCAGACATACAGCTCCTATCAGAACATTTTAAGACAAGAACTGTGAGGCCTTCTAATGCCTTTATATCTTATATTACATCACCCAAAACTGCACACCTTGAGATGAGGCCATCCCAGCTCAGAGCAGAGCAGAGCAGAGCGGGACAATCTCATCCCTTGCCCGGCTGTGATGCTGTCCCTGATGCCCCCAGGACAGGGTTGCCCCTCCTGGCTGCCAGGGCACTGCTGACTCAGGTTCAACTTGCCCTCAAGCATGACTCCCAGGTTCCTTTCCATGGCACTGCTCTCCAGCATCCCATTCCCCATTGCATCCTTACATCCAGTCACAGATTCCGGAACTTTGTTAAACTTCATACAACTGGAAACTTCCCAGCCCTCTAATTTGTTGCTGTCTCTCTGCAGCACCTCTCTGCCTTCAAGGGAGTCAATAGTTCTTAATTTAGTATCATTTTCAAACTTACCATGACTTTGAGTCCTGTACCCAGGTCATCTATGAAGATGTTGAAGAGCACAAGGCTGAGGATGGGGCCCTGTGGAGCCCCACCAGTGACAGGTCCCCAGTCTGATATCACCCCATTCACTGTAACCCTTTGTGCATGATCTGTGAGCCAGCTGCTCACCCATCGCATGACATTTTTATCCAGACATGGGCTGGACATTTTGTCCAGAAGGATCCTGTGAGAGAGAGCTTCAAAAGATTTACTGAAAAAGATTTCGTCAACTGGCTTCCTTTGATCAACAAGGTGTGTTATGTTGTCATAAAAGGAAATCAGGTTTGATTAGCAAGACTTTCATCTCATGGACCTGTACAGGCTGTGACTAACGACTGCATGGTGCTTCAGCTGTTTTTCAATGCCTTCCAGAATAATCTTCTCCATAATTATACCAGGCACTGAAGTGAGACTGACAGGCCTGTAGTTTCTTGGGTCAGTCTTCCTACCCTTACTGAAACCTGGGACAACACGAGCGAGCTTCCAGTCAACTGGAACTTGTACAGCGTCTATCATTCAAAAACCACTCAGAGAAGCAGTGACATCAGCCAGCTTTTTGAGTATTCTTGCTTGAATATGGAGCACGTCCCATAGACTTACAGGGATCGAGCTGGATCAGGAGATTCTGCACAAGTTTTGTTTGAAGAAAAGAAATGGTCATGTTCAGATGCAGAAGAGCTCAGAAAAGTACTTCAACTGAAAATAATTCTTTTTTTAAAAAAGCTTCCTTGTCTGGTTTTCCCAAACAACATTTTCAAGTACAAAAAATACATGATTTCATATTTTGTTAGCTCCTTATGGTTCGATCTCTTCGCTGCAACAAACACTTATTACTTTTTTCTTCTGTCTTTGTGAAGTCTTCTGAAGTCTCTAGATAGGACTTCACAGCAACCAGAACCCAAAGCTATCAGATTTCTAGAAGAAACAGTAACTCTCCTTTGAAAGGGAGAGAAACATACTTTTTTCAGAACAGATTCTGAAACGAACTGGACTGAGTGCCCCACAGGTCACTGTAACTCTGTGCATTGCACTGCTGGGTCATTACAAAGCCATGATACAACTGAAGAAAATCTCACCTTTGAATTTTTGGAACTGTATGGCTCTTTGGAGGACCATATTGGTCCTGGTCAAAAGACCAATAGACTATTTGTCTAAAAATGTACATTTCCATAAATTTAATCAAATGCATTTTTGAGAAGTTTTTTTATAAATTTTGATACAATATTTGATAAAAAAGATAAAAGAAGCTTTTATTCTGTACTGGTCACGGTGGTATTAACCTTATGTGAGTGTGACTGCAATAAACTACTACACTTCAAAATATTATACACTCCTAATTCAATTTTATCATTGAATTGTAAAGTTTGGAAATATTTGTAACAATTTTCTTGTAGTAGTTTATATTTCAGCTAATATTGCTTTAAAGTTATGATTAAGTGATCATTCTCTTTTCCATTTTCTGTGCATATCTACACACCAGTTCTTTTCTGGAATGTGACTTTTATATATAAAATCTACATTTCCAAAGTATTTCTGTTTGTGTTAGAGGCACTTAGTTTTCAAGTAAGAAAACAAATCAGCTACACTGAGATTCTCTTAATGATAACTAAACAGTAATTCAGATTTTTTTTTATGGTCTATAAAAATGGTTTCTAGATTTCCTTAATACATTTTAAGGTATTTAGCATTTGGTAATTGTTCTCATAAAAATAACTATCACTGTATGAATTTTATTATATATTTTAAATTCTTCTTCTACCTTTTCTAGATAACACTCTCATAATTGAAAACAAGAACCACCTATTTGACAGATAAAGAATTAATTGGATCTCCCTATCCAAACATTTGCATTCAACAGCTCAATGTCTAAATAAGGATTGGTAACAGGTGGTGTTCCTCTGGGGCCCAACTGATACAATTTTTTTTCCAGTATCTTCTTTAATGACAGCTAGAGTAGGATTGAGTGCATCTGAAGCAAGTCCGTGGATGACACTAAACTGAATTGCTCAGTTCACACACCTGGGAGATGGAATGCCACCTAGAGGGACATTGACAGGCTCGAGGACTGGGACCAAGTGAATCTCATTAAATTCAACAATGGTAAGTGCAAAGTTATGCACCTGGATCTAGGCAATGCCCAGCATCAACACAGACTGGGGGTGAATGGGTTGAAAGCAGCCTTGAGGAGAAAGATTTGGGGATGTTGGTGGACAAGAAGCACAACACATGCCAGCAATGTGCACTTGCAGCCCAAAAGCCATTTATAGCCTGGGACTGTTCAGGGACAAGTTAGATACAGCTGAGAAACCTGGTCCAGTGGAAGGTGTTCCTGCCTATCATAGAGGGGTTGGAACGAGGTGATCTTTAGGGTCCCCTCCAATCCAGACCATTTCATGATTCCAGGCTGCAGCATGGCCAGCAAGGCAAGAGAGGTGGCTCTGCACCTCTCGTCTGCTCCGGTGAGACCCCACCTGCAACACTGCATCCAGCTCTGGGGTTCCCAGCACAGGAAGGCATGGACTTGTTAGAGCAAGTCTAGAGAAGAACTGTGAAGATGATCAAAGTACTGGAGCAGCTCTCCTATAAAGAAAGACTGAGAGAGTTAGGGTTGCTTAAGCCTGGGGAAGTCTCCAAGATAATTTTATAGTAGCCTTCCAGTACCTAAAGGAGGCTACATGAAAGCTGATGAGTGACATTTTACATATGCATGTAGTAATAGGACAGAGGGAAATGGCTTTAAACTGAACAATTAGAGATTTAACCTGGAAATGAGGAAGACATTCTATGCTGTGTGGGTGAGAGGCACTGGAAAAGATTGCCTAGGGAAGCAGTGCATATCCTCATGGGAAGTGTTCAAGGCCAGTGGATGAGGTTTTGAGTGGTCTGGTCTGGAGGAAGGCATTCTGGCACATGACAGGGAAGTTGGAATTAGATGACCTTTTATGTCCTTTTCAACCCAAAACATTCTATGATTCTATTAAAATTCTTTAGAGGAAAGAGAAATATCCTTTAAATTTGCACAGCATCAAATCTTCTTCTATTACCAGGCTTTATCAATGTGAAAGGTATGAAAATAAGAAGATCTTGAAAATTTTAGTCCAGGCTATTGCTATTTTCTTTTAAGAACATCAAAAAGTGGTCACTGTAGATTAGTAAATTTCATTTTGATCATTATTGCAGAGAAACAGATGTATTTTGAAGAATCATCATGAGACGAAGAATCTCCAACAAAGATTTGACTTACATTACCATGTTCTTCATCATTTGCATCAAAACCTAATCACAGGAAGTATTCAAGTACGATACATGATAAATAGTATTATATCATCATTGTAGGATCTCAACTTGATTTGTTTTTTTCTCCAGAATAGAAAACAAAGTGTTGTTTCTTAATGCTTGATTGCAAAATGAGAGAGAAGTGTACAATTATTTTTAATGGAACCCACTTGATCATTTTTCCAGGAAGCACTTATTTGTGATTATATCTGTATTTCAACAAGACTGAAGTTTCTACCTTGATTGTGACTCTAAGTAAATCCACAATAACAAATGTCTTTCAATGACATTTGTGTTATTATTTTTCATGCCCCATGATGACATTTTTATCCATGTTTTAGAAAACCCTGCAGTTTCAGAAAATGCTGCGGTGTTTCACTTACCTAAAATCTTGCCAAGTGTGAGAGACTTGATTGCATTGAATTCTGTGCCTGAAGACAGAATAAACTTCATTCTTTCATTCTGGTTAATCTATGGAATGATAGAGTGAGGAACAAAGTAGAATAATGGAAGAGATAGTCAATATTTTCAAAAAAGCAGGTAAGATCAAGGCTAAAAATAAGAGGGTCTCAAGGAAGTATTTGTTATTTATAGCATAAAAACTCATCAGGAAATAGATTATCAGCTTCCTCAGATCACTGATTATAACTGATATTCTTAAGCATCCTACTTAATAAGGCTTTATTTATCTTATTGATTCTGCTGATTTCTTCTTTTTCATCTCTAAGATGAATAAAAATAGAAAACCTTAAGAATATGAAAAAGTCTCTTTTCATTTTAAAAAGACATTCAATATTTAACTTCATAAAGATCAAAAATAGTATAAATACTCTGCCTCTCAGGGTATCTCTAGAACAACTTCAAGCCAAGTACCCTTACAAACCCAAGTTCTAGCCTCAAAATACTAACTTGTAACATATAGGTATTTTGAATTTAAAATAAAAAAAAGACTTTTTGCATGTTAGTATCAACAATTTTCAAAATAAATGTTTCTATTTTATCATGCTATTTCCACAAAAAACCCAAAAATATTTTCCTTAATAGCTACACTCCATTGATAATGCAAAAGAAACCAAATAAAATTTTAAAAATAGAATTAAATTGTTATCTGGTTGGTAATACATTTGCATTGTAGTTTAATACATAATTTAAATTTAAAAAAATGAAAATGCAAGACTTAAACAACAACAGTCATACCCATTTAACAAATTTTGAAAATGTAACCATCAAATAATTAATTGCATTTTCATTTAAAATTATGAGGTGATACCGACCTTTTGAAATAAATGAAATTCACATCAAAGAGATCGGCTAACATTAATTTTGACTGTGCATCATGAGAGTGTTAACTTTGCTTTGATTACTTGAAATATTAAGGCACATTTTGTTTGTGGTAATTGCCTTGTTGCAAGAATTTACTTCATTTTGCTGGTCTATTTTTTTATGATAATCCACTTTTTCCCTCCCTAAAAGAATTACCTCTATAAGGAGTGTTTCCTCCTCTCTATTAATCTTCACATGTTGTAGTTGTCCATCAGCCATGCTTTTGAAACTGATGCTGAAGACATCAGGATCTTCATGGCTATCTAGCTTGTACCTAATCTGTAAACTTCCTGCAGGGATAAAGAGAGCAAAGGTGTAGTACACTACATACACCATAAGTAATATAGATCATATACTGCTTCTCAGGGGTACTTCAAGGGTAAAACAAATGCTTGATTTGATTAAGAACTTAGCCATCAGAAATGGATACAAGTGAGAAATTAAAGGCAACAGAATGAGTAATAGCAGTGTCAGAAGCACAATATAGTGGCAAAAATAGTCATAAGGTGTCTAAATGTTGATTATTGAGTTAAAATTTGGGCAGAAACTTTATAATTACTTTCAAAATTCAGCTGAGAAAGACTCAGTCTGGTAGTTCTTATAATTGTGACTTACAAAATATAACTCATAATTCTTGAATAATATTTTCCCTGTCTAGTCCCGTAAACCTCTGACCATTTGAAAATTAAATAGAATGTAGTGTACTAACTCCTATCACTTTCCATTCCTTATTGTTAGCTCCCAGAATACCATCTATAAACACAAATAATCCCTTAAAGACTCAGAAGAGAACACAGAGGCAATGTAGTTTCCTGGTCAGAAATTCATTCTCAGCTGCAGATGGACCACAGCTTTCTACTCATGCTCCAGAAATCAAGGCCCATGCCAGACTCAGGACAGTCATGAGCAAAATGTGTTCCATGTCACATGATGCAGAGGATAATGCAGCTATTCTATATCCAAATATGTGTCTAGGAAAGCACAGAACCTTCCTTGAGCACAGAACAACTGTAACTGCAAAGAGTCTTTGATAAACCTGAAGATTTAACTCAGTCTGTGGGGTTATTTTACTTTAAAAAACCCTAGAAAACTAACTTAGCTGAAAGAATAGAAAAGAATCCAACTAATAATTAATGTTCATCTTAAACAGAAACATCAATAATGTTACATGTATTTTTACAGCTATGTGTAGATATATGTATTTCATACGTATTTAAGTAGCTTATGAAATCAGTTTAATGAAATGACCTCTAATTAATTTGGGAAATGGATAATGAACTTTCAAAAGTATTTTATTTTGTTATTTATTTTGAGGATGGCAATTAATAGGCCTTGTGAGTAGAACATAGCTCAGATAAATTTTAATTTTAATTTCCAAACTTTAATACCCAAAAATTTCCAAAGGATTTTCAGAAATAAAAATTTATGACAACATAATAAAAAAAACAGTAGGGAGAGTTGAAAGTACGATAGGAGGAATGTTTTTCATGTGGAAAGAATTGCTTGACATAGGTGGAAAACAAACCATCTAAAGAAACATGAGGACAATATGTAGTTTGTGATTCAGGTCTGGAAATCAGAGAGAGTTAGAGCTGACAGTCATGATGTTCATTGGTGTTTCCAGACATCCAATCTGAAAACTCACCATTCCTGGTGAGAATGACCGAGAGATATTCCTTGTAGAAGGAGCTGACATAGAGCAATAGGCTGGGGGTCCGTGTCGTTCGAAAGGCAAATGTAATTTCTTCCCTGGTCAGTGTCATGTCAGCATAGAAAGAAGAAGCATGAGAACTGTAATTTTTAGCTAGTGTATAGTATTCTTGAAAGTTGTATGTCACAGAAGTGCCAGTCCAAAAATAGGCAGAGATCTCTGAAACAAAAAGTAAATCAATATTTAAATATAAGGCAAAATAACAGTAAAAAAGTAACAGTAGGGATATTTATTTTGTTTGATTGCGCTGCTTTTTTTTTTTCCTTCTGTCACACCACAGAAGAAAATAAAATGCATTCTACATTTTTGTGACAGAGCTAAAAAGTAAATATAAATGAAACTAGCATTTAGAACTATGGAGAAATATAAGACATGACCTGGTCTGGGGCAAAAGCTCATTTAGATGTGTGTCTTAAATATCTGTTTCATGAAGAAGTGCATTTTTTTCTAGGTTATTTTCTATTGATCATCCCAGTACTATAGCACAATATTTTCTGTCTTGTATGTATACTGCTCCTACAAAGAAGTGGGTGCAGCAATTTGAATCCTAACATACAGATTAGATTTGGCCTGAAACACATATGAGGTAGAAGAGACTGGTCAGGTGGGAGAAAGAAAAAGAAAATAGAAACTATCTTATGGTCTTCTTAAGGATGAATCACTTATAGAGGACTTCTGTAATTCTGTGATTTCTCATAGCTGTTTTCTGCTAAATGCAACTCTCTTAGTGTTTTGGATCACAGCTTTCACACTTCGGAGAAATTTCTTGAAGTTTCTGTAATCTGGCTGAGTATTTGACAAAAGCTTACTTCAAGTTATTATTTAGATCATTCTGCACTTTTAGCAACAGAAGCTACTCTGTCGCTATTGAACATTACAGCGCAACCATTAGTCTGTTCTGATGCAGAGGAAAAGATCATTCCTCAAGCAGTGGCATTAGATCTGAAGAGCTAGATATAGAAAGTCTTCAGATGGGTCCCTCACTTTTGTGGTGGCAGTGATGACAGGGCAGATTTTTTGCTAATTTAGAGGAACATGAAGTTGTGGCATATAAGCTGCTTAGTACTTTGCAGAATGCATTTAATATATGGAGAAAGCAAGATTTTTCAAAAATCTGAATTATATGCAAACACCAAATCTTCTAGATAAAATTTCATTTCTGAAATTCAGACTTAATGACTTGTGATCATCTTCCAGTATGATAACTTCACCAAAGAAACACTTTTTTAAAAGACTTGGAAAATGGGCCCAGTCATGTTTGCGAAGATTTTACTTTCTTCTTACAGCAAACTGTAGATTTAAGTTCATCTGCTTATTGGTTTGTTTTCCAAATTCAGACTTAGTTTTGAGACTTCTATTTGGAAGACAAAAATTCAAATGCTTTACCATAAAATATATTTCCTAGATTTACTCTAGTATCAAAGAATCAAAAAAGTTGCATGAAGATATTGATCCTCTTGGGTAATGTGGTTCCTGCTTAAATGGTGTATATTGAAGTTATCTCTGAAAGAAGAGTGTTTAGTAAAACTTTTTGACCAAATACAGCTGAATATTTACCTACATTATGTAAGCCAAATATTTTGCAAGCATTTAAATATATCTTTAAGGGGATGTGAAGATCTTGATGTGGACTGTATGGTCCTGTTATCAATAAAGCTAAAAGACATGCTTGCCTTTCTTACAGAATGGACCAGCATAGGCTGAGAAAGTGCAGTCACAGGAGAATCCACTGTACTTCTCTCTACATTTTCCACCATTGTGACACAGGTTACCATAGCTGCTACAATGTCCAGGACAGCCTGGTTCAACTCCTGGTGTCATCTTTGCTCTCTCTTCCAGATCAAGGGCCATTCCATTCAACCGTAATGAGCGAATGCATCCCAAAAATCCCTTCTGCCTGGATGCTGTCCCACCTGAAAATAAATTTATAGAAGTTTTAAAACTTTAAAATAATTGATGTGTAAAATCATCTTTATAGTTTACATCCTATGAACAGTATATTATGACTTTTCAAGACACAAGTTTATTTATGCGAAAATATTTATAAGTAGCTTTAAAAGTACATCTGATTTCTGAAGAGAGGAGAGGAGAGGAGAGGAGAGGAGAGGAGAGGAGAGG
>JAODKT010001744.1:33418635-33431187 GCA_027576195.1 Cossypha heuglini
GAGGAGAGGAGAGGAGAGGAGAGGAGAGGAGAGGAGAGGAGAGGAGAGGAGATATTTCAGTATTCTACTGATTGATAAATTGACCAGTGTCTATCTGTCTGTAAGTCTTATGGTATGGATGGTGATACCTGTATCATTAAAATTTTTCTGGAGAAGTTGGCAGCTCATAGCTTGAACAGGTGAATTCTTTGCACTGTTAGAAGCTGGTGGGATGGACAAGCTCAAGAGAGTCATGGTGAAGGGAATTACATCCAGCTGATGGCCAGTCACTGATTTGGTTCCCCAGGGCTCAGTGTTGTAATTGTACTTCTGTCTAATATCTTTATTGGTGATTTGGATGAGGGTATTGTGTGCACCAGCAGTAAGTTTGGAGATGATGCTATGCTAGGTGGGAGTGTTGATCTGCTGAAGGGTAGGAAGGATCTGCTAAGGAATCTGGACAGGATTGATAGGCTGAGGTCAGTTGCGCAAAGTTCAACAAATCAGAATTCTGGCATTCCTACACTTTGGTCAAAACAACCTGATGCAAGTCTGCAGGCCTGGAGAAGAGTGACTGGAATGCTTCTTTCTGGAAAAGGATCTGGGATTACTGGTCAGCAGCTGAATATGAGCTAGCTGTACCCAGGTGGCCAAGGCCAATGGCAACCTGGCCTGTATCAGCAGTAGTGTGGCTAGCAGGACCAGGGCAGTGATTGTCTCCCTGTACGTGGCACTGGTGAGGGCACACCAGTACTGTTTTCAGTTCTGGGCCCCCCACTACAAGAAATACATTGAGGTGCTGCAGCATGTCATTAGACAGGGAATGGAGTGCGTAAAAGGGTTAAGAGAGTAATTCATATGAGAAGCAGCTGAGGGAACTGGGCTGTTTGGCCTGGGGAAAAGGAGGGTCATAGGTGACTTTATTACTCTCTACAACTGCTAGAAGGGAGTGTGTAGCCAGGTGGGGTGGGCCTCTTCTCCCAGGCAAATAGTGATAGGACAAGAGGACATAACCTCAAACTGTACGGGGGTATTTTCATGCTGGACATCCGGGAGAATTTCTGCACTGAAAGGATGATTAAGCATTGGAGTGAGCTGCTCAGAGATGTTGTGAAGTCCTGACTGCTGGAAATGCTCAAGAAAAAACTGAATGTGGCATTTAGTTGACAAGGTCATGTTCATTCAAAAGCTGGGCTTCATGAAGTTGGAGGTTTTTCCCAACCTTAACGATTCTACAATACCCCTCCACTGGTGTCTGTTCTGGTATAATTTGTCTCAGAAGCAAGCTATGCCTACTCTTCAATAATAGGAAGGTTAACACCCCTCTAGGCAGAGGAATACCGGCCAGGTTATACCTGACTACCAAGCGTAAGTGATAACTATACAGAGCAATGAGACTGTGACTTACACTAATGAGAGTTGTTGATCCGTTCTTTTTCACCATTCCTTATTTTTAGGGCATTTCATGATAGCTAACATTTTATTCATCTGTGCTGCTTAGCAAGGTGGGCAACCTACATACCATCTCTCCTGTCCTTTCTTGCACAACTTACTCTGATGTTTCTTGTCCTTTGTTCTCTTTTAAAAAGTAAAACCAGAAAATATTCCACGTTTTGTGAGACTGTAGACTATAATGCTTATACATTTCGAGTTCTCATTTGGATAAATGCTTCCATGTGATCATCCATTTTAAGTTTTCTCAGTTTCAAAGTTTGTATAATTCTTGGTGTTACATGGAATATCTTGACACAGCTATCATTATTTTCAGTTATAATGGAACAAAACCACCTGGTGGTAGCAATTTCATGTCATCTCTTAAAATGGCAAGAAATTGAAAGTAGAGTAAGGTCCCTTTCCATCCTAATCACTCTACATATCTTTGATTCTATGGTTTTGCAGGCTGCTTAGGCTTTAGTTCTTCTGGTTTTGGAAAAAACACAATATATACAGCTCCTTTACTTCTTCACAAGAAGTAAAGAGTGTTTTAGTCTGAAGAAATCAGTCTTCATATGTTAGTGACTGAGTGATGGGTGACTAAGGAAGATACTAGATTTCCAAGATGACACTTAAGTAAAGAGTGCCTCTGGTAATGTCATTCTAAAGATACTCAGTATTTCATTTTTTTCTAGATTCTTTAATTAATCCCAGATCTTAATGAATTTTCAGAGTGAAAAATAACACTCAGCACCATATGCAAAACAAAGTCTATTCCAGTACAATTATTCACCTGAACATTATTGGAAGAAAATAAGCTAGACAAATTGCCTGTAGATAAGTCAAAACAGTTTTTATATTGTCTGCTCCATAAAAAAGATAGACAAGAGCATATAATTTTACTTGAACTTGCCAGATTATTTGACCAAAAAATCACTATATTCAATGGCCAAAAAAGTCACAAGAAAGTGCAACTGTTAGTATTAGATTTTTAGAAGAAGGATTGGAAGAACTAGAGACCAACTAATTATCTAAATAATTAGAAAAGTCTTTAGATTTGATAGTGCCAAAGAACCTATAGAATTAGACCATTTCACTAATTTCAGGTATTCATATAATAGCAGTTACATGGCAAGTCAAGTCAGAAAACAGCAATACAATTGACTGTAGAGTAAACAGAAATCTGGTCTTTCCATTAATAGATCTAGTGCACTACTGTGAACACAAACCAATCTCAAAGCTTTTCTTAACTCCACGGTAACTAATACATTGGATATACTTTTTTGTTATGGAATCCTTCTCTATGCTTTTAATCAAAACATAAAATTCTTCAACGTTTGTTTTAGTCTTGCTACTTTTTGAGGAAAATTCTTATCAGAACATACAAGACTTCCCTCTTTATTTCATTTTTTTTTTTCAGCTGCATTCACATTTTTTGTAGCTACAGTTTAAGAACACTGTTGCCCTTAAACATACTCCTCCCCAACACACAGTATATAAAACTTACATTAATTTAGCATGAATTTCTCAGAGCAGACATAAAAAAAAGATCTCTTTAAAAGTAGGGCCAGCTTTAAATGCTCTTATACTGTAAAACATATATTTACACCAGAAACTTACGAATTAATAATAAGGCAATATTACATTAAGAACACTACTATGAATATAACACATAACTCTATATATCTTTCTGTAATAGCTAAATAAATACTAATTATTTCTTTTTTACTCCATTTCTACTTTTCAGCACTATATCTAAATGCCTCAATGTTGTGTTTCAACTTGAGAAGCTGTGGATAAAGAGACACAACAAAATTTCCTTGAAATTATAGAAATGGCACAACTTCCTTTAGTAGATTACATCCTCCCAGAAAAAGGTGCAAATCTAGATCCTTGAAACAAACCTCAAAAGAAGTAAACTTCATTTGAAATCCTGTCCTGGAGTAACTATTGGCCAAGGTGCTTTGTGATCTATAATAGTATCATCTATAATAATATAATCTCAAAATAATGAATAACTCCACAGTTTTTTCACAAAGTGTCTCATGTCATCGTACAAAGTGTTTTCAAAAGATCTGGTTGCCAGCATTTTTTCTCTACCTCCTCACCCTCGAATTTTAGTATTTTTTATGATGATAATTAGGAATTACTCTGTGGAACACCTACCTACAAAAAGCTGGCTGTTGAGCTGCAAGCGAATATGTCCATCAGGTGGAGCACTGTGAGATCTTTGAGGAAGTTGATCTATTTGTAAGGAAGCCTCTTTGACGTTTCGTTCAGCCTTCACATAATGCCATTGGTTGTCATTCAAGGAACTGCGCGATTGCACTATGATTTCGCTAGGTCCATTTCCCACGTCAAATGAAAAAACCACTTCAGATGGAGCTAGAAAGAGGATAGCAGTAATAGACACAAATAATTAAATAATTTTGTAATTAATTTGAGGTCACAAAATAATTAATAGTAGAACAAGCTACTTTAAGGTTTAGCCTACTATTTCACGGGGTAAGACAGATTGCTTTAGAGGAAGAGTTTACTTCAGGGGCCTGCAGCTCATTCTTCACACTCACTGACAGCAAGAGCAATGATTTATGCACTGCATGGAAACCAATCAGTTTGTGGACCCCTGGAGAGCACACTAGTCAAGAAACAGTGAAATGTGCTAGCTTTGCGATTTTTCGGTTTGGATGAAATTCATCTCTTGATTACATGCTAATTGATTATTGTTGTTAACTATATTTAAATTACCCCAGCTACAATCCAACCAGCATATTCTACCGTCTATTCACTGTTATTTATTAATTTTGTTATATAGTCTCTACAAACATCAGAGGGAAGATTTTGATGTAGTTTATAAAATTATGATGTAAATTGAGGTTTTTTTCCTCTAAGCAACTTTCACATTAAACAGTTTCATGGTTTGCCTAGAAAATCATAACTGAACCTTTGCAGGTCAAATTAAAAAGATGAGGAATATGCCAGAAAACCAAAGATCTGAAAATTGTGACTATTCTCTCTGAAAGTCTTTCTTTCATGTATTCAAAGACAATAATGTATGGGGGAAAGTATTCCCTACACAATGGATAGCCATAATTTTGAATTATTAAGGATTTCATTAAAAGATTGCAGAGAAGATTCCATAGATCCAAAAAAAAGTTTCCTATTTACATAATTGAACTCTGACAGAAAACCAAAAAATCAGTAGTCAAGGGAATTAGATGAGCTTCACACAACATTTTGCAGAGGAATTTATTGAATTAAAAAAAAATTGCATGCACTATTTTTATTTTCTCTTCACCTTTTAAAAATATATTAGACATTTTAAAACATTTAAATCCACTTTGGCCAACCTTTAGACTGAGTAATGTCACACATTTGCAATCCCTTAAACCCTAAATCTTTTTGCTATAAAGTATTTTCCTATAGTAGTTGAACCTAAGACAGAAAAGTAAAATGGGAAATACATAATCTGTTTCACTTACTAAATAAAATAAAGCATATTGTGTGGTCAATTTATAAATGGAATGCCTTTTGGAATAAATGACCTCCTCTGCTTAAAAATCAACAGTTTTTTGTAGTAATAAGAAATAATTTATATTTAAACACAGTTCCTCAGGAAAATAAATTAATTTTAGGATAAATTTCTTCTACTTAGAAAAAGCTGAGAACTCACTCTCCCTTTATAGAGGGATAAATGAAAAAAACAACAACCACACAGTAGGAGAACAAAAGCAACAGAAAGTCCATGTGACTGGCTAAAAAGAATTTCTACTGAATGTTACCTTCTGCAGAGAGGTCTTTGTAATCTTCTGGATACTGTTGGAGTTAAGCCTGAAAACACAAGTTCTGCTTTGAACTCACTGAATGGGCCTATTAAATAGCATATCAGAATGACAGATCTGATAAATAATGTTACTGTTTAGATTTTAAAGGCAAGAAAACACATAATAAGGATTTTGAAATAACCACTGATATAATTAATTATTTTAGTACCACTAAAAAATTAATATAATCTTGAAAAGAGGGAAACTATCCTTGAAGTTCCGCATATGAGGGCTGAAATAATAAGAACGGGTGTATGGTCATCCATTGTAGTGTCTTGAAGTCTAACCAGAATATGTCAGAAAAAAGTGAAAAATATAACATTATAAGTATTTTTCCTAATAACAACAACACTACAAATTTGAAAGAAAATTTGGGTTTATAAGAACCACCAAGAAAACATGCCATGGGACGTTGAAGGATGATGCTGGGTTCTGAAATTTGTTATCTTGCGACAAAGGACATAGGCACAGAACACTCTGGTCATTTCCTAGGCAGCAGAAGAGAATGCATCCAGGAGTCCTCTTCTGGCACAATAATATTTTTTGGGTTCTACCTACATTGGTGTTGGTAGCATTGTCCCAAGCATTGCAGGGACTCTTGAAACCCTAGTGCATTCAAACATAGGCAGAGCACAGCTACAAACGGGCAAAGTCTGTAGTCTGGAGTGGATGATGTGGTTGATGGCAATCATGGAGAGTGGTCAGTGGCTAGCTGTGGCTAGAACAACTAACAGAAAGCACAGCTACAGAGAACCATTGAGTACTGAGTGTGAGCATCGTGTGCAAAGGCAGAAAGTGATTACCAACTAATATGCTACAGGATGCAAAATCCTAGCATTCTCCATAAAGGAAACAGTTGAACTGCACTCATCCTGGTTGCAAATTTGGGCAGACAAAGGCCATAGTTAGTTGCATATTGGACTTTTCTGTTCTACTTCCAAAGCAACTGCAGAAGCCCAACCAAATCAATACACTACGGGGTTTCCATTCCTATTTTAAATTTTCGTTTAACTGTGAAAATAAACCTTCAGTGAGCATTCAATATAAAATACTCAGACTTCTCGCTAGAGCAAGTAACCTTTGGTCCTACAAGTATTTAGCTGAGTGTACTCTTCAGAGTTGAATCGGCTTTGTGGCTTTCAACCACTACTTCTGCAGGAAATCAGCAAACCAGGAAGAAGTTCAACAGGCATTTATAACTTATTGCAAAACAAAAATAAGGGATCAAGAATCTTCTTTGAAACAAGTATCTTCTTTTACCTAACCTCTATTTTAAAATACAGTTAGGATGCACACACCATTTTTGTAACCATGTTCTAGAATATAAACACTACAGTGTTTATAACTTCATAAAACCAACAGAACAGCTCTTTCACCTTTCCTATTAAGTTTCTGAATCTGATGCTTTTTATTAGAAGCTGGACTTCAACATCTAAAGATTACTACTCCATAAATAATTAAATAGAATGTTTGAAAACGATCAATAAAATATTGCAAAACATCAGTCTTCCCAAGTACTGAATGTCAAATGTTAATGACATAAGTTTTAAACATTTTTTCACATCATCATCTTAAACAGTTAAATCTGAAACTTACATTTTTTAAATTTATTATTACACAAGTAAAAGACATTAATTTATTTGAAACAATTAAGAGAACATCAGGTGTAGGTTGGTAATTTACATTCACATTTTTTATGTGGAGTTTTATATGATGATGAAATCTAAATCACCTTATACCATATGAAATGCTCAAGTTCTATGTGCTACGCAATAATGAGATAACTTTGCTTTTTTAGATGCTGAAATTACAGACCAATTCAGCCTTTTGCTTTCTCACACCACCCTACTCATATAAAGTCATTTAAAACCCATAAGTATGCAGTGTTTTGCACGTTCAAGAATGAATGGGACAAGTGACATGAGCCTGTCTTCATATTATTATTCTGAAGAAAAACTTACAGTCTTCTGACAAATGTCTGAATAAATTCAGTTCTCAGAAGCATTCCTTTAATGCTTCCATGATTTACCTGTTTATTTTGAAAATGGAAAATCATTTATCAGACAAGACTATCATCAATGCTTCTGACAGCCTCCACTAAAGTGCTGATCCAGTAATTTTCTGTATTGCATGACACCGAGTTTACAAAGCTGCTGCCCTTTAAACTGTTCACAGAGCTTTAACAGAAGGCAAGTCATACTGCCAAAAAAACATGGCAAAAGCAATGTTGAAAACAGGGTAGTTTCCAAATACAGCACTATAGTTTTAGATGATGAAAAATACATTCATTAAACACAACAAAATATTCTGTAATTAAACTACCTACAGAAGGTGTTTTCCTATTTGTTTCATTAACATAAGATGTTAACGTGGACTAAAAAACCCAAAAAAGCAGAATACTTTACTTTTTAATAAAAAATATTTAAAGTT
Source organism: Cossypha heuglini (assembly GCA_027576195.1). NCBI lineage: Eukaryota > Metazoa > Chordata > Aves > Passeriformes > Muscicapidae > Cossypha > Cossypha heuglini. Next base: position 33,426,303 of record JAODKT010001744.1, read on the forward strand.
CCTATACAGTTTATACTTTTCTATAAAGTTTGTATACAACACATATATTTTTTTGTATTATATTTTTTATTCATTTATATTTATTTATTTCTTCTCCAGAAAATACTGGAGTCTCAGAACAAAACTGATTTGGAAAAAGAGGGACTGTCTAATCTCAAGGTAAAAAGTGTTCCAAAGAACTCTCAGAATCACTAGGCAAGCAGAAGACTTTTCAATTAATGTGACATTTCAAATTAATTCAAAAGCCTAATAAAAAAATGCTTCATCCTTTTAAAAACTCTCCCTTTTAATAATGAGCAATGTAAGAATAATACATTGAGTCATCTAAGATAAAGGTTTCATTTTACATTGGTCACCTTAAGTTGGATTTCGTGGGATATTTAATTCTCTCTTATGCAACAAAAAACTACTTCTGCTTGTAAGTCTAAGAATGTGTGTCTGCAGAAATAAAATGAAACAAAATTGAAAAAAAAAAGAAAAAAGAAAAAAGATGAGAATGTGTGACTTAAAATACTGTGTCACAAAAGGTCTGAGTCATGCACAGTGACTGAGTGAATCTTCCAGCAGCCACATATAATGCCTGGTGTTAAAATTTGGAGGAAGAACATTTGGTGGCAGAGATGTCCTGAACACAAGAAGCAAAAACAGTCTTAGCAGCTGGGGGCTGATTGCTGTGCTCTTAGATTAAGAAACCTCTGGGGCAGAAAATTTCCTCAAATAGATACTTGTTTAGCTTCAGTGCTGTGATTTTTTGCGACAATGATAAAGATCTGTTAGTACTAGAAGTAATACAAGTGGAGAACAGTTTTTAAATACTCCCCCTTTAAATTAAATTCAATTTTTATAGTAGTGATGACAACAACAACAAAAACTCAATCAGTCATGTTACTTACACTGTAACTCTATCCTGATGAAGTCTTGAATTCCCAGGTTCTCTAAAAACACTCCTGAGGAAGCAGTTGTTTTAAAGAAAAATGAGACATCTGCACTGAGTTCTCCATGGAAGGTGGGGAAATGCAGGTAGGATGTCTCTGTGTTGAAGGAAGCCGAATTCCAAAACGTTCCTGGTTAACAGAATGAAAGTATGATAGATACAGTGTTATCTAACATTTCTAGTGTAAGTTTTATAGCAAGGAGAAGGTACTTGTTATCATTGTAGTCCAGTGAAATTTACCAAATATCTCAATGAATATAGGACAAATATCCTTGCAATTACTGTAGAAGAAATCAAAGAAATAAATTGCAAAATTTAATAAGTTAGCTTAGGCATTTCAACGGGGTTTATTTATTTTTCAGCTAGCATTCAATCATAATTTTCAAGATTTTGTTATTGATTATTACAATGCTTATGTAAAATCTCCAATATCACCCTCTTCTAATAAGGACATAATCTTCATTTCTGGGGTTCAACTAGAAGTACCTTATTAATATTGCTCAATCCTTACAGATATATCAGTATTTCTTTATTATATTGCTTACTAAACCAAACGAGACATTCGATACTTTCTTATCTAATTGATCAAACCCATTGCATATTGTCCTGATAATGTTGTGATCTTGGTCTAACAGTTATGCAAAATTAATTTTTACTCCAGCTGTGCTCTGATTTTAAGATGGGAAGGGAGAAGCAAAAAGAAAAAAAGATTTGAAAATTTCTCCTCCTGCAAAATGAAACACTATAATACAGTGTATATGGAGGCCTAGTCCACAGCCAGTGAAGTAAAATTGAAGTCCATTCCCTCAATCCAGCAGAGTTTTTATCATTTTAGGAAGGGTTTGGATTCTGAACCTACAAAACCCTAGAAAAGCAGCATGACAGGATTTTCACACATATTCTGGCAATTGCTCATTGTGACTTTTGACACTCAGGAGTATTGCCAGCTATCACAAGTTAAAGCAGCCATCAGGACATTTACATGGTAAGGCAGCTGTGAACAGATGGCTGCAGCTGGGAGGGGAATGCATAGCTTTGCACCTCACTCTCCTGTGCTGCCTTATGGGCTTCTTGAAGTTACCAACCTGTGAAAAATGCCACCAGAAAAGCAGCAGTCTTAGATATTGGCATCAATTTTAAGCCCATGTTCCTCAACTGTTTCAGGTCATGGCTCCCACAGAGCAAACTTCACAACACTTGTGACTCAAGTGTATCACAGCCATTTAAAAATAATGGGCTGACTGTTACCAGTAATTCAAACACAATAGGAAGTTTAATACTGTAATTTATACAAAATTGGTATAACATTGCCAACAATTAGAAGAGCGTCAATAGTGGCAGTAACAGTCCAGTAAAGAAGTGATACAATTAGCTTCAATGACTCATTTGAATGATATTTGTAAATCAAAATGTCATCCCTGGGGGAGGGTAGGGATAGGAAGTTTTATTTTTTCTCTCCTAATTTATTGCTTTTTCTTTTCTAACTGTTCGTTTTCTCAGCTCTGAGAACTGTGTGATTTATGGATGTAAAGATACTCTATCAATAAGGCAGGTAAAATATAGGCTTAGGAGAAGTATATTACAAAGTATCTCATATTGTTGTAAATCATGTTGGGAAAAGAATTTCTTCACTTTATGACATCTGGCTCACAGTCTCCCATTTAGTTTTCCGGAACTGCCAAACACCATTTGGTTAGGAAATCAATACTATTTAGCATTTTATCTAAGCAGTAAGACTACAGTCTTCCTATGAGCAAAAAGAAGGAAGATCCTATTCTTATAAATCACACATAAAGTTGTTTCTATTGAAAAAATTACATAAGCTTTTGGCACGTATCAACTAGTCTTACTTAAAACTTTAAAATAAAAAAAGAGGAAATAATAACAAGACAGAAAAAATAGCCTGCTCAAAACAATAATGCAATTGCAATTTGTAGCACTCTACAAGTTCCTCCTCAAAATTGAAATCTGTTCATCTTTTGTATCAATTCCTTGTGATATCTCTAATAGTTGCATTTTCATTCTGTCAGCAGGGACATTTAGTGTTGAGGCAGAGACAATAAAGATCTTAAGTTGCCGAACAGTATTTTTTTTACTTTTTTTATTTTTTCATTTTTTTTTAGCTGTAAGATCCATAGATAAAAGACCAGAAGGGAAAACTGTGATCATCTAGTTCTAAGTCTGATAAAATACAGACTATATAAATTCTCTGAATGAATTATTGTCTGAAAAACATAATTTAGTCTAGGAAAAACATGCAATTGATTGCATGAAAACATGTCAATTTATGGAAAATTCACAAATGCTTTTACTGTCAGTTTGTGCATATGCATGTATTCACATACAGTCTAGCTTCAAATCCCAAACATTAAATAATTTTCTGGTGTTATTTACTGCTTTCAAGAACATTATTTGAAATTTTTTCCTCTATGAAGCTCCTTTTAAGTTAAACAATCACCACAGATTATGCCCAAATTCAGCAAAGAGATTTAATCCACTAAAAAATGAACCTCAACTTCTTTAATGCTATCCTTACATTCTCTTCATGTATTGTAAAACCGTAATCACAGACTTGTATTGAACCTCTTGATTATGCAGGAAGCTGCAAAGAGGACCAAAACAATGTTGATTAGACTGAGGATAGGACAAATATGAATTAATAATAATTTATGTAACTAAATAATTTATGTAGCTAAATAAGGGGTAGAGTTGAACACACAGTTTACAACTACTTCTGCTACTGAAAGCAAAAGACATGCCCTGATTTCTCAGGGTACTGAAGAGAGATGAAACAGATGGTTTTCTTTGCTCAATCAGAAATTTACTGAGCTGCTTTAATGAAGGTATCACTTATGATTGGTTAATACGGTTAGTCTCCGTTACATCCAAAGCTCACACTATTTGTTTTTTCTTTCCTCATTTAAATGTCAAACAGAGGAATGTGCTCTCATTCCACATTGAATGGATTGTCTGCTTGTATTTACATGCTTGCATTGTCATTTTGCAGTTGAATTTGCTTTTTTTTTATTCAGCCCAGTAAATGACACTCCATTCAATACCTTACTAGAGCCTATCAGTCTCCTCACCAGTATTACCCTTATCTTTATTTAATGTAAATTCATGCTGAACAATATATTATCTTTATAATGCACTATAGTATCTTTATACTATTTTTTATGAAGAACTACATAATCAATTTTATTTTGGACCCAAGAATCAGTCTTCTGCTGACCGATTATAATCACCCATTTAATACAATAATTTTGGAGCATTCGATATATTTCAGTATTTTGGATTTTTTTTATATATCCCAATACCTACTGGAAATTCATAGAAATAAACCAGAATATGTCTACTTAGCTCTTGTAATGAAAAGAACAAGAACAAAAAACACCCAACATAGAAAGGTGGGGTTTTTTTTTAATCCACTCATACTAATTACTCTATTGCAATTTATTCAAGTCTAGCTTTTACTTCAATAATGACAAAAATAATGGAGGTAACTCTCTCTTTTTTCATGAAGACCACAGAATTCCTGTCTATTAATGTACCTAAGACTTTGTTCATTCTCATATGTTTCAAAATCTTTCAGTTGATATATGTTAATGTTAATCTTAACTTTCATTTTATTTTGATATATTTTTCAATTTGATAGCAGCAGTCTTAACATACAATTTATTAAATGTATTGTAGAGCAGAAAAGGAATTATAGAAATGAATCAGTACTTCATTTTGAAGGTGACAGAAAAGTGTGAGTGCTACTCATATGTGTGGTGTGGTTACCAAATACCATTGACCAACTTTTTTTAAATGGCCATATTATTCTAGAATATCTTTAGTAGTTTCATTGTACCTTGGCATCTTATAAATATAATTAGGTAACTTTATAATAAATGCTGAAAAAAATCAATAACATCTAAATGCAATTTTTAAAACTTTATAAAATAAACT
>JAODKT010001744.1:33437030-33455488 GCA_027576195.1 Cossypha heuglini
TCACCCTGAGCCTCCTTTTCTCCAGGCTAAACATCCCCAGCTCCCTCAGCCTCTCATGGAACTTACTCTCTAGGCTCTTCATCAGCCTCATTGCCCTTCTCTGGACTTCATTACATATTATGCTATAAAATATTTATATGATAATTTCCTTATATATATATATAACATGCCAAAAATTATATAATAACTTGTATTTAGATGTTTTATTATATACACTAATAGAATTTGTGGTTTTCTTAACAAATTGCACTTTGGGTTTATGTCAAAATCTCTGACATAATTATTTTCCTTCAAAAATTGTGTTGTTTCCTCAAATTTTAGTTTTTACTTCCTTAAATACACATCTTCTGATACTGTATTTATGATGTAAATGACTGAGAAAAAAAATCAGTGTTCTTATTTCAAGGTTTTTTCTGTATCATGACCATGAACTGTTATATTCTGAAATCTTTTCACTGAGCTTATTTCAGTTCAAAATTGCTTCTTTTTGAAGTCAAGTACTATAATGTTGTATGACATTACAAGTATATTCCTCTGACATTCAAACTGAGTACCTATGCTTGTTCTCATGATATTTTAGAATTCTCCATCACAGCTTGTCTAGAAATACTGTGATCATTCATCATCAGTGTGAAATATTGCAGCAATTCAATCACCCAGACTAAGCAAACACCAAATGAAGTCAGGGAGGTCAATGAGTGTCAGAACTGTCTGTATGTTTTAGAGATTACTCTGAGGAAGCTAGATCTGTCACATCTGAGGTCAGGTTTTGTAATTAATAATACCTGGAACTTGGTGAGTAGTGGAATTCAAATTCAAATTCTTCTCCCCCTACACAAGCTCTAAGTGTTCCTGTTTCATTTCTGTCTTTGCCACTGGCTTCATTCTCTGTGGCCACAAGGGAGGTCTGCTCTATCACAGGCTGAGTGAGCATGGCCAGTCAACTGAGGGAGGTGGTTACTTCCCTCTATTTGACATTTGCAAGAGAACATCTGCATTGGTGTTCCCATTTCTTTTCCCCTAGCAAAGGAAAGCATTAATAAACAGGAGGAAGTATTGTGGAGGCCACCAGAATGTTCAGGTCTGGAGCACTTGTCCTGCCCTTCAGGCTGGAGGAACAGGGCTGCTTCAACCTGGGGAAGGAAAAGGTTTTCTGGAGAACATTATAGCAGACTCCAAAACCTAAGGGGAAATCATCAGACAGATAGAGGGTCTTTGCTATGGTGAAAGCACAAATAAAAGGCTTAATAAAAGCAAAAAGAAATTCTCACTGAGGACAGCCAAGCAGCAGAAGAAGCTGCCCAGAGAAGCAGCGCATTCTCCATTCTTCGATGCTTCAAACACCAGTTTGACAAAGCACTGAGAAACCAGATCTCAACTCATGGCTAATCCTGCTGTAAGCAGGACACCTCCTTAGGACCTGTCACACCGGAATAAACCATAATACTATATCACAGCTCCATGATATGTAGGAGAAATGATCAGCTCACAATCAGATGCCAGACTAGAGAAGTGAAAGAACCCAATGGGATTTTTAAGTCTTATAAATTTTCATAAGAAAATTAGAATGCAGTGCTGAAATACACATCTGTTAAGAAATCTTCCAGGCATAATTACCCTGACAAGACAGAGATGACACAAAAATAAATACTAATACATACTAATGTGTATTTTTTTAATCTATGTACTTTCCTGAGTGAGCTTAAAAGTATAAATCAGTACTTTACTGGTATTTCTCTTATTCATATAAGCTGAAGAAATTTGAAAACCAAACATGACATCATATGATGAAGGAGGAAGGTCACACAAAGAATTAAAATATTTCTAAATATAATATATATTATATATTAAATACTATATTTTTATTGTAACAGTAAGTTCATGAAAACTCATGAGGTAATGTGATTAAAGAAATTAAAGAAATTAACCTAATTTAATATTCTAATAACTTACTCAACTGTATATCAAATATGACTTATCCAACTCCTCAGTTGAGTTCTTTGGGGTTGTTTATAGCATAATTCCTAATTTTTGATTACAAACCAGAGCAGATATAGAATTTTGCATACTACATTACTATTGAACATAAGTCAAACATGTTCTCTTTCTTGAAAAGGGAAATTATTAAAAACAGAAGTATCATCACAAATCTTCAATAAGGTAACAGTTTTGCATAAACATATTATTCTGGTTACCATATAAATATATTCAGTACGCAAACCTAGAATTATTGTATAAATTTCTAAAATTTAAATTCTTACAAGTAGTTGAAAATTTGCATGTAGATATTGTATACGCCGAGTTACTCTCTCACAGTATAGCTTTCCTAGCTGTATAGAAATTCAGAGGAGATAATATGTGCAATGTTTTGTGATGAACGCATGCATAGCTAGTAAAGGGTATGCCTGCAAGACATGGTAACCAGCTATGAACTCCCCTTCATGTAATTAAATTGATAATGTATCCATGTATTTATGAATTCATAGTTTAATTCCAGTTGGATAAACCAAAATATCTGTTTGAAAACTATCACAACACTTCTTGTTTTCACTACTGATGTGTATCATGAAAAATGCATTTTTACAGTGTCAGCGGTTTGCACTGGATGATAGTAGGTCTTTTTCCTAATTCCTGGATGAAGTTTTTAGAGAAGCATATCTTAGGTTTATAACAAATTATGTTTAAAAGTCATTGCAGAAAAAATGCATCATTGTTTAGCAAAACTCTTCAGTAGTTACTTACTATCACCACGGCAAAGCAAAGGCCCCAGTTTGTAAGCAGCTTCTGAGTTTGGTCTGTCAGTATCTGTGATCACAATTTCAGTTACTGGGAGATGGTCCTTGTAGGAGAGGAAGCCAGTATCATTAGTCCTGAAAAGGTAAAATGAAAGCCACAGCTCTCCTAAATGTTTGCAAAAAATATTTCATTATCATTGACACATTCCTGAAGAAAAGGAAAGAAACTTTAAAAAAAAGGCTATCTAAATATGTACGTGTGCATATGTGTTTGTACATGTGTGATACAAAAAACTGTGAATAGAAACATATGCTTTGGAGTTGATATTGGGCTCATTTGACAGAACTGAAAGAATTTAATTGAAGTGGGTAGTTCTATGGTTGTGCTGGTCTACACAAGCATGAGAAAAGTCCTCTTGAAGTAATGGGCACCTAACTGGCTACCCAAGTCAATGAATTTGCCCAAGTCAAATTTGCTAAAGAATTTTATGTCTCAGAGGAGATAATATATCTATAACTAACTCCATCATCAATAAGGAATATTTAATGGCTTCACATAACTTTCAAGTAAGTCTACTTTTTTTTACTTTTTCCACCTTGAGAAAAGTTTAAAAAATCAAATAGAAATGTACAAAGTCATGCTGACTACAAGAAAAGCAGTATATGCTGTAAATATGAAACTTGAAGGAAAGAAAATATGCAACTTTGCACTCATAGCACAAATCTAGTACTTGTAATATTAGACCTAATTCCTTGCTTAAAATCTTTGTTAACTTAGTGCCAGAACTGAATTTTTAAATTCCATAAGCACTAGTTTTGGCCCTGAAATTCCTTTCCCTAAACCCATGGAAATGTTCAGTTACTCAGGACTCTTCTGGAAAATTCAATCTGTCCATTCATGGTTGAATCTTCCCTCTGTGGGGCAAAGCAAATAGCTCAGAATAAATAGCAGAAACTAAGAGAAGAGAAGTAATCTAGAGGCTCCACTGCTTAGAGATTAAACACGACACATACCTCAGGAAGAAATCCATGTTTCTCTGAGGATGTAATTTGGCTTAGCAACCTTGTCTTTCAGTGCACAGTGCACTGGGACTAAAACGATAGGGAGAGAGTCCACCCTCATGCTGAATAAAATTAGAAACCTTTTTCTCTTCTCCCCTGTCCCTTTTCTATCACCATCATCTTTCCCCTGCATACAATTTCTGTTTATCTGTTTTGGAGCACAGTGCAAACACTTTTTCAGTAAACTATTTTGCCTAAGTGAGGAATGAAAACATGCTTTTTTTTAAATGTTAATTTTTCATGAGGTGAGATATTGCAGGTTTCGAATTTAGAACTGAAAGAAATTCCCTCAAAACACCAGAAGTGTTTGCTTCGTAAAATGACGTTGTAAACAAAAGGAAACCGAATAGAAATTATCTTCTAAGGAGAGGATTTGCAATTTTTAAGCTTTTAGGATCAGATTTTTTTTAAAAAAATAATGTTTCTGTTCTACAGTTCTAGAGACTTAAAGTTTTTTATTAGTCAAATATGGAGTTCAGAGTTAAATCTATGTCCAATGTATGAAATAAGATAGATTTCACTATAAAAGTAGATTGTCAAAACCAGTGCTTCAAAAGCACGGTGTGTAACTAGTTCTCTATACTCAAAATACATCTCAAGCAAGCACAGCTTCTACCTACTTTTTCCGCCCAGTGAACAGTATCTAGTCATTTATCCAAAACAGTAGTTTTCCAGGGAACCAAATACAACATTAATCACAAGTACTTAAAATGAGTATACACATAACCACTGTGACACTGGAATCACTGGGAAGAATCTTTACTTATAAGTGTCAAAAGTGGATACAAACAAATACAAACCCAGATCCATTATACTTTCAATTTAATACAGTCAATTTAAAACATCTCAGCAACTTACAGAAAGCGGATGTCCATGTGAAGACATGAACATAATCCTCTCACTATGGTTTTTACAAATATGTTACCATTATAAATTAACCTATATATGTGAACATGGATTGAATAAATGACAAAACTGAGCAAGAATATTTTACATGTATGAGAAACTTTGCTCATTTTTTTTCTCAAAATGCATTCGTCTTTTAACACTTATTTTCATGTTAGAAATTAATACTGATTTTATTTTCATACAGCATAATAATACAGAAATTTAAGAATTAAGTGTTTAAGTATTTAAGAATTAAGAATTTAAGTTTTATGTGTGTTTCTTTATTCTCTTTATCGGAATAAATGTTGCAGATATCACCCTGTGAATTTTTCTGCAACACCAAATTCTTTTCTCCAGAAATCTTTGAAGATTGTGAAGAACTGTTCTTCAATTAACTCCTGTACTTTCATTTCTGTTTCTGCTGAATTTCCTGCTCATGTTGAGGTAATGAGCATTTTCCAACCCAACTCACTAGTCCCTCCTTTAAAGGAAGGATGGACCTTCAGAAGAAAAAAATGATGCATTGCTTGATTTTGCACATATCAAGTTGTTCCTAAGTATCTTCCTTACATTTTCTCACTTTCAAAAAAATAGATATTGATGCATTCTTTAAAAATGTGTATATTAATGTACTCACTGAACTTGATTTATATAACTTAAATGCACTTCACAATTTTAAGACCAGAAAGGTTTCTTCAACAGAAGAGATTTCATTTGAAAAGTCCCTCTGCTTTATCAAATCCTGCACTGGACCTGTTGTTGACAAAGTTGTATCTGATCCTACTACATGAAAAGTCAGGTTCAGATTTGACATTGTAACAAGAACTCATTCATTATATTATTTATTTGAAAATTATCGTAAATGACCCCAGAGAATTTTAGGCACAAGTGGAAGGTGTACATCCTACAAATTCATTCATTCTCTTTGAATAAAATTCCATGTAAATTTTTGCTTCATTGATAGCAAGAGTATTAATTTTAATTATCTATGTTGTAGATGAAAAAGAAGAGTGTTAGAAGTCTAAACCTTAAAGTGTAGTTATAAATTATGCTAAAAATTAACTTTTTTCACAGTTTCAGTTTTATTTTAACTTTAATTATTCTCAGTAGTCTAAAACTAACTGTAATTGTGCTAAAGAACTGTTTCCTTAATCTATAACATGCAATATACTAAAAGACTAGAAAGTACTTATAAAATTAAAACTTCCCCAAAATTTAGAGTGAAAGAATTAGCAGTGATACTTAATGCATATAGCACTAACTTTGTGAAAATCTATGTCCTATAGCAAAGAATCAGATGACACTACAGCAACTTAGATTTCCAACTGCCTTGGTATTATAAATGTGCTAAGGCCTGTACATTTTCTTTATTTACTTTTAACAAAAAAAAGTAATGTGAATAATCAACAGTAAAAAGTCACCATTCATCCCTGTCCGCATCACAGTTGCAGTAATGCTGGGAATCAATGCAGCTTCCCTCCAGTCCACACGCACATTTTTGTACATCAGGCAAGGAACCTCCCCAGTAAGTATGAGTTTCATTGGTTCTTCCAATCCACCAGCTCAGTGGCATCCCATCTAAAAAGAAGGTTAGAAGAAATCAGTTCCCAGTCTTGTCTCCTACTTCTCTCAGGTTTCCCATCCAAATAATTTTCCAAAAGGTTAAGAAGACAAAAATCCCTGCTCAAACCTAAAACCTTTAAATGACCAGGAAAAAATAAATTTCCACCTTTAGTTGATACGTAATTATTCATTTTAATACTTCGTTATCATGTATTAAGTGATTGTCACAGATTTTTGTTTGCATTAGTGCAAAAGGGAATTCACAGTACCTAGTTCAGCCAGCCATGATATTAGAATAATTTATCTTAAGCAGTCCATTTATATAGTTAATTTTAAAATGATCCATGAAAGAGGAGATATAATCATCGTAAAAATCAGGGTAGTTTATATTTCCAAGTAAAAATAAATTTCAGATATTGGAACTACCAGAAAGAGAATGAGGAAAGTCACAGAAATGGCCTCATCCCACTACCTAGGTACCACAGAGTACTACTACCCACATCTGTGTCAAACTTCAAGCAGCTGAATAGTGGTGTTAATCAGAAATGCCCAAAGACAGTTGTCAGGTCATGGACAGCAGATTCAGAATTTATGTACTCAGAGACAACAGAAATCATGTTAATGGTGCTCCCGTAAGCAAGTTGATATATCTGGTGAGTAGAAGTAAGGTTGCCCAGGACTACTACATCTCTTTGTGGTACATCAAGTCAGCATTGTTCATAGCAAAATGATAAAACTGTATGCTTCCTTAATGTTACAGTTCTGCAGAACAAGCTTAAAGATATTGCCAAGCAAGCATAGCAACAGAAGAAATATCTATGGAACATATAACAGCTAAACAATATGAAGCATAAAGATAAACCATCTCAAATGAGATGGAAGAAGGGTGATGGATGTATGAAAGTCAAGGCATGAGAAGAAATAAAGTACTGTTAAATTATAGTTTCTTATAGATGCATTTCTTTTTGCTCCTGCTGGAGCTCCATTCTCAGCACTCGGCCCCACGAAAGAGTTGGAATTTATTCTACTCTTAACTTTACTTACAACTGCTACTGCTTATTAAACCTCACTGTTAGATAAGACCTCTGTTACACTGACAATCTTTCAGATCGCAAACATATTGACTGCATTCATTACCACACAACTGTCAGCCCAGCAGGCCAAAAAACAGTGTGAGCAGTTTTTCGAAAAGTCAAGCTTGCATAATGGCATCAATGTCCAATATCAGTGTTTGTGTTTGCAAACCATCACAGGAGGAAGAAAACCCAGAGACCGTGTATAAATAATTTATCAGGTGACACTTTAAAAAGGTTCTAACAACTAAGACTGTAAAAAGCAGAATATTTCTGCTGCTTTAACAGCATGCCTTAGGTTTATATCGTAGTAATGAATTAGCATTCATAGTGTTTCACTGGGGACATTGGGATATGTTTAAAAGCTGGTTTCAGTTATTTGTTCATACAGCAGGGTGAGGAGAGAGTATTTACTGAAATTCTGCAAGTTCATACTGATTAGCACAGGTTTTTTTTTTGCCTGCCTTGACAGAAAGTACTGCCTAGGCAAAATAAAGTCATTAATTAAAATGGTTAGCGATTTCTTCATCATGATCACATAAATGTATTAACCAATGACTTCTTTAATGAGATCATTTGCAAATGCTATCCATGCTGATTGAATACAATGCGTTTCTAAACTACAGTCAGTTAAGAATTACTAGGTGGACTGTATGTTCCAAAATATATATTATATAGCCATCATAAAATTTTCTGTTTCTCAGGCATAGCTAGTGAAGATTATAAACAGCAGAAATGAGAGTGATTAAACTGTGTTTAAAAAAAGAATGATTTTAGAAAGTTTGTAGAAGTCTCATATAACTTTCACATGTCTATTTATTCTTAGCAGTCAAAACTAAATTTTAGATTAATTACTGCAAGTGATTAGTTGCACACTTTTAAAACATTTATTTCAGCATATTTATGTGCATATTATTAAATATGCAGCTATATGTAATATAAATAGTGTAAGAGTATAGAACAGTGAATTATTTTAGCACATTTACATGAAATCTCCTCAGACAAAAAAAAAGCAGTCTTTAAACTTCCTGCTTGAGGCAAACCAGGCTTTTGAATATCTAAACATAGCTTTAATTTGGAGCCCAGAGTAAAAGGAAGGTTCATTGGGACACCTCAAGCAGCAGGTTCACTTTTTTTGCTGTGGAGGCATTTTCAAACAGATACTCTTCCAAGAGTGAACACCAGCCTAAGAAACCCAGAGATGTCCATGCCATAATTAGGGAGAAAGAACTTATAAGGAAAGAGCTTAGACATAGAACTAGAGAGGGCTTCACGCAGAGGCATTCTCTACTTAGTAGGAAAGAATGCCAAGGAATCAATTTTTAGCACCTTAAGAGTTTCTGGTGCACAAGTCACTTAGTTTTAGAGTTAAAATTTAAATAGACTGCATAATTTCACTTTTCTTTAAGTAGATCAGACCTCCCTTTATTTCTTAAAGCAATTATAATTTTGTCAATAATCTCCATTTTAACTACTGAGCTTTTTAAGAATGTTTATATACTGGACAGAGGAAATTCAATGTTATTGATGTGCTTTTCAAGTACTCACAATATGCACTTAAGTGCACACATTAACTTCTGCTGGTATCTATGCACTAATTGTTGTTCTTTTAAGAAGATATTTCCTCAGTAATAATTTAATTCTTTCATTAAAATTAAAAAAAACTAAGAAGATCAAACAAGAGGGGATCTGCTAATAACAATCTCTGTTAATTTAAAAGTCTTATGAAAGAAATTAACTTGAGAATTTAATTCTCTGAAAGAAAATCATTATAAATCGACATTTGTATTTTCTTGGTTCAAATATCTCTTGGCAACTTACAGAAATCTGAGAACTCAATATCTAAAGTAGTTTAAACTTCATAGCAGCAAAATGCCATAGCCTTGACAGAAAAAAATAACTTTAGTAGCCATTAAAATAAAAGGCAAAATGCAGTATAAGGAAGTTCCTCTGCTTTACTTACCTGACTTGTCTAAAAGCCTTGACTTTTTGCAATAGTATGCAAGCTCCTGTTCACAGTGATCTGCAAGGTTTATTGTAGCCTGAAGCTGGTCAAGGCTGGCAGAGTACTTGAAAAACACAGCGTGTGGGTTCTCTCGATTAGCACTTTTAACTCTGGTTAGGTCGGTGCTGTTATGCTGTATAATTGTCCACGTTGCATCTTTCAAAACACACATGAAAAGCAGTAAAGAATGAGAGAGTTGCTTAAGTTAGTAATGGAAAGAGCATTTATGATGATTCAACTTCTTTGACGACAGAAAGCCATTTGGGGCCCATGAAACAGATATAAATCTTTGAGCAAAAATGAAAGCAATTATTCATTGTTTTATTCATAGGTAGATCATTGTATCATGACTGTAACAGGTATTCAGCTAGTTAGGATAATTGAATAAGGAAAGAACATGTGATGACATCCAAATATTAGTATCAGAAATAAAATATTGTTTACTTGGTAAATTGCAATGAGAGATTAGAAGGAAAAAAAACCACTTACTATTGTTACTCCCCCCAGGCTTAAATGATGCATAAAATAACACTAGTTCTATCCTAGAATCTACCTACGTTACATACATCCTTATATCTTGAATTAATTTATTGTGTATGAGAAAATGGCCTATAGGCCCTTTCTATTACACAAAGAAGCAGAAATCTCTTGGGTATACTATGTTTGCTATACTTCATGTATAAGATTACATGAAAGTGAATTATTACTGCCACCTGAAATTAAATAGTAGTCATGGTGAAGGCTCATATCATTTTCTGTTTTGTGTTTTTGCCAAGCCCCTTCACCTGTGAATAGAAAAACAAATGAGCTTATTCTGTTCCAACTCCCACTTCCAAAATCTGTCAGTCTCACTCCTTTCAAGGTAGGCGTGAGAAGGCTTCCAGTTAAAGCCCATCTGGGACAGTCAAGTCAAGTTTGGATTAATGGTCACTGTGTTCTTGCATCTTCATGGCGTAATTTGAAAAAAACATAAGAAATAATATTTTTTTCTAAATATTTCTATTGATACAATATTTCAGACATTCTAATAGTAGTATTCTAACCAGACCTATCTTTTATTTCATCAGCTGTCTATAGGCCGCCCATGGCAGATATTAAAAAAATATCCATAAAGAGGAAAGAATTATGGCGTAGTGGTTTTGGTTTCCTAATTTGAGATTTTTTTGGCTAATATGCTAATTTATGTGGTAGGTCTAGCTTTGACTAGTGCACTCGCTAGAATTATTTATTTATTTATTGTTGTGAGATAGGATTAGAAAGAAGGCAAAGTAGGCTTAAACTTCAAAGAGTGTAAAGAAGAACTTTATTAATAGGACTGAAATAAGAATCTGAATAAAACTTTTAGAACACTTCTCCTCCCACCTACACTTTCTTTTCTTTCACAATGATAATGTACAGGAACAAATTAATCAGTTTGCCATCTCTAAAATAGTCTTTCTCTAGTTCATTTAGGGAGAGGAGTCTCTCCTGTCATGCTAGGGAGACTTCTCTACAAGAAAACAATTCTCTCGTGGCTTCAGTGTCACAGGGAATCAGCAGACCTGGAGAATGCAAATCTGATCATTGTGTAAAAGTCCCTCTTCTCAACTTACACCTTCCCTCACAACTGTTTTTGAGGGCTATGTCAATTTACTTATATCCTTATTTCAAGGATGAGCTATTCAAAAGCAAAGGTTCTCTTCATCTATTTTTGAAATTATCTTCATCTCTGGGAACAGAGGTCTTCTTCTCCCTCACTGGGGGCAAAGGGTCTTCATCATGCTTCTCTCTGTTTGTTCAAACTTTTTACGGGATCACAGCTACTTCAGCACCTGCTTGTTCAGCATGGATGCCTTTGCTCATGCCACAATGTGAAGGCTTTAACTACCCCATATTTTTAATGAGTTACAGGCAAAAAAGAGTCTGATGCATCAATCACACCTTTTCCATAGTTTTACAAGTAGATTTCAGCCTAAGAGTGAGGTATCTCCTCAATCCCTCCTATTTGGTACATACTTTATTGATTTTGGTGTCTTTATGTTGTTTTTTTACGCGTCTTCAACTCCTTTTTTTTTCACTCGAGAGAGGATGGAAGGTCTGCAAGTCTCCTCTGTGCAGTGAGAGAGTGAATATCTCGCCCGAGGGCTGCAGCTGGTGGTGTGGTCCCTGCGGGGTGGCCGGAGCTGTTTAGGGTGGAGGATTTTCCGGCGGCTGTGCTGGGGGAAAGGCCAGGATCTTAGCAGCCAGGCTAGAGCACAGCGGCAGCTTCGTGGGTCAATGGTTTTCCCTCGCCCTGCTCGGTGGATTTTAGTGCAGAGCAGCAGCATTCCAGCCGAGCCAGGGGCCAACCTGGCCGTGCTGGGCAGGGGGAAGCAGCCAGGATCTCGGCGGCTGATGGTGTCCCCTCCCTCTGCCTGGCAATCGCTGGACCCCGCTGCGCAGACGGACTGGGCTGGCCTGCTACTTATTTCCAGGCCAGAAGGAAGAGAGAGTTTCTTGAAGTTTGTTGGTTTTTAAATGTGTGTTCCCAGAGGCGTGTTCAGATTTATCAGTGGTTTAAGAGGTTCTAAGTTCTCAAAACTAATCACTGGTTGGTTTTTGTTAGATACAGAGGCAGCTTTCAGTAGCTACTCTCAGAAAAAATGATTTCCATGCGTGATTTCTTCCCTCCTCACCAAATGTCAAACGTGCAAAACCAGCACGTATGGTCACTTAGAGATAAGTACTAGTCAGAAAATCTAAATAAAATATTTTTTTATCTAATTATAATTTTTTAAGGATGTTATTAGAGTATCAAAAACAGATAGCTAGAAATACAAATCTGAATTTTGGTTCCTTTGTCTTGGATGCTGTTTTCTACAGTCGTGGGTTTTTTTTTGGTTGATGGACATACATGCAAATACAAATACATCTAAACATTACCCTGAACATAAAAATAAAGACAAGCAGTTTGGATGCTCAACTCATTGTCACACTCCCAAGATTACAAAAAAACAAAAAGAAAAACAGGTAACTGCAAAGTTTGTAGTATTTAATTGACAGTGTGGACTGTAGGTTTTTGATTCTGAAACTGACCTCCAAGAATAAAATCAGGGAATGGTACCTCCCTCCCAGCTGTCTGAAAACAGAGCCCCATGAATGTCAAAGACAAGGCAGTGCAGTAAGAAATGTGGGCATCTGCCTTCCTTGCCTCTGGTGGGAAAAGGGAATACCAGTCATGAGGAAACTGGGAACAAAACAAATATAGAGGATTCATCCTGTCAGAATGCATCTTGAGATGAAGAACTGATCAATGATGTTTGCTTAATGTGGTGAATAAGGAGTGACTGAGGAAAAGAGGAACAGCTGTTCCTGGACACACAAGGATAAATCAGACACTACACTGTACCTTGGAGAGTTATACACACTTAGAAAAATTGTCATATTTCTGCCATGATTCTTTGGTCTCTTTTAGTCTCACAGGACACTAGAATATGTCTTTTTAAGGGCCTGTTCCAATCTGAAGTGTGCTTATGGTGAAAAAGCTGTAGAAGTCAAAGTCAGGAGCTGACATGGTGAGATTAGGTAACCCGTACAAGTCAACATCAAAATCTTACTGTAAGGTTTCTAAGTCAAATTCTCAACACTTAGGGCAAACCTAGCCCCATCCAGTTAAAATTTAGCTTATTCACGTATTCTTTTAAACAGTTATAACTGCGTAAAAATAATTTTTTGTTAAACAAAACAAGAAAACCCATCATTTTGGCTGGAAAGCAATTAAAATAAAAGAAGCTAGGCAAACAGTAAAGGAGACAGCCACAAATCCAGCAATAATAAATTCCAAAAAGTTATTTAAATTTTAGCTTAGTTGAAAGGACATATATCAATATACCATATACCACACAGAGATAACATCAACTGCTTTGATTAAAAGCAGACCAAAACCAAACTTTGACAGCTAAAACCTCTAGTTATACACATGTTCAGATTCAAAGTACTGGTTGCAGAAGGGGAGCAAATGTGAGGCTGCAAGAATCTCTCTGGTTGCATTCGTATTCTCCAAAACATCATCTTGCAGATTGAAAGATGAAGTTTAATATTTATATTGCTGCCAACAAAGGCCAGATCTAAATAAATTTTTTTCAGAAGGCTATCAGAGAAAGTCAGCAAATTTCTCATAAACATAACTTATTTCTCATTTTTTAAGTATCCTTGAGGCTGCAACTTCAGTGAAAATAAAGCTGCTCACCAAAAATGAACTAGTGTGACATTGTCTCCATATGGAACATATCCCCATTTATGCAAAGCATAACAGGAATGCTGTGTTAGCTTCACAGCCTGAATCCTGTTATAATTCTAATTTTTATGCCTAATTATTTGCCCAAAATCCTGAGCTAAGGAGTCACCTTCATTTTGTTGTGCATATTTACATTAAATTCATGAACTTCAGAGACTTCTCATTTGATAACTCGTGTTTCAATATAATGAGCATGCATACAGTCACAGCTGTAAGTTAAGGAAGTTTATCACCTCACCTGTCATATTGCAGTATACGAGAAATGGTCCCAATGGGCCACTTCCATCTGAATCAATATTGTAAAAGCCTGAAGTGTTCCCTTTGTGCTTATAGGCTTCACATGATTGCTCATAGATGGCTGTAAAAGAACACATTGCATCACAAATGTAATGGCATGATTTTATATTTTATTCAGGGAATTAAAAAAAAAAAAAGTGCATGACCCTTGACATTGGGAAAAGAAGGTGGGTGTGTGCTATGTCTGCTAAAGAATGAAGAAAAATTAATGAAATCAAAACTATGCCTTTATTAGAAATGGTTAAGCATACTTGGTTTTACTTATCATGGAGAACACAATGTGCATTTTTAAGCATTTTATTCTGTATTTCCAGCTCAAAACTTCTGTGAGAAAACCAAGAAATATGAGTGAGTAAATGGTTTCAAAATTGCTGAATAATGCTAGAATGCCAAGGGTATTACTTAAAACACAGTAATCAGATTTTGAGGAAACCCCCACTACTAACTCAACCAAGTCAGATTTTTGTTGCTGCTGCTGTAATGTAAAGCAGAAGGTAAGCATTTTTTTGGCTTTCACATTTCTTATTTTCTTCCCATTTTAAAACAGAAAAGCAAGTGACTTGTCAGAGGTTTCAGTAAAAGAACTAAATAAGCAAAGACAAAATGACAGCTCCTTGTTTCCTTGTCATGTATAGTTTATATCAGTCCAGGTCTAAAAAAAAAAAAAAAAAAAAAAAAAAAATCTTTAATACCACTTATATAGCAAATATATGAGAAAAAAAAAGACATATAAATCCACCTTTGTAAGTGTATCTCAGGAAGCACGATGGTAATGTTACAGCTGGATACATTAATCTAAATTCTTCTTTAACCATTGTATTTCTTTTAAGCAGTCTCAATGTTTTAATCTTTTATTTCAAAATTAAACTATGCTCCATCAGTTATCAAAACTTTAAAAAATTCTGCCAAAAAGAGTGTTATTCTCCTAATTTTTTTTGTACTGTTGGTCACTGACATTATATGGTAACATTCATTTTACTTACTCTATGAAATATCCATAATAAACAATTTATGCAATTTTGAAATGTAATTTTGTGGTTCATTACAGTAAATACTTTTAGCTAAATTTAGAAATGACAAAATTTCAATTATTCATGATTATTTTTGACAATAAAAAAAAATCAGTAACTCATATCATTACATTTCTAATTGAATCCTAATCATCAGGCAACCCTAGCCTCCCTCTGTCTTCACAGACATCACCAGATGATTCAGTTTGTGACTTTTTAAATTGCAATGAATCAAATCACCTTCATCTTCACTCTGGGCTCATTAGAGCTTAATGGGATGCACCAAGGTATTCAAAAGCATCTCCACTATTGGCATATTTTCTATGTTACATGGATTTTCTTAATACTGTTACATAACTGTTTACTTTGTACGAGCAAGATTTAAATAGTCAGTCTTCTAAAATCTGATTTCTCAAAAAATCTCATTTGGGTAGACATACATTCTTTTCCTAAAAGCTGCAAAAATGATTGTACAGATTTTTTACAGATAATATATAAGTATACAATTATTTATCTGATGATTAGGACAATCTTTGTATCTAAAAAAAGGCAACAGTAAACTTACATGGATTTTTACTTGTTAGAGAGAGGCATGTAATGAAAGCCAGAATACTTATTTTATCTTCTTCCCAGAACATGCTGAAAGCAGTACTAAAGTAAAACATCTCCTGTGAAATTATGTAAGTTACATTCAACTAGGTTTTCAAAATGTGTTTATTTTATTTTCTCCTAATCTGCCTCCTGATCCAGCAAACTACATAAACATGTGTTTGAGGTTTAGCACAGGACATGCATGTAGTCCCACTGGCTCAGAAATAATAAATATTAGTTGTTATCATGAATAAAGATGAATTTACCATATTTCTAAATTATACATTGATTCAGAAGGTAAAATTATATGGATGAGAGAGGATATTACTATCTCATATAAAATTAAAAAAAATGAGAAAGAAAACACTTAAACTTTCAAACTCTTTTATTACATATTTTGAATTCCCAAAGCCTTTCCTCGAAATAAATTATGAGTATTTTTATGACTGACAATATTTTATGAATGATACGTTCAAGTGTTTTTTGGTTTGGTTTGATTTGGTTTGGCTTGTTGTTTTGTTTTGTTTTGTTTTGTTTTGTTTTGTTTTGTTTTGTGATGAAGAAATTCAATCAGAAGTTAAAGCATAGTCAGAAATCAGAAAACACCTTAGACTTACGATAATGACAGGTAGCTCCCTTGTAACCAGTATTGGCACAGTTACAGTGGAAACTGTTCCAGGACTGTGAGCACTCACCACCATGTTCACAGTAATTAGGCAAACACCTAAAACAAAAAAAAATATGTGCATTTTCACTCTTTTTTTCCCCCCACTCGAATGGCATTTGTACTTAGCAAGAAAAGCAAAATCCTGGAAAAGAAATATAAAGTGAAGGAAGAAATCAAGGTCACTGGTAAAGATGTCAACGTAAGTTAAAGAAAATTAAGATAATCTCTTCCCTGGTACTCCTCTTGCTCATAAAAAAAAAAAAAAAGTCTTAATTCTGTAATAAGCTCATGAGAACAGAAATTAAGTATAAGATTAAAGCAACATTACAGCAGGTTTCTTTCTGTTCTTGTTAAAAAAAAAAAAATCACCTAACAAATAAATCTGGCCATGACACCTGACATCTACTTCTTATTCCAAAATCATGTTTACTTTCTATCCTAGAAAGAGTTCAGTGTGCCAGTCTCAACACAACTAACTACTTGTAAAGCCAATTTCCATTCTGGTAATATGACTAAGATCCTGAAGAGTTTTGATTACTTTCTTCTAGATATATAATGGTTGACTGAAAAAATAATTTTCCTGGAACTTCTTAGTGTTTAAGACTGCAGCACTATATCAAAGTATAAAATAATTATGACATGGAAAAAAAGAAATTCTCTTTTTTTTATAGGTGCAGCTGAAAATATATTGAAATAGATTGGCACACTTCAACCAATTATTAACTAGCTCTTCACCTTAGAAATTAGTTAACATTCTAACTGCACTGAGTGTATGTGTCTTATACAGCTCGGAAAGTGTAAAATGACTTTACTGTTGACATTAGCCATAGGAGAAAAAAAAAACAAACTAAAACTACATGCCCGCTAACATCCACAGGATCTTAAAATACCTTTTAATTCATTCAAGAAATGTTAGGAGAATATTAAATTAGGACTGCAGAAAGTCCAGCATTTCACACATCTGCCCTATAAATAATTCAGGGTCTTTGCACATTCCCTGCTCATGGCACTCAAAGAATTTTATCTTTCTTTCATGTTTATAAACAAGGATAAGTGGTTTTTCAGAGAAGGAAATTAAAAACAGAAGTAGCAGGTGAAGTATAGATAAAGTAAATAAACTGATAGATGTCACCCATTTTCAAGGCAATCTGTGACAGCTTTTGGTAGTGAAAGAGCTGATCTTGTATCCATATTCTTACTTACAAAATATATTCCTAAGACTAGTCAGCAGACTATGCATGTTTCAATGAATTCTGCTTTGGAACCTGAAGATAAAAATTAGACACCAAGGTTACAATTATTTTGATTTTAAATACTTTGTTTGACAGAATTACATAAGTACGCATACTAATGTTTCTTAGGTAAATGCTCTATTTTACTTTCTTTGGGTATAACTAATCATCAGTTATTATAAATACAAATCTCTAGCAACACTGCCATTCAAGACCTTTAATGCATTCACTGACAGCTGCTCTGCTTTTATTTCAGTCACATTTTGTGTCTCATGCTTTTTTGATAAAGATGTTTTCCAAAAATTGTGTTTTACATGGTCTTTACTTCTATTGACTCCGTGTCCCTACTAATTAATCTTCCTAATATTGTTCACAAAATGAAAAAAAAAAAACTTCAATGAAAGTGATGATGCTTGAACCAACCTTAATGAAAGTGAAAACAAGTTAAGAGTATAATTTAACTCTTTCAACATTAAATATTTTAGCATTAACTTCTTTCCTCTGCTTCAGCATGCATAATAGAAAGTAGCCACTAGCTACATCAAAGTAAATTTATAACTACATTATACGCTGTGACCCTACCCCAAAGCAAGATTTAGAACACAGCTTTCTTTGAACAAGCTAATCTTCTAAAAAATATCTCATATTTGAAACAGTATTTCTGATACTTCATCTATAAAAATTAATTTTGGATTAAATCACCATGTCTGCTAAAACAAGAAAAGCAACAGCTGATTAAGCATTTACCACATTTTCTTGATAATATGCTTTTAAGTGTATGGCTTCTGAAATTGATATAATATTTTAAACCAAGGCAGCAGCCTATTAATAACTACAAACTGATATTGAGAGGAGAATACTGATCTGGAATATGAATGTAGTTGGGATAAAGAAAGGGAAAAATGAGAACTTTGTATGACAATTTTCAGCCAGGCACATTTTTTTATAAACTATTTCTTTATCATGGTTCTAAATTATGGCTAAAAGATCCTTTAAAAAAAAACAAATAACTCCTGCATTTTAGTGCTATTATTTCTTCATTCTTCAGTTTATTTAAAAAAAAAAAAAAAAAAAAAAAAA
>JAODKT010001744.1:33489544-33502876 GCA_027576195.1 Cossypha heuglini
AAAATTCTTTAAATTGACACAGTAATAGAAAAACACTCAACCCCCAACAGATATATAAATAATTATAGATATATAAATAATTATAAGTATACTTAACTGCAAATCCTCATTCAGTGTTTAATGACAAGTACTGGAACAAAACCAAACCTGAACAATTTTTTTGGAAGAGAAGTTGTATTACTAGTGTACCTCAGGATGGGTCTAACTTCATCATGTGGTTTATGAATTCTAGTACCGACACCAGAAAAAGTAGTTGAAAATCAGAATGAAGTAACTTGAAACTGTTTGTATAAACTACTGCATAAAAATAATGCAGCAGGATTAACACATCTCTCCCATTTTCTCCCACCACCTCTAAGTTACATCCAAGTTCATATAGCAGTTTAAATGATTTACATCTCAGTAAAAAAATAAGTGCCTATTCCAGATAACTTAGTACACTGTAGAAGTACACATCAATTGACATCTTTTCTGAATAAGAATCCAAACACCCAGACTCATCCTTCTCATCCTATTACCACTGTGGTGAGTTATTGCTAGTCTATTGAAGTTGCTCCCAAAAGTCAACCGATATGAACTGTTCAGTTAAAGTGAAAAAAATGTGTAAGTCCTTCACTCTGACCAGAGAACACTGTACCAGACAATTGCCTCCTTTCCTAGATGTCCACATTGCAATTATGGCTAAAATAAAATGATCACAGAAGTTAAATTAACAGATTTTTAAGACTTCATTAGTTATAGAAGAAATAAAATAAAAAGCTGGCTGATAAGTTTAGCATCAAATATTATCAGTGGCATTATAGTAAGAAGTGCCGTAAGTTATTCACTGTATTTTTCACTAGATCTTGTCTCTAAATTGTTTGAAGATACAGTTGAAATATACTAGTGTTACCTTAAATTGATCAAAACACACAGCAGTTACACATACTCATAAAGCTGTGTTCATATTCTCTTTTGTAAAAAAAAGGACAGCACATATTAACGACAACCTGATTAATGTAGACCAGATGGACAGAAAAAAAACTTGGCAGAAAACATTATAAATTGTTGTTTCAGTAAATGTTCATTGCTTGTAACACCTAAATCCCCACTACTGGACTACTGTACTTACAGCTTTCCATCACTGTCAGTTAGAGACGGGATAGTGGGGTAAATTGTATCAAAGTTCTTTCATTCTATCTCCTTTATTTCTTTACATTTGGTGAGCGTTTGATCTACTGTCATGGTTCTTGTTCTTTTTCTTTTTTTCTTTCACTATGCCAGTGGAATATTAGCATAACTTTACATAAGAGAATAGCTCCAGACTTAAGAGATGAAGAGAGGGGGAGACCACACTTGCCAGCTAATTTATCAAAGGTGACATATGATATTTGTAAATGGACTTGAGATATTCCTTCTGCCTTTCTGTTTTGTTTGGGACTTATTTTGGGGGGTTTCTTTTTTTTCTATTTTTTTTTTTTTTTGTTGTGGATTTTGCTCTTTTTGAGAAAAAATTGAAGTAATCTGCTTTCATATTAATACAGAAGAGGATGATTTCAACATCTAAAATTAAGCTAATGGAAAAAGGTTGCAGTTTTTTTTCTTGTTATAGTAATAGCAGGTGGATATAGCATTGCAGGGGTGTGTAAAATGATATCAACCTAGAGCCCTTGAACAGCTAATGTTAGTAAGAAGAGATTTATCAACAGCTAGCTGTGCTCGTTTGGAAATGTGCTTAATAAAATGTGTTTTCTGTCTCTCTTTTTTCCTTTAATGTTCAATACAGCTGAAATGAAAAGGTACTTAATTATCCAGATGACATGGTACGGGGACTAATAAATAAAATAAAATAAAAAAAAATTGTTGTAAGCTAGTAGCCATAACAGGTGTTTTGAATTCTTCCATCTACCTTATTTCCTTTCATTCGTTCCAACATAGTAAAAAATTTTATGTGAAGTAACTTGTCACCATCAGAGGGAGCTCTTGTATTGACACAACTAGGCACAGCATTCTCCCTTTAAAAATTATCAAAACAATTCTTTTTATAAAATCCTAACATATAGTGTGAATCTACTATGTTTTGTTTATTAATATGTAATCACGTAGACCTCAGAGATATTCCTGAAAATTGTAAATATGAACGTGTTTCATAATCACGTTACTGTAATTCAACATAATCTTTAACAACTCTTGACGATGAGCTAACTCTTTATCTGAAATGAATATAGATACGGTTTTTATAATATGGATCCACAGACAATGAATTTAGTTTATATTATTATATTAGTTACATAATTATTAATATATTTTGGATTATATTATCGTATTATTCCAACGGTAACTGTGATGATCTCAGAAGATAACAACCAAAGTAGCTTTGGTAGTTTTATTCTCACTTTTTCACCTCTTGTTTTTTAATAAATCCATATGAAATAATCTGTAAAATATGAATACATTGAATTTTGAATCTGGGCTGAAGTTCAACTGTCCTTTCTACTTTCAAATCAATTTGAAGTTTAATCACTACTTTTCTGGGTAAATGAATGTTTTTACCAGTGGCATTTGATCTGGAGTGCAAAATTGAATTTATTCACTTAGAAATAAATAACGCCATAATTGTTATGAAATATTTTCAAAGAGCAGCAACATATTTAACCTGTTATTTCCACATATTTATTTGTTAAATTTTGAAAAAATAAAAAAAATGTGCAGATTCTATAATTCTCATTGTATGAAATTTAGGTAGGAATCACAATTCACTATTGTACTTCTGTAAAACATGACATAATCCAGAGACTACCAGAAAGGTAATTCAGGTAATTTACAACTAAAATACATTTAGTGTAACAGCTGTGTATGAAATCCACTGAAATGTCAAAACAGTATGTGGGAATTGTTTGCTCAAAGCAATATGAAAAATAAAAAAACCCTTTATTAATATTATAGTATAAATTTTCTTTTCATAAAATTTCACACCTTGCTTTAAAATGAAATTATTAGAAAGAAAGGAAGGAAAGAAACCTTAATAACTATGCAACACAGAAATGGCACAGCAAATACTCAAATTCTGAGGATCATAAACAATAAAATAGTTCAATAAAAAGGTTTCTTACTAAATGATTCCTGTGGCTTTTCATATACGATGTCTTATGATTTCTACCTTTAGAGAAATTTCTGTTAATGAATTCATTTTAAACTCATCATTATGGATTTAGACTAGTGTATAACATCAAGTTAATGTGACAATCTGGTTGTTAGGTTGCTACAACATTAGTCAAATATCTCACTCATTTCACCAAAAACCTTAGTGGCAAAATTTCACTTTTCACATCGGGCTTGCCACTCTGATAATTAGAAAACCTTTCAAAAGCAACCAACTTCCATCTTTTTAGCTTTACTCTGATGAAGGATACTATGAAATGAAAAGCCAAAGAAACTCACTGAGATTAAATGTTTTGGGTATGATGTGAACAATAAGGTTTTAAGAATGTTCTGTATACTAATATAAATTCTGTGCGAAGGTGTACAGCAAATGTATATTAAGGTTGCATTCAGTAGTTACCAGGGACTAGTAAAAACATGTGGGGAATGTTTCCTGTTAAGAACATTTAGAGTATGAAAGTAGAGCTTCAGTTTTTCAGAAAAATCAGCATCCCTGGTGGAGCCTACTGCTCTAGTAGGCGTCTGATGCTTCAGAAATGCACTGCAGAGAGCAAAGTCTGCACTGTAAACATACTGCTAGATCACTTAGGAGTATTTACTAGAGTGCTCCCTTTGGGCCCAGGGGATGTGTCTTAAAAGCCACACTGAATGCAATAAAACCAAGTTCCTAGGTATTTGTCATATGGAGGATTCGTT
Source organism: Cossypha heuglini (assembly GCA_027576195.1). Lineage (NCBI taxonomy): Eukaryota > Metazoa > Chordata > Aves > Passeriformes > Muscicapidae > Cossypha > Cossypha heuglini. The sequence goes on from JAODKT010001744.1 coordinate 33,493,382, forward strand.
TCTGACACACACTTCAGGTATTTGGATATCCTAAGCAGCAAAGTAATTGTAGTTCATTCTTTCCAGTACTCCTGTGCAAATGAATGACTAGCAAATACCAGTGACCAGGAAATCTGGCATGCAATGAGAACAATCCAGAGCACATGATGGGAAGCCAGCAGAATGGACACACCTTCAACCCTCAGCAAATGGGTACCTTTGTGGAAGGGAAAGAACTGACTGATGTGATGGTGCCACATCAGCTACAGCAAACAGCAAGCAGAGGGTTGGTCGGGTGCCTACACAGAAGAAGGAATAAAGAAAGACTTCGCAGAAACAACATTAAGTTAAATCTTCAAATAGAGATGGGAGAAGACAATTTTAGGTGACAAAGTTTCCTTCCAGGTACAAATTTGAATAACTCCATGGCTCAGGTAAAATATTACACATGCTTTGCAGCCTGAAGACACATTAGTGAGGGTCACCAGCTTTCTTCTTAAGGCAATCTGGTGGAAAGTAAAAGGAAAGTCAGGTACCAATATAGTATTTACAATAATTCTGATACATCATTTTCTATGTGAAAACTGAAATTATCAGGCTCCTTTACCACTTATCCCATATCCTCCACAGCATATTTTATTTTATCTTCTCAGTTTGCTAAGCTAAAAAGCCAGAAAAAAAATTGTATCAGGAACTGACAATGTTTTGACTTCAGCTATCCCAACTACTGTATCCCAAGTTTAAAAATACAAGTCTAAGTTACACTAGTACTGATTTACCTCAGAGTCCATAGTGTTTACTTGAGTCCCTAGTGTTAGTGCCTATATCACTGAGATCAAGCTCCATGCTAAGGCTGCTATAACATATGAGAAATGCATAACCCAGAAGTAAGAACCCAAAAGTATATATCTTAAGGATACAACAGGGTGAACATAGCACTTAATTTCAAATTTTAAAGGTCTTTTATTGTTTTTCAACTCTTAATAGCCAGAAATCAGACTTTACGTGGTATAAATGGGAATAAATTTCACTCAGTGCATAGGACATCATTAACTATAACTCTTTCAGAGGAGGTGACTGAATATATGGGAATAATGCTGGTAATCTGTGATGCTGATCTCTTTAGTTTATGTAAACATAGCAAACGTTTAGTTGTACCTCTATGTGTACATCTATCACTATGGGTTAAAGCTAAAATTCAGACTGAAGGAAATGGGTTTACAGAGATTGTAAAGCCCATTCTGCAAGACATTTAACTTTGAACAATCTACCACTTTCTTTGAATAATTAACTGCTTTCTGGATAAAGTGGCATTGAATATGCATATGAAGGATGTTTCTTTATATTAAAAATAATCAATTTTAAATGAAAAAATTAGCAAATTTTGTTTTCACTTGGTATTTCTAGAAGGAGGCTCTCATGCCAGCAACAAGCTGGTGAGACAAAAATCAACACAACTCCCATGAAGTGTTGCCAGCTTCTAATATCACAATTTCCAGAATACTGAATTCATGTCCAACATTTATGAAATGCTTGAAGGACAAGACACAATGAAAGTCATTTGTGCATGACACTGAAAATTATGATCAAATGACTACAGGTACATGAGTGGTCATGTCTCTCAAACTAAATTATTCTTTGCTCAAGAGTAGTCTGGAAATTAATTTTTATTTAATTAGCTTTGATACTAAAAAGAGACCATGTGGGAATAGCTTTTCTAAGAGAAAAAATAAACTCCAGAGTGGAATGAAGATGGTCCTAAGCCCATTTTTAAACCAAAATTGTGGATGGATAGCACATCATGGCTTTCTGCACAGCAGGAAAAGAAAATAACTGAATAGTTAGAATTTTTTATTTTATGCAGACATTGTTTGTGGAACTTAAAGCTCCATAAAATGCTATTGTCTTTTATAAGAATCTAAAATATAAAAATGCCAGTTCTTTGACTAAATGATTCTGACATTAGATTTAATTTCAAAAAAATTTTAGATTTTTTTTGATGTATAGAAACCTGCAGTAATCCATAGGAAAGAGTGTGTTAGATTAATTTTTACTGCTTTAGGTTTTTTGAAATATTTCAACCTAAAGGATCTTGCTTACACTGTAACATCTTTAACTGCCTTTGGTGACACTGGTGCTGCAGAATGGTTATAAATTAAGCTATTTCAAGTAGATAATTTTTGCAAGTCATCACTACCTACTTGGTGCATCTGGAAAAAGCAAAGTGCAGGCAGAAGAAAATGGAGAATTATCCTCTTACACCTTGAGAAAATCATGCATTTGAACAGATGAACTGACTCTGAAACGCTTTTGAAAAACATTCAAACTGAGATCTAACTAAGTGAGAACCTGAAGGAATTCAGAGGTATATCTAAATTTGAACTCTAGTAGTGGGCTTGCCTTTAATTTTTTACTTTTTTATTTAGTCTCCTCTAGGGGTTCTTGGGGGAAATAAGAAATATCACGTGACTCTTATAACAAACACAAAAATCTGTCTCAATTTTCTTCCCCCAGTTGAATTAGGGACATGTAAAGTTGCAGAGATGTATATTTGTAAAATTATTCTAATTCCATTATTCTAACTTTATAAACATAGATTGCATCAGACAAAAGTAATTCAATGAGGAGCATTATCTCTTTCACTTGCAATCAACTTTTAAGTGCACACAGTTTAACTCACAATTCACTGTTAAGGACAGCAAGTATTTCAGGTGCTATCATATTTTATACATAAAAAGCAAAAAGAAATATGAGCATTGCTCACATCATTGCCCCTCACATGGAGGGGCACTCCACTGAAGCCAGTTTAAAAAACATTTTGCCACTGCATTGGAGAACAGCTTGTTCCTTCCCTTTGATAAGTGTATTTCAGTTCGTGTGTGCTACAGTAGAAACTCCATTCTATTTCCTAAGGAAGGTCAAAATCTAGAAGCAAATAAATTGAGATAAAGATCAAGCACAAAGCTAGATCACAATTCAACAAGGAGTGATTTCCTTGGAGAACTGATAGAGCAAAGGTTAAAAAAAATTCTAGATAGCAATACAATATAATTAGCTGAGCAATTACAGAGTAATTCACCATTGCCTTTTACAACTAGTGGAAGCAGATGAATACTTGGGGGAAGGAAGATGGTGACACACTTCATCAGTTTTGGTATCTCCATCTGATACTGAGTGATCCACTCAAAGAAGTAGGAAGTGTCCACAGAAGTCAATTCACTCATTCTCAAAAGTATTTTCAAGCTTATAATTCTTGAGATCTAATCTGTTTTAAAAGTTGGTAGGTTCATACTTCATGACAGTTACATAAGTCCCTTTTTTTATTTTTTAACCTATGTTAAAAGCTATGAATTAAATCAGTCTGTCGTATAATCTGTACCTTATGACAGGCACCTTCTCTTTGAAACAAGGAATTGTTTGCTCCCAAAACCTTTGTCATCATTGAATAAATCAATGATCAGGGTAATTATAGAAGAAGAATGCTTCTCTTAGGCAATTATCAGCTTTGCATCAGATGTAATGTCAAAATGAGAACAGGAAAAGGACATGACAGTTTAAAACGGTATCATTTGTAAATATTTTTAGGTCTGTCAGAAAATAGAAGTCATTCTTCAACTGTCAAACAATGTTTCAAATGATCTTCATATAACACAGAGTAAAAGATTTGTAATACTTTCAAAATGAAAATGTCATTCACATTGTATTTAAAATATTAATAAATGTCATACTTTGTTATCTCATTTTTTCAAACCACAAATTAAGAAGATTTGTAAGTATTTATAAAGAGTATCATACTGCTTGGTAAATGTATTTAAAATACAAACAATTCTGCACAAACATTTGAAATAAATACACATTTTAAAAACCCAACAACAAGAAACACACAATGCAATCATGGATTATCACAAACATTAATTTGTTAGGTATTACATAATCTCCTCATGCAATTCTCAAATAACTTACCATTATTTTAATACTTCTGCAATTTCAAGCTACTTATAATAGATTAAAACATGGGTTTACTTAAGATATGTGACTACTATTAAATTTTTTATTCTAAAATATTATTAACTGAAACTCAAAACTAAAAAAACAAAACAAAACAAAAAAACAAAAAACAACAAAAAATAAACAAACAAACAAAAAAAACAAAACCAAAAAAAACCCAAAAAAACCCCACCCATAAAAAAAGGTCAAACCCAAAACCAGCCCTTCAAACTTCTCAGACTCTGCTTTCAGTACATATACTCCTAAGAAACTTAGTTTCTTATTAAGTCTGTGTGAAATTTTATCATGCTGACTGCCAGTCTGCCTGGTCTTGTCTTGTTAGCTGGTAAGGAACAAGTTTTAAGCTACCATGTCTCATACAAAGATGGCAATTCCAGAAGCTCATAGTCTGTGTAGTGATCAGCTCTTAACGTACACAGGACTGTAGACCAAGAATCATGCTTATCTTGCCAAAGAGATAGAGTACACTGAAAAGAAATTGAGGAGAAAATGATCCTGCCACAGGTAATAAATTCTAGGACATTAATTAGGAGATAGAATGATTGAAGCTGATAAATGAATATGAAACACAAACTCACAGGCTTTAATTTGCAGGTTTTTGCTCATAGTTGAAGACTATGAAAGTAGGTTTTGGAACATTAACCATCTATGAGTTTATGTGCTGTATTGTTTATGTTGTTGGCATGATTGGATATTTTGACAATGATGAATAATAAAACAAGACCATCTATTTCAGACTGAATTTACGAATTTACCTTTTATTCTAAAAGAGAAAGAAAAAAAATCCAACAGAGAAGTAATTAAACATGATCCCCTCTTGTATGCCTGGCTTTCCCTCCTGTAACCCTATTAGACAAAAATGATCACTCATCCATCATGTTAAATGGATAAATCAAATCTTTCCATTTGACATTTGCTTCTAAGGTCTGAGGTAGCTCTAACAGCTTTTAGCTGCTAAAGATCTAGATAAAAAATTCTGCAACAGAAATATGTCCTCATCTACACCATTCTGTGCACGTACATTTGTGCAGCAGAACAGAGATTCAGGAAAAAATGGTAAAATTATTCTAAAAAATGAAAGTATATAGCCATTAATCATTGAAAATAAGAGAAAAACAACCATTGCCTTCTAAAGGATGTTGTAGCTAACTCAAGTCTAGTTCTCTTTTACTACTCAGTCCAAAATGCTGAATGCTTGACTATGTTTGGGGATGAAATCCCCACTTAGACCTACTATGCAGAAGATTCAGAATATCTTTAAGCAATAATTCTTAAAAAAAAAAAATCATACAATCTTACTTAATTTTGTAATAATCTTTCATGAATTTTGTAGCTTTTTTCCTTGCACAACAGAGGTAAGCTGCTGCTGCTGCACTGCCTGCTACATGTTTGCTTTAGAAACACAAAACTCAAGAAATGCTTTTTTAGCAAGGTTTCTTCCAGGAACAGACCCTTCTATATCAAGCAAAGAGGTACTGCCACCTGAATTTGCAGACACAGAGGACAAGGCTGCTACCTAACTGTCAAAGCTTCCTTTTCTTCCAGGCTCTTTTTCTGAACAAGACCTCCTAAAAAGTCTCGTGGCAGCTTATATCCTTGCTGCTTTCTGCACATTACCAGATTGAAGACCAACTTTCAGATATTGTGTGTTTCATCAAATTCTGTTCTAGGACTATTCCACAGTTTTACAGCATAGTTTTTATCATATTCACAAAGGAGGAAATTACCTCCCCCTCACTTGCTCTGAGGTCTTTGATACATGTCACTGACTGCAATAAAAAGAGAACCATCAATTTCTATTTTGTCCCAGTTATAACCTTTCTAATCACTTAGCCAAACCTGCAACCAGCATTATAAAACTACAGATTACCTTGAATCTAGAGATTTCTGTAGTTTTCTCCAATTGTGGCCCAAGAAAAAGATAACCAGTTCCAGCTCAGCAAAACTAAATTAACAGAAAACACTCACCAGACCTGTGCAAGCAGTGTAACAGATCTCAAGGCTTTGAGCTGCTAACGCAGAGATCCTTGCTGGTTGCCCTAAGTCATATGAATCCATCTTCAGCTTGGATGGCAGTCAGTGTCTCACACTGAGAGGACATTGCAGTTGTGACAACCAGCTGCCCTTTTCTGGCCACATCAGGGTGCTTCCACAACGTGCTGCTCTTTGCAGCCCTTGCAATACATCCACTCTTACGCTGACAGAGGTTGCTCCCTGCCAGGTGAGCTTTGTCATCGTGTTGTTCATCTTCACCTTGGTAAGAAGGCTTGAGTATGGAGCCTACAGGCTATACACATACCCAGACAAAAAACTTGTCCTACAGAAGTAAATTGCACTTCAAATACAACCTTCAAGTCCTACTACTTATTGTATTTGAAAATACAGGGAAGTTCGGGAAAAAATACAGGTTGTTATGAATGGAATTTAAATCCATGCTACCAAAAATCTGTTAGAATTGTTTCAGAAAATCCTGAAATAGAACTGTATTAGAAACATTTCTTCCATGTTAAAACTAACCTCCCCAGGACGATCAAAATCAAGTCTGAAAATTAATGATAGGCTTCATCTATGACAGAAAACATGTGTGTGTTAAGTGTAAGATTTTTTCAATGGTATATTGACCATGGAGTGTGAAAAAGAGGAAAAAACATCAGAAAAAAACCCCCCAAACCTACCTGTTAAATTCAGAATATTTATTATTCTAATACATGGCTAAGAAAACACTTTTGCTCAGCTATAATACTGCTTCATAATTTCACTGATATCACCTAAACTGACCACATTTTTAACAAAGCAACGATCTGATCTCATGTGAAGAAAAGACTAGGACAACATTTTTAAATAATTCCATTGAGGAGCGTATTTTCAATTAAAATGGTAAAGTTTAATTTTTATTAGAGAAATTAGAAAAAATAGAAAGAAAAACATGTCAGATGAAAGAACAAAGTATGTGGAAAATGTGCCGTAACAAACCAAAAATGCAAGTTAGAATAATTGCAGTGTGCTTTATTTAGACTGAGGAATGCATGCATGGTGAATCAACCACTCAAGCCCTCCTTAAGTAAAATCTGTTTGTCAGAAAATTAGCTATGGATACTTAATCCAATTAAGAGCTTACTCTTTCTTACTGTTTCGCTCCATCAAACTAGAATTTGGCAGTCTTAATTATTTCTCATCTTCATATTTTCAGAAAGTTGGTTTGTGCTTTTGGAGATTTGTTTTTCTGTTGGTATTTTATTATTTTTATATCTTCTGTAGTTTTTTTTATAATTTTGTTTATTTGCATTTCTCATTTTAAAAGTCAGTTTACTAACGACATGTATTTTTCTTATTTTTGAAAGGAAAAAGGTGTGTGCTGTAGACAAACTAAAAAGAATTAATTTTTAAGCAATTAATGCACTGCAAGTGCCATTGCGATTTGTATTTTTATGTATTTATTAAGAATTTCTTTTAAATATACTGCCTTAGAAAGTGAAAGAATGGAAACTAAGGGAAAGTCAAACTTAAAAATATTCATGTTTCATACTGTTTCTGGAAATTTTAAATATCTTTAAAATCATGAGTTAGCTTAACCTTCTGTAAAAACAGGTATTATTTTCTTTTTCTCCAAATTAAATCTCTTTTTTTATGAATTTGAGGACTTGATTGAACCATTCTTAAAAAAAAATTTAATCACATTAGTGGATTCAACTTTTAATCATTAAGAGATAATCACAGCACAGTAGTGTTTTTCATTGATAAAGTTCTCCTAGCTTCAACACAACAACAACAAATATTATTTTTGCCATGCAGTTTATTTATATTACATACACTATATTTACATATACCTTTTTATATTTTTCTGACCTGAGACCACACAGATTTTGCAGTCTTGCAGAAGCTACCACTAAAGAGCTCAGATTTTTCCTGCTGGCATTCATGACAATATCTTTCAAACATAAAACTTCTCCTGTCTACACTGCCAGAGGCAAGGTACTTCTTGCTTCTAAGGCCCACCGTCACAAAGAGAATTGGAGTGGTTGCAGTTGTTCAAAAGATTAGATCCTGCACTAAATTAATTCTGACAGAGGATTTTTTTTTCAAGTATTTTGGTTTTAATGTTAGCTCTGTTATATGGAAGACAGTAACTACACTGAGTATCTGGATCTAACAGATCCATCATTTTTTTAAAGATGATGATCTTCTAGCCTTACTAAAAAAAGTTAGTACAGATTCTTTACTACTCCAGACTAATTTCTATTCTATGTTAGATATTTTCTATGTAGGTTTTTTTGGCTCGAATAACATTTGCTTTCTGAGATAACATAGTGGAATGAAAACATTATTTCAACTCCACACAACACTAGTTAACCAAATTCTAACGCAGACTCCATATGAACAACAAAATCTGTCTTCAAACAAATTATAATAGCATTATGATAAATATTGTCTACACAGATAAGAGCAACAGAAAATACAACAGTGTGATTATCCATTATTTAAACATCCCAAACTCAATATCAAGGATGTGTTTGCCATATGATACAAACCGTTAGTATACAATTAATTCTTAGAAAGTGAATTTTTTTGTATTTGGGAATATTATAAAACATAAAACGTTTATTTCATCATAGCCAGTATCCCTAGTTATTTGCACTTACAATACATTTTATTAAATACATAAACTGTGATATGAAATACTCTTATTTTAGTGACAATACTCACCATTACCTTCATCCCTATAAAGATACTCCTGTAATGAATGGAGGTTTTTTTGAATGCAAGATCTACAAGGAGTAGTCAGACATACTACTGGGTAAGATCTGCCCCTCATTTGGTCTTCAAAGGACCAGTTTGAGCAGAAACTCAGAATAAACATCCCCAAATGGATGAGTTTTGTTGAGTCATGTGCAGGGTATGTTATTTTTGCTCTGGTGTGCTGGTAGAGGCAATGAACAGCTGACCTTCTTTTTCTTCATGCCACCGTGCTTACAGATTCAGTCACATTCATACCCAAGATTCTTTTTTCCAGGCCAAAGAATCCCAGTTTATTCAGTCACTTTTTCCATGCCAGCTGTCTGCTTTTTAATATTTTAAAACATAATTTTCTGAATCTTTCCTAGTTCTACTATATTACTTTGCAATTATCAAATCTGCACTGAAAAAATGAACAACACATACACACTCACAGTGGAATAGCAAGGTATTCTGTCTCATACAAATTTCTTCATAATTATAACACCTTATTTTCATCTTTATACCATAAGACTAAGCTGCTAATCATAAATGTTTTAGAGTTTTCAGGTGTTATCCTAGAAGTAGCATCCAACAGTCAGTCATTTAACATGAAAGGATCACGGGGTCTTGAGGGGTGTAATTTGGGGTATTTTTTTGCCATGTACATTTTGTTAGCAATGAAGCCAGAATATTTGTATTTCTGCTCAACCACAGCACTTTATATGTAAATATTATAAAGCCTTATAAATGCTCCAGGCCAAAACCTAAGTCATAACTTCATCTCAAAATTTT
>JAODKT010001744.1:33508859-33519691 GCA_027576195.1 Cossypha heuglini
TTTTTTTTTTTTTTTTTTTTTGTAGTTTTGTGACTCCATGTGTTTACATTGCTGTGGCCCAAAGTGATCAATAAACCACAACAGGAAAATTACCACTCAACCTACTCTAGCTATATTTTCTGATGATTTTGGCATTTGAACTTTTAATGAAAACTATATTCCATAAAGATAAAGTGGGTTAAAGTAAACTAAACTGTAACTATAAGGAAAAATGAACATAGGAAAACTTTAATCTTCATACTCTGCAGGACAAGTAATATATAATAGTATAAAATGTTCTGTAGAATGTGCGGACATCATACCATTGTTTCATATTATTGTTGAATGTTATTTTTGAGGTTTGGGTAGAAAGGAAGATTATCAGCAATCCTACCAAAAAAGGACAGAATTCTGATTTAATTCCTCTTATGATGCAAAACTTGCTGTTACCAAGATCAGAAAGATTAATCCTCTCTCTCAAGAGCAGTGAGTTTAGCAGTACAAGTTAAGTACAGAACTACATTCTTAAAAAAATTGAATTAAAGAAACCTTTCTAATTGGCATTAATTAAATGAGTTAACTCTCTGTACTTCATCTACAATATATTCAGAATAGGCCACAAAATTTTTTTATTATTCACATGTAATGCTGGTTCTGTGGAACTGTAATGCTAACTTCTCTCAATTACTTGATGATAGAATATTTAGAAAATTCAAGCCTGTAGGTATCAACTGCACTTTATCGATTACTATTCGGTTCTTGCAACTCCACTTATTTCATACACGTTTACATTGCAAAGCGAAAATTATAAAAATTAGACTTACAAAGAAATGGTGGGTGACGCTTTCCCTTAAAGAGATTTATATAGATTAGAAACTTGATTTCAATGCTGTTCATCAGAGACAATCACCTGGACGTAAACTGTCCCTGAAGAATGAGTTATCTCAGAATTGTTTTGTTATTGCAAAAGGAATTAAACTGAAGAACTTACAAATGCTTTAGCTTTTCACATTTGCAATGACACCAAAATAGTGGTATTTTTCCAGTGCACAAGGAAGTTTATATGAATGTATAGGACATAAGGCTTCACAAACACGTGCCATCTGTTCTGATGCTGAATGTTACAAATCCTGAAACAGCAGTTTTAAAAAGTACACTTTTAGGTAGCAAGGTTACTTCTTTTTTCCTATCAGAAATAAACATTTATCTGAAAATCATTCTCCAATCCCACATGCAGAGTAAGAGAGTTGTCTGGCATAGAAAATTTTAGATTAAATACCTCAGGTTTGCAGATATAACCTTAATATACATGTGAGCTTTCTACTGGAACCTTATTTAATGCTTGCACTGCAAACATTATCTTTTTTTAACAAAATAACCTTAAAATACAAATAATTTTCCCTAGGACACACAATATAGTGTAGTATATCATCTGACAAAATAAACAAGAGGTATCAGAGGTTTCCCTGTAGAATTCCAGGGACAAACTGGAATCCTGATACATGATATAAAGCACAAACAAAATCACAAGCAGGCCACAAAGAGAAAACACAATATAAAATACAGTGCAGAACAGTTTCCATCTTGACTGCAGATGAAGAATAGCTGTTGCTACAGAGTACATAATTTTTATTGTAGAACTCTTTTAGCACATCTCTGAGGAATATCTTGAACCACTACTCAAGTAAATCAACAAAAATGAACTATAACTTGATAAAGGTGGCTTTTAGAGATTTAAATTATTTCCATACCATTTAAGTCATTTTCATCATTGTAATTTTAACTGTCAGGAGCCCAATTAATTCATATATTGAAGACACTGCTCTTTGGTATACCTGCCCAAGACAGAGATATTACACCCGTGTATGAACTGAGACACTGAAGTGAGCAAGAAATGGGAAAATCAGCTTTTCATTTCTAGGTGACAGTTTCAATTCATTCCAACTCAGCAGTGATTGAGTAACACAGACAAAGACTGCATGTTGATCTGTGAAGATTTTGTTAATCTGAATCCAGTTTCTAATGGAAAGTTAAGCATTCTGTCATTCTGTAAACCACAAATCTGAAATTAGTTTTTGTTTTGAGCCTTACAAGCTTCTGCCTAAGACTGGAAATTGTAATACAGTATACTTTGGTGGAAGCGACACTTTTAAGTCAGGAATAAGGAGCTCTGCTAGAATAAAGGTAGCTTCTCTACTTAGTGTGTGCTTTGTTTTAATAAAGTCCCTAAAAGCTGACTTGTTTCTCTGCCTGAATACATGGTATATTACAAATATATGCTCTTACACTACTTATAGTATTTTGGTAATAGTACTGTCAAGGTTATCAATTTTCAAACAAATCAGTGAACTTAAAAATCTAGTGTAGAGCACATATATGCTGTAGCTGTTTTCTTCAAGTGGTGTACAGTGGAAATAAAGTAATATTTCTTTTTTTCCAGATTGGTTTTCTTTGCTTTATACAAATATGAAATGTGCAGGTAAAAAAAGCATTCAAAATATTGGTAGCTTTTTTAAAAAATACATTATTAGTACATTTACTTTTTTTTCCTTCTAGATTACTGAAGTTCAGTTGGCTTAAATCAACAAATAAAAGTATCAAAGTTTGGATACTTCTTTTCCATTTAAAAAATGAACATAAGACAAACTGTAGAAAACTTCAAAGAAAATGTAAGAAAACAATTGTCCTTTTTTATTTTAATCTAAACATCTTTAAGATAAATTCATCAGCTCAGATGAGGACTTTGCCATTTTTACATTCAACACAAGCAGCTTTTTCAGTTTAAAAAGCGTGTGGTGTTTTGCCAGTAAATTGAGAAACACTCTCTATACTTCCTATCTTGGAAATACTCTCAGCCTCTTCACCACCTCTTACTGTTTCTTATAGAAGTTGTATCCTAAGAATCCCTTCTATTGCATCCTTGGACTCCTTTTTTTCTCAGTTTCTTTTAGAATGTTTCTATATTTCATCTTGTCAGAATGCAGCAGTTAACTATTATTAAGCACATTACCTATTTCAGCAAATTAGAAGAAAAAGGCCTTTTTAGCTAATATCAAGAACATCTTCAATATTCTGATCCTGGAAGACTTTGGATCTAAAGTGATCACCTCAAGTTTTCCTCATTATCAGAGTCTCTAAACTAAACAACTTTATAATCCCACAGCCACTAAATTTTTTCATTCTCCTCTTGGATTGTTTTTTCCTCATGAGTTTCAGGATTTGGTGAAACTGATCTTGGTTTGGATGACAGTAGGAGTAGAAATATATGACACCCCACAGTATCAGTAACCCAGTACTGTTATAAAAAAGTAATAAATACTGCTTAAATGCTAATCTGATCAAAAGAAATTTAAGTAGCTCATAAAGCACTTGAACAGTGGAATGCTGTTTATAGCAAAACTATCCATATGCCCTTCTCATATATAATACCTTTTTCTTTCCATTAATGTCTTTCGAGAATTAAAATGGGTTTACTTAAAAGAGTTTTACTGCAGTTCCTTTTTAAATAGCACTCTGTAGGATGGTATATTTATGCACTAATTTGGTACTCCTGAAAATTTATTATCAGGAATTAAGTCAAATAATTTACATCACCTTCCAGGAGCATAACAGTAATATAATGGTAATTTCTTCCCTCCCCCTCCTGAATTCTGCATTACGAGGCCCTAAATTTGCTAAGACAGCAGTGGACTGATTTGTGAGAAGTGTTCAGAAGAGGATTATGTCTTCAAGTACGTGAATGTAACTGGGATGGAAATATTTTCTTATGGGAGACTTCAATTTTCTCTCTTTCTTAATGGGACAGGACAAAGCCTTTCCATTTCACTGGGAAATCTAAAATACTGCCACAGGAAACGCAAATATTTGCTTGTAATGAAATCACAAAATATTATACACACAATTTCTGAATGTTCATTAATTGAGTCTGTTTTAAAAAGTGATGTGAATTCAAGACATGGCCCTAAAAGTCGTGCACATTTTTCTGAGAATGAGAAGTTATGTTGAGGCGGATCAGGGCTAACCATGATTATATTAAACTGTAATAAACTTAAATGATATAGAAACCAATACCCACAAAAAATCTCTAATTTCACCAGACCAGCCTCACTACCTATTGGTTTTGGGTTTTTTTTGCTTTGAGACATTGCTCAGTGAAACCAAAAATGGAGGCAGGTAATCCAGAAGACTACTAGTTTGTTCCCAGTAGGATGGCAAATTCTGTGCATGAATTCCCAGAAATCCATGGTATCAGACACTCAAGCAGCTGAGCTCATGGGAGTGGCAGGCAGAGCAGAACTAGGTGAAGATTACTTAAATTCTACTTGTCCTGCTCCATTATTGCCTGACTTTTGCTTTTTTAGCGTAAGAATAGCAAAGACACCACGTAACAAAATTACTACCAAACCAAGGTCATCAACAACAAAATGCTGAAACTTTTATCTATTTCAGAAATTAATTTTCTTCTCCTTCCTATTTTTTAAACTTAGTAATTTAATGAAAACAGCTGAATTATTTAAAGACTCAAAAAATGCTTAGAGTAATTTCTGATGGTAAAATATATACTCCTTGCAAGAATGCAAAAAAAAAAAAAAAAAAAAAAAACGCCAAAAAAATGCCATGAAATGCAAGTTTTTTTCTAGGAGTGGAGTTTAAATGCTGGAATACTGGAAATATTTCTAGGAGTGAATACTATTGTTTTATTTTTTTTTTTAAATACACAGTTGGACATATGTAACAGCTGTTCTAAGGACTACATAATTTACTTTCATATTTAGTAGTTTCAAGATGTCTCTTCTGACAGCCTGAAAAGGTTAGATTCCTTTTTAGTGCAATGTTTCTTTGAGAAAAAAAACTACTCCATATAAGGTAATTAGTTCCTTGTTGATTTCAAATTTCACATATGTAAAATATGAATAATTTTTCAAATATGGTATGAATGAAAATATTAATAAAATATTAATTATACTTATTTCTAACTCAGATTTTTCCCTTAATATTTCACATATTGAAGTTTATTTAAAACATATTAAAAATTATTGACTGAGATTGAATGCATATAAGATTAATAGATTTAGTATCATTATTTAGATTGAAATGCATTCAAATGCCAACACTACTTTTATGAAGAAATCTTTCCATACCAAAGATATTTTGTGCTCTTCACAGAAATTAACAATTTTCTTTCTGAGCAATGTTTAATGCAACTAGAACAAATTAACAGTTTGGGAGTAAATCAAATTCCCACCCCTCAAGAAGACCATACATTTTAAACAGAATACTTATTTAGACAAAATATTTTTTTTTCTGGAACTTATTTATGTATTTAACATATAAATGATATTGCACATGCCTATGCAAATACTATCTGCATACTAATCAAATTTTATCCTTTGTTCCATTGTTACCAAAATGTAATTCCTGCAATCCATTTTGTTCTCCTTCCACGTGAAATTTTGTATCTTAGACAACAGAGACCTAGCAGGTCAAATTTACTAAAGAAGATGGTAGAGAAATCTATGGAGTTTTCTATCACTTGAGTGAGTATGCTTCACCCACATTTCCTGAGAAACAAAGAAAGATAAAATTCATACTAAAACAAATAGGTAGTTCTTCTTTCTTTTGTCTCTGTTCACCCTGGAAATCAGATGAAGAATAGATGGGTGAAAATGCCTTTTAAGCTTCAATTCTTATTTTTACTAGAGATATACATAGCAAAAATTGTGGCTTCTTTTTTTCACATTACACCCTGATTACACCCTGATGAAATCCCACTACTGATTATTTACATTATACCTGAACTAATCCACTACACTAATTTCATGTCCTTAAAATGACCTTTGCACCAACAGAATGACTATCACATTCTAATTTCAAGGTGAGATATTGCAATGGTAATGAAATAAATGTTTTCACACCATGAAAACACATTGACAAAATCCCAATTTGTAATTGCATCAAATCTTTTCCTTAAATTACATATGCTGAGACATAGTAATAAAAAAGCTTTAATTTAATTTTAATCATAAATCATTAGTGAAGCTTCACATTAAAGACCAAATCAAGATTTACAGTAACATAAAAAAGAAAAATTCAAAATACTTCAGAAACAAAACACAATCCTGATAAGCCCTTTATAAAGTAGTAGAAGACTCGACCCTGTTCAAGATCCTCAAGCAACTCAGAGAAAACAAAAAATATTATCCAGAGCTAAATTACCTTCCACAGAATTAATCAATAAACTCTGCACTCTGAAATAACATATGGCTACAAAAGCAATGATATGGGATTTTTTAAGACTATTTCATAATACTAAGTATGACTTCCACCCCTCTTATTCTATTTTCTCTACAGTTCAACCCACTGACTGAAAAAAGGGAAATTAAATATGAAAGTATCCTTTTTTTGGATAGGAAACAAAAAAAAATCTTGGCTTTTTTTTTCTATTTATTGTTTGCAATATTAATGATCTCTTAATGCTCATTGCACACTCTAACAACTAGGTTGTATATCCAGTACACAGAAGGAATAAACTGGAAATGTTACGTGATCTCTTATGACATTAAGAACAGAAAGATGTCCTACAAAGAAACTCAACCTCAACAAAAATATGTAGAATGTAAATGAAAAATATAATGTCAGTCAGTTTAAAAACAGCTCTTGATTTGCTATTTGTTGTTTATTGATTGTTACACTCCTGCAATAACATCTTATGTCTCAGAAAAATCATACAGTTCCCTTTATTTTACTGAAAGTCTGAAACATCTAATTTTCCCATTGGAACTGTCACATCCAGTCAAAACTACTTGTTCTTTTAGAATGACACAAAATAATTTTGAAACGTATACTTCTCACACATGAGATTCTTTGCCACATGTCTATTAGAAGCAGCTCTTAATCAGTCAGTAGCATGAAAGAAGAAATTGTTTCCATCTAATTGAATACACATGGCTTAATACCATGACACAGCACACTGAATCAAACTACTTCTATCTTAATGGCAACAGCCAAAAAAATCATGAAAGGCTACAAAGTCTGGTTCTGAATAGTACTTAAAATACACAACTTTTCTGACTACGGTCAGAAAGGAACAGAAAAGGAGAGAAAGAAAATTGAAGAAAACAGTTTCACAGTGAAGTCTACCTGCAATAAATATCTTAACAGATGTGCCATACTATCCTTCCTGAGGGATATTTGTAGTCCCAACCACACCCAATTTCAGCTTTCTGTATCCGCTTTTCCATAAGGAATTTCCTGTTGAGTTCAAAACTGCTATGGTCCTTTCTAAGGCTAGGACTGTAACTCTGCCATTATACAGACAATATTCCTAAATACAAGTGGACAATCAACTACAAAGACAATTATTGGATGTGAAGGGGATATTTATATGATTAATGAAAAGCATAAAGTTGGATCCTTGTAGGTGGTGTGTAGTAACTTCTTTTTTGTATTTTTTTCACCACTCCGAAGTATTATTATTGTCTATGCAGAAGAAAGCAAAAAGAAAGTAGAAAAAGAAATTTATCTGAATTCAAATTTACCTTTAAGATCCAAAATATCTGGATACATTAATATTCACTGAAGGAAATGCATGAAGCCTCTACAGCAATACTGACCTGCCATGATTATAAAAACTTAGAAAATTCAAAAATATGTAAATTAAGGAAGATTAAGCAATTTTTCAGATTCTTCTTGACAATGTAAAATACTTTAGTGTGCTTTCTCAGGTTTTTTTTTACTTCTGTGAGAATGAGAGAGTGAGACAGAGTAAAAGAAAGGGAGGGAGTCAGGCAGAGGGAGTGGGACAAGGCGACGAAGTGCAAGGGGTAATTCATTTATTGAAAAAGACAAGCTAGAGAAGTAGTTTAGAAAATGAATTTTACTTCAGAAAAATGAGCATTGTGTAGCCTTCTTATCTGTCTATGTGTTATATTTTCAAGGAGTATGTAAGAGGATTTTAGTCTTGAGCATCCATTTGACCCTACCAAGGATCCTAAAATTTTCTAGCTATCCATCATGTGTGCATGTATATGGCAAAGGCATCTTCCAATTACCGACTGAATTTTGAGGAAAAAGAAAAAAGGCATAATAGGAACTACATTTCTTCATCCTACCAAGGGAACAAATTGCACCTGTAATGGGAAGAAGTGCTGACATAACACATAATGAAAGACAAAAACCCCAAAATTTCTCAAAGTTGTGCTAAGATCCACATATCTTGCTGTTCATTTATATCCTGTGAACAAATGTCATCACTCAAGAATATTGCATAAGTAAGAGGGGTATTTAGGGCCTGTATGAAATCACTACCAGTGCTCTAATGAGTTAAAGAAACTCCATGCAGAAATTCAGTGTTCTTGCTTTCAAGAAACACATTTGCTGTCTGAGATACAGACTGTGAGAGGGATTTAGCAGGTAATATAAATTTGCCAAAAAAAATGCAAATAGAAAAAAAAGGCAAAAAACAAATCAGGAGCAAATATTTTGAACTATCTCTAAAAGAAAAGGTGAGCATGTTTCTGCTGAAACCTATGAACAAAAAATGGTATTTTGAGCCATGCTCATGTGCTACAATTTCTCATTTTTTATGTTCTGTATCTTTACACTAAATTAAATTCTAGTTTTATAAGGAAAATTCAGGAAACATTGTTTGATTACAATATGTAACATAGCCAATTAGCTTGTAAAACAGTAAAAATCTTGGCTTACACTGTGTAAAAATCCTCTTTTTGAGGATTTTCTGAGGTATTTGCTCAATACCTGAGAATGCTGGTTTCATACATGGTAAATAATTTATTGTATCTGATCAAAGTATTTGATGTTTGCTGTCATTAAGAGGAAAACATTCCATCTGCAATTTTTTCTCTTACTAACAGTTCTGTGATTTTCATTTCCAGGTTGAATTTTAAATCTAATGAATAATTTTCTCTAGTAATAATTTTTGTGTTTCAGTTATTATAGCATTTAGTATGTTATTGGTTGCATCAGTAACATTATAAAATGGAAAATGCCACAGTACGTTGACAGCACATTAACATATAGATTAAAAACAATTTAGTCTTTTCAAAAGGTGCATAATGTGCATTTATTCAAAGCTACATACTTTCAGGTAGCAGAAAATCTAGCAAAACTATAAAGCTAAACCAGACAAGTGGCCTGTGAGGTGTTCCATAGAACTATTAATTATAAAGTGTTTCTGAAAGCCATTAGGTTCCTGACCTGAGCACAGTCATTATTACACTAACTTTGTAAACACTAATATGTAACCGTTTGTAAAAACTAGAATTAGAAGTCCATTTTTGCTACCGTAAGGTTTTTCTTTTTGCAAAGTTATATTAATATATATATTCAATACTTCCTTGAATAGAGGCAGGTCAGACCTTTTTTCGCACATACCTTTGTATAATACGTAACTTAAAATTTCTATAATACAAACTGCTAAGCATAGCACTTTAAATACTTCCTCTCCCAAAGCAATCATCTTTTTCTTGTGGATGTAAAAATAAAATATTGCCTATTTATAAACATAGAGTGAGTTGGACAAGAGGAATAATTATAATTTGGTAGGATCTATTATCTGCAAAGGCCCATATTACTTAATTTTCTTCAGGTTTTCTTTGCTGTGCTCAGTAATTTCAAGGAGAAATACAAAAATAAAAATCTCTGTTGCTACAGTGTATTTTTGTATAGTAACACATGATCAAAGTAAGTATTAGGCTGGTGTAGTTGAAGCACTTATTGATACACGTCTGACTGTGCTAGAATTGACTCATTAATTAGTCTCAGCTTGCAGACACTTAGCAATCATGCACAGTTTCCTGACTTGAGCTTGTATACTGATTTCATGTGAACAATATTATTAACACTAGGACCCTATGCGTAAGAAAGGCAAGTCACAAGCAATGATGTCATGTCATTTCCGTGTCAATAATCCTAAACAAATAATCCCTAATATGTTTAAATCTCTCTTTGAAAGAGAAAAGTCTTTGTTTAATTTGTTTTGTTAATTTTGAGAAGGCAAACTACGCTCAAAAGAGGGTATGCAGGAGAATGCATGCAAAACTACCTAAAGAATTAAATCACACCCAAGTGAGGATACCACAGAAACTCTACAAAAAGTGCAATCATAGATCTGAATAGTATCATAAAAAACCCAACACAAATAAAAAGATTAGATGAAGAATTCATCTGTTCCTGTAAATATAATTTAAAAACCCCAGTGAACTAGACAGAAAAATATTTAATACCTGCTTTCCTACTCTGTGAAAGAATAGATCAGCAGATGTCCAAATAAAATATTTAATTGTACAGACTAGATACAAATAAGCATAGCTAAAGGTTTTATCACTTTGATGAAGTTCTGACTGTGTACCTATTTGTACACTGGTGCATGTAAATATGAAGTTATCCCCATATTTTCCAATGATTTTGAATGGTTTCTGGAATTGTAGGGAGTTACCAGTTCCCAGTAAACCTAAGTCAATTTCTAGTGTGAATAATGTTATCATAGGCCAAAATATTTTTCCTGGTGCTATAAAAATAAATTAAAAGAAGCTGTATAAATGTTTAAGTCCCAAAGGCACCTAACAGAATGAGGAAAATGCACTGAATTTTGGATGGTGTTTACATTAGATCAGTCTTACCGGGGGAAAAAAAAGGCATAAAGGTTCCTCCAAATTATGAGCTTCTCACTGCCTTAATACCCACTGTTAACTACTTTTGTTCGTAAGCTACTCTGTTCTTAGCATTTTGGGGGGGATATATACATATATAGATGTGTGTGTGCGTGTGTGTGTGTGTGGTGTGTGTATAACAATATTAATTAACATCTTCAAGATTTTTTTGGTCTTCCAATA
>JAODKT010001744.1:33528482-33561913 GCA_027576195.1 Cossypha heuglini
AGAGCGGGAAGAGACTGAACGGGAATGTGCTCTGGATTGTTGGGGATAGGAGAGCTGGAAGAGACAATGGGAATGTGCTCTGGATTGTTGGGGATAGGAGAGCTGGAAGAGACTGAATGGGAATGTGCTCTGGATTGTTGGAGCTGGAGGTGGGGAGAGACTGAATGGGAATGTGCTCTGGATTGTTTGGGCTGGGGAGAGGGAAGAGACTGAATGGGAATGTGCTCTGGATTGTTGGAGCTGGCAATGGTGTTAGTTTGTTTGCTTATACATACACATACTGGAAAGGACTGGTATTCCTTTTCCAATATCTTTGTCTGAAAGCCCCTTAATTTCAGAGTTATACTAAGGTGGCAGGATGGGGGTCATATTCTCCATTTCACGGGAGGCTCCGACCTTCCTTGGCAGACACCCCTTGCAAACCAAGACCCCATGTTAACATATATGAATTGCCTATGTTACTTCACAGGTATCTTCAGGAATGGTGGTATTTTCTGGGAAATATTGTTGTTTGTGTCCCAGATTCAAGATTTCCACCGTTAGGCATTCCACTAACTCTAATTTAAGGGTCTTGTAATGGAAGAAACAAAGAGACACATGAGTAGATGAAGACACTGTTTCAGACACTGGTAAGATTCGAGTTACATTTTTGCTTCAACAATTTGCTAATTTCAGTTCTTTACTGCTGAACAACAAGATTTTGGGGCAACTGATTTTATGATGGCAATTTTTTCAATCTGAGAAACATTAAGGAAAAACTGCTGTCCTGAATCAGAAATTCTTCCAACTCTTACCACCCACTCTGTGTGCCAGAATGTGATGAAGATTGATGGACAGCCAGGAAGAGAAACCAAAATGCTTGCAAATTTCAGCAATGCAAAGAAGAAAGCGAAAGCTTTTGCTCTTGAGATCACCACAAATCCCTCTTTCTACAGCTTTTACTGGTCTGAGTAGAACATTGCACCTGTTCAAATTCAAAAGAAACCTTTGATAACTTCATAAGCTAAAACAAGAGAAAGAAACTATGCAGAAAGAAAAATCTCTGACATTTAACAGGAAAAAGGAATCCCCCAAAATTGACCATTTTCTTTGCTCATTCTCCAGTACGCTAAAATAACACCTTTCCACAAGAGAATCTAAGTAGTGAAGATATCATAAGATGAATCTAGTCATAAATTCATGTGTTAAGTCACAGTTTTATAAATTAATTTAAAACTCCATATATGCAACTCCTCATCTCTTATCTGCAACAAACTTCAGCTTGCTTTTATAAAACCCAATACAAAAGTTAAAATATGAAGAAGAGTTTAAACACGAGAATTTTCTAGTGGAATATTCCAAATTTTCTCACAGCCAGCTTGCATGAGTGTGATAGCCCTCTGAAACTTAGACTCAGCCTTAGGAAAGCAAAACCTGAAGAAATCATGTCCGTCCAAGGCTAATGAAATATACTGTAGGCAAAATACATCAGAATCAAGGAGTAAAGTCCTGCCCAACTCATTGACTTTGCTAGGTGACAAAGCATGAAAAATTCCTATTTTAAATCTCAGTCTTGCCCCTGCATCAAGTAAGCCTGTGTTTGGGTCTCTCATTTTAAAATTCAAATGACTTCAGACTCTTAACCTGGTCATGACTTTGCAGCAAGCACATTCTCATAAAGTCATCACATAAACTCACCACTTAATTAGCCCATACATTATCAATTAATTAAAACATGACAAAAAATGGTACTGGAAAATTTTCCTAAAGAAGACATTGGTGTGATGACTGGTAGTGGCAAAGACTACTGTGGCTTAATAATATTTTTCTTGTGTCTTAATAGTACTCTTCTGTAGCTTTATACATGCTTCTGCATGCTGTTGAGGATTCACTGGCCTGAGGGGAAAAAAAGGTAACTCTTTTCACAAATATACAGTGTTTGAAGCACAGTAAGTTTTCACTTTCTCTCACTTCTCAAAATAAGCTACTGTGTATAGTAGGGACCAGAGGTGAAGCCTAATCTTTGTACTTCTCTTTTTATCTCTACCACATACAATACAACAGCAACGAAAACTAACACCAAATAGGTATTAAAACATAAATAGAGACAACTGAGGATGTGTTGATATATATATATATATATATTTTGCACATATCTGATAAATTTTGCAATCCACTGATTAAAATTTTCAAGGTTATCTTCATTACATATTTGAATTGTGAGACTGAAAAGTTATGGCTAATGGCTCTTAACAGGAATAAATGCCCAAATATTTCTGACTGGAGGTGAATAATGCATTCTAAGTTTTGAAAGATGGAGTTGTTAGAAAGAGTAATATAATGTGTGTTTGACTATGATAAACAGATTCATAAAAGTAACTGATAGAGCTGTTAAATTTGCCATGCCAAGGCTAATATAGATATATGTATCTCTTAGAGGGAAAATAATCAGTAAAGTCAGCAAAACCATGTATAAAAGCTAAAAAATACCTTTCCACTCTCTTTCTATTTTCCAGTCACTAGAATACTAGACAATAAAGCTGAAGTTAATAGCTCACACATTTGAAGAAAAATTCCATGCTAACTTCAGTTTGTATGTATGACTAGACACTAAAACCAACTAGTTTTTAATATTCCATTAAGACCATAGAAACCCTTAGCTAAGGGCTTAGCACAAGTATCTACCACTACCTGATACAGATTCGGGATATTATAATGTTAAGCTACTTAACTTATCATTTTCCGCAAACATTCCTGGCAGTAACCCTAATAGATAACAATGAATGTGGTGATTATAAGAAAAATCTGCACAGCCAGCTAGTTAAAAGAGATGATTATTGCAAATGCCATGGAATCCCACATGAATTTATCTGACATCTCCTACAACATCGAATGTGATAGCAAGACTAACAAATATGTATAGAATCCATGACCTGTCTACTAATCCAAATAAAACTTTATCTAACAGGCAAAAATAAAATTCAGATTTTTTTTTTATTGAACATTATGGAAGTTAATGAAGTCTACCCAAAAAAGTCCCTATGCTCAATTCCTGTTCAAAGATGTGAGCTTCACACAAGAAAATCTGCTGAGAAACTTGCAGATAAATTAACAGATATAAGAAATAAAAAATCTATTGATAAAGGAGATACTTTTGTTTAAAATAAGTTAAATGTTGTAAATTAGGATGTTTCATGAAACTTTTCTGATACTTTGACTCAGATCTGAAGATCAAAAAACCATGAATTCCAGCTAGCATATTCACAGATAACTATATAGAAAAGGCTCCTTGAGGCAGATTAAGGTAGTTCTTTTCAGTGATATTTTAATTAGGGCTGCTTGACTGTGAAAAAATAAGGCAATTTAAGAAGTGGAAAAGAATAAGATATTCACTGAATTTTCAAAGTATAGGTCTGATCACACAGAAATCTTTACTAGCTATGAATAGTATTGCTATAGTTGCTGAATCACTTATTTAAAACACACTGAAACATTTCTGACACAGTTTAAGTCTAGCAAGTTTTATACAAGGGAAGAAATACGCAATAGTTCATTCAAACCTACTTTCCCATGACCTTTAAAACAAGTGGTAGGAAATGTCACTGTCTGGCAGCAGAAAATGCAGATTTAAATGGGTTAAACACCAGTCTACTATAGAATAAAGCCTACTCCTTATTCAGCATAGAAATGTAAGATGCTAAGATTTAAGTACATGTCCAGTAGAGAAATAACAGTCCTTTCCATTTATGAAGGCCCTAAAATATAGAAACAAGAAAGTACACAGTATTGATATACAGATTACTAACCTTGCTTGTCCGTATTTCAAGTTTCCAATAATGAATCAAAAATATATAAAGTACAAGCTTGTAAAACTCTAGTAAATTCTATGCCATTACCAAGGTTATGAAGATATAATGATCACATGGAATCTTAGACAACTAAAAAAAATACGGACAGTGTAGTTTTTGAGAAGGTACTGGTCAGGTCGTTATCAATCGAAGGTGATATTGATAAAATATGACATTTACACTAAGAGGTATATGAACATTTTACTTCAAAAATCAACAAAAATTGTATTCATTATCTCAAAAAAGATCTTTTTCTGTAACTGTCTGTCTTAAACATAGAGATTTCATTTTCAGAGTGTGTAGGAATGTGACAAGGAGGCCTAAGGTCTATTTGGAATTAAATCTGGAAAGGGATTTCAAGGACATTGGTAGTAAAAGGAAGATTAGGGAAAATGTGGGTCTGATGTAGGTGTCCTGGTGACAAAGGACACAGAGAAGGAGAGGATACTGAATGCCTTTTCAGTTTAGTCTTTACTGCTAAAGGCAGGCCTCAGGAACCCCACATCTCTGGAATCAAGAGCATTAAAACAGGTTGCCCAGAGAGGCTGCGGAGGCTCCTTCTCTGGAGACATTCAAAATCCACCTAGATGTGATTCTGTGCAACCTGTTCTAGCTGATTCTGCTTTAGCAGTGGTGTTAGACTAGATGAGCTCCAGAGGTCCTGTCTAACCCCAACCACTCTACAATTCACCCTATATTTAAACTGTATTTGCCTGTTAAGAAAAATGGTTTGGAAATAGATTTCATTTTTTCCCCCCAAAAGTCTCTGCATTTGCAAAGTATTCAGAAGATCATTCTTATCCATTATTTATACCCTTAACTACATAAACAAATTATGAGGCAGAGGTTTTCTAAGATTCCAGTGAATGCTTAGGCACTGATCCACAATGCAAGTATGATGTTGCACATTAAACAGCTCATGTTGGATCATACAGCAGGGTGGCAATTTCTTATTCCATGTTAGGTCAGACAGCACAAGAAATAAAAGAGACCTCTGCTGTGTTTATGAAACAGAACCGCTACAAAAGAAAAAAGGCAGATCTTAGTTCCACAGTAGCCCGAAAACTGTCATTCAGTCATATAAGAGAAAAAGATTAATAGCCATGGCATGTATTTTATGGAAATGCAGATACAGAGAAAGATCATTAACAGATCAAAGGATCATATTTGGGCTGAAAACACTGAAATATTATTGACAAAAATCAGATTCCTGAAAGTTGAGATAGGAAATTGGGCATCTAAGTGTATGCTGGAGGTGCCAAGTTCACGAGACACTTCCAAATTCCTATTTCTACTTTTAGGACTCTGTAGTTTCAATGTTTAAAAAGATTTGTAAAGGAAATTTAAATTTCTAAAAGGGAAATGTGAAAATGTTTCAATTATTACTATGTTGTAGACATGATATATTATTAAAATAACTCATAAAGTATTAAGATGGTATGACCATCACAATACAAGGGTTAAGATATTACATATTCAAAATAATTTGAGGTTTTCTCTGAAGTTCAATGACCAAATATTTTATAAAAAATCAGTTCTTTCGCTTTGTTAACTTTAAACATCAGGAATTATACTAGGCATAAAACAAATCTGTATATGACAGAGACATTTTTCCAAATTAGTTGTGAAGTCCATTTCTGAAAGTATTTTTGCTATATTTAAAGAGTGGCTGGAATAAACAAGAGAGAAGCTGAATATGTGGTCTGTCACTACTTACTTGCTCAATAAGCCTTGAGCAAACTGAGCACACTCTCTTCTGATTATAAAGATGAAATGCTTTCTTCAAAGACAGCTTGATTTCTTCAAGCACACAATCTGGCTGTTGCAGAAAATAGGGACAATATTTTCCCAGCCATAGCACAATTTTCCTCATACATCATAAGTCATTCTCAGGCAGGCATATGTGTTCAAGCACAAGCTTCACATATTAGAATGAGAATGACAGGGATCAGTGCAATATCACTCTAGAGCAGCCAACACCTGAGAGGAGAGACAAAGAACTAATCTCTTTTTTTTTAGTTCTAATGCTTTCCATGGCATTTTCCGCACACATATGAATATTACAATGTTATTGTTTATAAGATAACCAATAAGTAAAGGCAATAGAAAATAATTCATCATATATCACAGTGAATTATTTTAATGGAAAAATGGTGTGCTAACTTCACTATATTTAGAGCAGAGATAATATATTTAGAATAGAGATAATCAGAGATCTAAAGGAAAATAATTGCCTCAACAAAAAAGCACTTTTTTAACTTACAAAAACAACTCAAGATAATAGTGCAGTCATTTACAGAATTTCTGCATCTTCTAAGTGCAAAGTCATTATAGCACAAACTCACTTACTAAACGTGCAGAAAAGGCAGAAGAAAAGAACCATCTGCTTGTTGTTTCTCTTGTACTACTCAAATATAAAAAGTTATAGCTGCTTTTCTATCGCTTATGATGCAGCTGGAAACCATCTCTGGAAAATAGTCCTGATCAAGGTCAGTCCCAGAAACCAATTCTGGTACATAGTTAATAGTTTGCATAGCAGAAATCTTTAAAATAACAAAGTATCATCCTAACATATTTGAAGTTCCTTCCCAAAGCTGCTGTTAATTTAATGACTGCAACATTAACACACACATTTGAAATAACCAGTAAATGTCTAAATCTAGAGAATATTTACCTCTGCATGTTGCTGGAGTTGCATATTTTCAAGGCATCTTGCCTGGTTAAATTCACGTTTTTTAAATATGTGTGTGTAGCTTTTTTTCTTTTCCAAATACGGTCTGCCATAATATACATAATGTCAATATATATTTTACCTGTTCTGGCATTAACAATTCCTTTAATGTTTACCCACAAGAATTATATAGATTTTATTTACAGTGCTGCATTTTTTGCTGATGTTTCAATATTTTTTCCTTCCTTTTAACTTGTATTAAGTATTCTGGGGCAGGTTAACCTTGATGCATGCATTCATCTCTTCACCTAATGTAAGTTATTTTACACAGAACATTAATCATTGTGACTGCAAAATTAGCCTTATTAGATTGCCATTTAAGTGTCTAAAAATAGCACTGTGGTCAAAGTGCTTTTAAAACAGAAGATAGAGAAATGCAAAAGCTCAGAAGGTAAGTTCAGAAATTTTAATGTTTTAAATAAGTATTAAAATGTCCTCATCATAAGTGGAAGTTTATGCATGCAACCAATTTCACAAAGGCATTTGCACAATAATCCCCCGTCTGTATTATTCTACCCAAGATTCCTTTTATTTCTGACTTTCTTCATACTTAATTTTTCATATTTCCCTTCAAGCTCCTTTTATACCCGAAGTTAAGAATATTTTAATCTTTTGTTTTTTCCTGCTTCTTGCATTCCCCAGCATCTTTCCCCAATCAGCAAAAAACATCAAGTTCCCCCTTAGTCAGTTCACAGACAACACCAAGCTGGGCAGATGTGTTGATACACTGGAGGCTAAACAGTTCTACAGAGGGATCCAGATGGGCTGGATTGGTGGGCTGGGGGCCAGTTGTATGAAGAAACCTTAAAGATCTACTAGTCCTGACACCCCTACCATGGGCAGGTATACCTCCTATGAGAAGCGGTTTCTGTCACACGTTTCTTCTTTAAGGGGGTGTGACTCTTCACACTCTCCTGTACTTCAGCATGTGTCCTTTCCACTGAGTGCAGTCCTTCAGCTACTCAATGGTCCCGTGTGGATCCCCCATGGGGGTTATTACTATATGCTCTACTTTAATTCATAGATAAAGAGGTTCTCTCTTTCCTGTCACTAACAGAAAAGAGTCAGGCAGTCTGAAGTCACAATATTTCAAAAGTGTATCTACGGAAAATGTAGTGATAGAGTACACCTTGAAATTATCTTTGACATGGCTTGCAGAAGGAACCAACAGAAAAAACCTTTGGGTTCAAAAAGTAATGAGCAGAACTCCAAAAAAGTAGCACAAATGTACAGTCTTTTGCTACTAAAGTGAAGCAAATTATGATCATGAATGATGATTTGTCTCTCTAAGGAGGAGGATCATAGCAAACGTGAATCACTGAGCCTAAGAAAGAGTTACCACCTTTATCTGAAAAGTGCATTCTTGAAACTTATAGTATGATTATAACAGAATACTTGTGATTCGGTATTTCTTAACCTGTAACTTTGCATAATTGTGAATTATTTATTATTGGAGGCACCATGGGAAGTCTCCAATAAAATATAAAGCCCCAATTCCTTTAAAAGGAAGTTTTGAATATGTGTAGCAATGCACATACAATTAATTCTTCACCATTCATAAAATTATGCCCTATGCCATTAAAATAGCAACTGTTACAGTGAAAATATTTCTGTGCAAGCTCTCAGGGTTGAGAATATTAGATAAATTTGTAGTTTTAGCTTCAGCTAAGTTAAATTAAACAACGAGTAGACCTCAGAACCATATATGTACAAAAATAAACACGCATAAAGAGATTTGTCTTCTAAAAGAGAATTTACTAAAATGGTCATAATTTTCCCAAATTTTAGCTATTTTTGTCCATTAATTTTAATTTTTAATTGGAAGATTCAAAACACAAAACACAAAAAAGTAAAAATTCAGTACCAGCTGTGGAATGGATAAATCATTATTCTCATGGGAAGAAAAATACAGTCCATAAAACTGAAGGTTGAATATATGTGTATTTCCATAAGTGTGTCAGAGAGGAAATAGTCAACATTAAATCAAAGAGAAATTGCATTTTCTTTTGTTCTTCAAACTGTTAATGAATAACATTGAGATGCATCTCTCTGTGAGTTAGATGACTCACAGTTCCATTGAAATTATCAGCCATGGGAAACTTGTTATTCAAACTGTGAATTGCTATCCTTCTTTGTCCTCTTAACGCCTCCCTTTTAATCTCTTTATCTTATTACTCTCCTTTTAAAAGAAGAGCCATTAGTAATGTCAAGGAGAGGGTACACAGCACAAAAACACACAGCACTTTTGTGATACAAAACTATGAATTCAGTTAAACCCAGAAACGAGAAACGATACTTGTTGAAAGGATCAGTATAGATAGCCCCAAACAGATAAATATGATTACAATAGGAGATTCTTCACAAACAAAATACAGGTGATGGTATCTAGAACTACGAGGAAGAACACAAATACAAATTATGAGGAAGAATGAATAGCAATACATCTATTAAAGGCAGCAATTAAAGATATAAAATTTCCTAGCACTTCTTGACCAAAATTTAACATATATATTTTTATGATGTTTTACTGTATACCTCCTGAGATCTGAAAGAAGTGAAAAGAATCATTATTTCCAGAGAAAAAAAATCTGATAATATACAAAGAGATTTGAGGCCTCTGCTCATATTGAAGATAAAAAGAGAACCATGCAAAAGATTGGGCTTGTGAGTTTGAACTTTACTGCATCCATAACTACATCCTAAGGAATAGGAACACAATAAAAAGATTGAAGAATATAAAAGGACACAACATGTGTTGTTCAAACATTTTTATATTTAAGGTGTAATTAAAGAAAATACAAAATTGAGTTGAAAAATTTCTTTTCAAGATTAAACTAATCATTATCAAATGGAATTATTTCTGTGCAAAGACATGCATTTTACCACCTATAACAACTATTTCACTTGAGAATTATTATCTTGACCAGAACTGTATCAATTCCTAAAAGAGATGAAAATATTGATTCTGCTAAGGTCTGACTGAAAAAATCTTAAAATAAATATCAAGAAAAGGGCAGAAAATACTGTTAACTTTGAAAACACAGTGACGCTAATATCACTGAGGACAGAAATTAAAATGTATAGTTGAAATAAGAAAAACTCTACTGTGCAGTACTTAATCTACTGTAGAACCTATAGTTAACAATACTTACCAATACTTTATAATGACAGGAGTCTTAGAAATTAAATATAATGGAGTTAGTCCTTCAAAAACTCCTGTAATACTTAAAGGATTTTAAGCCACAGATAAAACCCACATAAAATACAATTCTACGATTGTATACAAATATATGTATACAAATATACAAATCTATGATTCAGCAAGTAAGGCATACATTTAGGTCATCAGTACAGTAAGAAAACTAGAACACTGACACCAAAATATATTGTGTGAGTAAAGAATACAGTCATCATGATTCTTTCTAAACTAATTCCCAGTGTACAGAAAAGTGAGGGCAAATATTTAATATTTATCTGCAGGAAGGGGAGAGAGGCTAATCTCACCAAACTTTAGAATTTTTACATCCAAATTCAGCACCAACATGCAATAAAGTGTTTTATAGGCAGGGGAAGGTGAAACGTGGTTCATTCCAACCCAAGCTAGACACCTATTGTCAGAGTAACCAGCCTTGGAAAAAACTACCCTCTCTACAAACTATTAAGAAAGTTTTGATAACTAATCATTTTTACATGTGTAGATACTATTCTTTCACCTCAGTTGTTATAAAACTTTTACAGTGGATGGAACAACTGTTACAGCTGCAGGGTGACAGGAGTTTCAGAACTTTAAGATAAGCCATAGGGAAACAAAGATAATTCAAAACTAAATTCTGAAAAAAAAAATAGAAAGTAGGAAGTGAATTTGCAGACAAGACAAGTATCTTAAGTCTGCAAAAGTGGTTACAAAGTAAAAATCCTTATATCTAGTGAAGATTTCAACACAGAGCCCTCAGAACTGGACATCTTCCATTATTCTACTGCAGAGTAGTATTAAAAAGACCCCAAAAGTTATTTCTGGTAAGTGCCTTGTAACAGGTCAACGACTCAGTTAAAAATAGCAACACAGTAGATGTAAAATGTTGGATGTTCTTGCCGTAATGAACTTGAGCATGTCATTTAAGAAGTCAGAGATAACAGTCAAAGAAAATCTATAAAATAAATAGGGATTTAAGAGTTTCACTCCAAGACTACATCTGTGTATTAGTTTAGAAAAGGGAAAATATATTCCCCTAGAAGCAGAACTCCTAAATAAAGATACATAAAAAAGATCAATAGACTGCCCCGAATCTGATGGTTTGCATCCTTGAATTATTCATTACTGCCTGCAAGCCATACCTTCAATCTGCATTGCAATCATTAAAATAATCATTTTTTATTAAGTTTTAGATGATGGAATTGAAGCACCACTTTTTAGCTCTTATACATCTAACAATCCCCTTATCCAATGTCTGCATCAGCATTTAACTATTTTTCAGAATTTTCATTTGGTATTTTACTGGTGGCAATATACACGAAATAACAATCTCCATCACTGTTTGCAATACCAATATCGGATTTCAAAAGAGCCGTCATGGAAGAGATCAAGCTGCCCTACCCCTCAGATATGTTTTGTCAGTCTGCCTTAAGATGAGCAAAGACAATATTGTAGCAACTTATGCTCAATTAACATTTGGAAAATGGATTGATTTTCTTACTCCCCACAGCCATATGTCTTAGAAACTCATTTATTTCTCTTTGTTATGAAAACACAATCTGTAGCGGAAGTGTATAGCAAATTTTAAAAGGAGGATAATTATGCAACAAGTAAAACACAGCATAATCTCATTATACCATAGATGGGTTTTGACAGTAAGGGTGACAAGAACATTTTGAATTAAAAGTCAACAAAATCAAAATGCATAAAATGAAATACATTTTAACATAATGTTTAACTGTAGCAAGAAATAAGTGAAGTCTAAGGCTTAGAAGAATTTAGAGATTAATCAGCTCTATGCATGGAGAACAGAATTCACTTGACAGGATACAACAATGTAACACAAGTTCCAATATTCTTCCTCTAGTCCAAGCTGCCAATTACTGGGGATCAAGGAAAGATGCAACTCTTTTCTAAAACTATATAATCCACCTTTTCATGTAGACTTTGGAAATCATCCCTCTGGTTTTGTATCCTTTGCTCTCATTTATATTCATGCAAAAATAAAGTGATGACTTTATTAATGGCTTATTAATTATCATTATTATTTACAGAGCTAGTCAGAGATAAACAGATAACAGCATCAGAAACTAGACTCTGAATTTGATGACCAAAACTTAAACATTGCTTAATGTTTTTTGGTTTTTTTTAAATAGATTGGGATTTGCTTGGTTATGATTTTCATTTATTTGTTTCATTTTATTCTTACAGTCAGTTTAAATGTTCTAGAAAAATTAAGCATTTTGTCTTGTTTGCTTTGCTTAGCTTGCTTTGCTTCTGTTTTGTTTTGTTTTGTTTTGTTTTGTTTTGTTTTGTTTTTCAACCATAACTAAAAGCTAAGTTTAATGCACTGGGATCAATGGTTTTGGGGAAAAATGTCTGCCATACATAGCAAGACAAAAGAGATTTTGTAGTGCATTTTCAATCCTCAGAATAATTCCTTGTGTCTTAATGGAGTACTGCTACAGCTAGATTTTTGATGTTTGTTTGCTTTTTACTGTCTTTCATCTTTTCAAGAGCTAAATTGCTTTGTATATTTAATTATCTAAACACTTTTAGTGTAGTTCTTTATATTCTACAGCTTTGCTTAGATCTGCAACAATGTGCAGTAAGTTGCCTTTAAGTCTTTCGCAGAAACTGAATTCTCATTATTGAAAGAACATACCCAAATGCTTTCTTCTTGACGATATTGCTTCCAGTTTCGTCCACTGTCACTAAACATCAGAAGGTAGCTTGTAACCCAGTCTGAGCTCCCGTAACCACCTTGAGTAGCAACAGCAGTAATCTCAGTTCTTTCACCAAGATCAATCTGAAGCCATTGATATTTATTGAACACAAGCGGAGACCAGCCACCAGCACCTTAAAAAGAATGAAAAAGAGTGAAAAGTATTCCTAAAAGTAAGCAATTTAACACAAACTTTGTATATGCAAAAATAAAATTAAGCAACATTATCTAATGAAAAATATCATTCTCCAATGTAGAGTTTTCCAGCTAGAAGATTGTTAGAAGTCCTTTCCAACTCAAGCCATTCAGTGATTCTCTGATTCTAATTCAAGATATAGTTGCAGCAAAACTATTTTGGTATTATTTACCAAGTATTCTGAAAATGTATACTAGATTACTAGATATTTGTAACCAAATATAACTATTATAAATTATTAGGAATTGATTCACACTCTTTTCTCTGTCTCAAAGTTCTATAGTAAATTTTACAGAGTAATTTTTACCAACTAGATTCGTCAAGTAAAAAAATCTGAATTTTGTCTTTTTGTTTCATGCATCTCAATTTCATTTTACGTAGACTAGAAGAACTCCAGAGGTCCTGTCTAAACTCAATGATTCTGTATGATTCTGTTCTGTGAGGCCTGGATATATAAATTTGCATATGAAGCAATAAAGCATAGTTACATGACAGATTTGCACATGCTCCTTAAACTGACCAAGAAATTTGTAAGCAAAATTACAAGAGAGTACGAGGTATACACATGCAGTTTCAGCCTCAGGCATACCTGTCTGCAAAGAAAAAATTTCGCCCAAAACGTAGAGCTACACCTCCAGTATTTTAATTAATCAGAAATATATTAAAAGGAAGAAATCATATAAATTCAGTGTTTGCTCCTTTGTTTGTTTTTATTTACTGCGATCATGCTAGTTTTCCTGTAAAGCTGGGTGGAAAATGTCAAGGATAGGTATCAAGCAATGTCATAAGGAAAAGCACTGGTTTACGGAACTACATTGCAAAATATGCAAGTATTCAGACACAGCATCTGGTGAGTTTTATCAGAGAATGATGTGATGAAAATTTTTAAATACCCATTATTTAAGGACAGATTTAGATCTAACTCTGAAAGACACAATGTAAGAGGTACCTTGAAAAGTTCTTAAAGCATGCATACACAGAACCAGAACAGATATATCTAGCTTCCACAACAATCAGTTAGCTACAATCCAATTTTATGCTTGTATGGGCTTCAAGATGTAGAAAAATTCATAGCTAAATACTACATGTTGCTTAATTCTGTTTGGAGTCATAAGTCAAGTTCTTAACATTATCTTCTCTAAGAAAGAAAAAGAAAAAAAGATTTTTTACTTAGAGATGTAAAACTGTTGCATAAATATAAAATGGTGGGAAATCACATAGGTATTCATAAATCACAAAAAGTGAGGTCCATTGTACAGAGCCAAGCAGAAAGAACTGAGAGAAAAACATAAAGTCCCATATATGCAACAATTCCTTTGTCCACCATTTATGAGCTAATTATAATGTAACAGAATTAAAACTATGGGATTAAATACAGTGCATATTTTTCCCCTCTTTATCTAAATCAGTATTTTAGAATTTTATGCAAATATGTGATTTCAGTGGCTGCATCTCAATTACCCTCAAGCAGATTCCAAAGCCTTTCCTTATGACCAGACAGTTTCATCTTTTAGTGGCTGTGCAGAGCAGTGTGGTAGCATCAAACAAGAAAACTTTGTGAGCATTTGGCATGGGAGGTTAAACAAGAGTCCTAGCACCCATAGGCAGAGTGGTCCACATTCCCATCATATACTGTACCTGTGGCACACACCACATAAAACTTAATTGCCAACTTAACTTCCAAAACTCAGTTTATGCATGAACACTTACAGACACAGCAACATTCTGCTGTGCTGTGTTATCCAAAGCCTTCCTAGAATTATGTGTCACTGTGCTGTTTGGTGACATTTTTGAATTTTCCACTTGAAAGGCAGGGTTAAATTGCAGTCAACAGGAGTAGTCTGTGCTAAGTTCATAATTTGTAACTTCCCTCCGAGACAAACATCTTCACTTGATGCAGAACTTTATTCAAAATGAGGTAATGGAAGTTAGAAGGACATCAATAAAATGCCTGAAAAGCAGTCTGTTATGGCAGTACTACTCGGTGCTAGACTGAGGTAAGTACTCCTGTCTTTAGTACTATGTTTTCCAGAAATTTTTGCAAGGCACATCACCAGGTAGTCTATACACCATCATCATGCTGTACTACATCTAGAAAAGAAAGAAAAGAAAGAGACATAGATACACAGTGTTCTAATGTCAGGGCTATTTGATTCGAGTAAAAATGCAGTCATAGAAGTCGTCTCTTAGCCCTCTATTGACCAATGCAACATAAGGCCCATAAAGAATAACCACCGAGCAGAAACAGCATGATAACTCCAACAGCCTGTATTAAACCACAGCCTGCACCACCAGGCAGAAGCTGCAACATGTTTCCTGAAACACCACGACACTGGTTCACGTGATGGTTTCATCTGTCAAAGGCTCTTCATGAACTCTCCTGTCTGACTGTTCAGCAGCCTCCCAGCCTCCTCAGTCCTCCCAGCATCTGACTGCCACCTGAAACATCACAGATATTAAATGCTTTCCCAGTCCTGCAGGAAATGCTAGTAGAGCATGCTAGCTTCTCACCCAGCACGCCTTACAGTGTGTCTTGCAGCATGATTAATGAGTGTACCAAACCACAGTCACTTTTGGCTGTAGCATACATCTGGGCACGGTGATGCACAGAAGTTGGCTGCATAACAGTTTGTTGCATTTCATGCTGCATGGTGTGGATGTTTCTGGGAAGATCTGGAGTGGTCTTAAACAGCTCCTCACAGGGATGCAGATACCATGTATATTAAACAAGGATGTGCCAAAATGTATGAACACACACGGATAGACTAAGATTTACGGGAACATAATTTTTTCATCTCTAAACTTCTTGAATTATTGGCTTTGAAGTCTTCACCTTTTTTCTCTATCTCTTTTTTTTGTCAGTGTCTTTTATGTAAAGCATATGTTTTCTTCAATAACATCTGAATACATGTTCTACAGTGACGGATTAAACATCTTTTATTGAGAACTAACAGCAAATCAGACAAATAATTTTCAAAGGGAAGAAAACCTGTATGTAGAGTTCCTTTTTTTGAACTTTGTCTCAGGGGGTGTTTAAGCCTTTCTGTTTTCCACTGTCTCATGCCAATATTGAGATTATTTGTAGGCAACATACCAAAAATTTACATTCAATCTGCCCAAGCATGCAAGATTCATGCTTTCTTTTAAAAATCCCAAGTATTACAAAGTTTCTTTTTATGAAGACCATGCCGATTTGAAGTTAAACACACAGATAACACATAAAATCTTTTCATTTAACTTACTATTCCTATTATATTATTTAAATACCAGTGCTTGTAAAATGTTTGTACACATGATATAATTTTATACAGTACATT
The DNA here is from genome assembly GCA_027576195.1 of Cossypha heuglini. Taxonomy (NCBI): domain Eukaryota; kingdom Metazoa; phylum Chordata; class Aves; order Passeriformes; family Muscicapidae; genus Cossypha; species Cossypha heuglini. The sequence goes on from JAODKT010001744.1 coordinate 33,544,472, forward strand.
AGTTTACTGAACACATTTAGCAATACTTTTTCTGCAGTACTAACTCCTTAACTCATGAATCTCTGTCTTTAATTTCCATTTTAGTAAGAAATAGCCAGCTTTACTTCATGGCTTATAAGTAAATGGAGGATCTATGATGATCTATGGGAGAAATAAATCAAAGTTTAGAGTTTCCATCAATCACTTATACATACTAATTGATAAATAGCCTCCTCCATTTTATGCAATATTTATCAATAAATTGATTATTAAATGACTGAAAAAATTCCTAAGCTTTTGATATTTTTAATGCATTAAAATTGATTAATTAATGCTAGATTTAAAATCTAAGCAATCATGCATCTTTCATATTTCAAATTTTCCCTGTGAAATTCCATTATTCTTGATTTCTGTTTCTACAGCATTACCACATTTATTTTCAAGTCAGTCAAGTGAAATATATTGGAGTTTCCTCACACATTCACTCCAAGCAATGCACAGTGCTCTTCTGTGAGAGTTATATAAGGTGGAGTCATTCACTAGTTCAGTCAGCAATTTCTTCATCACTACAACAGCCAAACTATAAATGAGACTGCAGCCTGTAATCTGTCCTGTATTTATGCACTAAACTTCTAGCACAAGACTTGCTTTCCTTCAGATACCCCGTATTTCTAGAATTAAATTTTTATGTTCTTCTCTCTCTTACATGTAGTTTAAATTTTATTATATTACCTTTCTTGCTTTTGGAGTTTAAATATCCTCTGACCTCTCCCATGACCATCAATATAAACAAATCACAACACTGAATGGGTATTATTACACTACCCCGATTCCTGCCTGCTAGGATATGTATTTAAAGAGTTTTTACTTCCATATTTCCTTAGGTTCACTGGGGTGACAATATCATTATCACTAACACTGAAAATAGAAAAAAATGTCAGCAAGTTAGCAAATAGCTAACAAGAGAACAAAACTAGAAATGACTGAAGATAAGGTCCAAAAACTCACATCCAGGGCAGAAAATACCTGAGTATTGCTACAGTGAACTTGGAGTGCTATATCAGGTTAAAAATAGAAGAAAATTAACCAGGTGATGCTTACACTTTCCAAGCTTGCCCTGTGTAGTTATCAGGATGCTAGGCTACTTTAGCTTCATTTTAAAAACTACACAAAATAGAAACTGATTTAAAGATTGTCCCTTAATGTGAACAGCATCCCACTTTTTTCTTATCTGGCTCTATGACTACAAATGCCTATACTGTCATATAAACCACAGAACAGTTCATGCTCATACATGCCTTGACATCTGCGTCTTCAGATGCAGTTCATTAGACCTTTTAGGCAACCAGCACTTATACCACTCTTAAATTCTGTATGTTTTTTTCATATTTATTTGCAACAACTGTATTAGCAAAAGTTCAAGTTTAAAACTAACACATATTGGAAAGGATGCTTTCCTTTGATTAATCAAACTGTGTATTTCCCATATGGATCGTTTAACAGAAGCTGATTTTAATTTCAAGTCAATAAAGTTGCAGCAGGGATGAATTTGCCTGCACCTATTACAAAGCAGATTTTCTGCATGCAAGTAATTGACAACTGAGTCTTCTAAGGCTTATGTGAAATGAAAAATTAACTGGTTTGCAGCATTCAAAATCCCTAGAATAACAAAATTTCTTAAGCTGAATGGCATCCTTTTTCACAAGCTGAGAATTAAAAAATTAGGTGCATACTTATATAAACAGTCCAAGGGTTTCTCTTTAATATTGGCAGATAATGGAGGTGGGGAGTGGGGGGGCAATATCTGATAAATGGTGTTGATGCATTGCTAGCAGGTGACAACCCTCTTGGCCTCTCAAAAAAAATGTGTACTGCTGTGATAAACCCCTTGTCTTTTACATTTTAGTTGTCCTATGTTTTAATGAGGCAATTCAAGATATAGAGCTCATGCAATTAGAAATTCCCATTTATATTCTAGAAAAATGCACAAAAAGTAACTATCAAGAAGAACCTAAATAGCCATATGCCAAAGAGCATAAATCACAACTTGGCCCATTTTTCAGAAAGGCCATGTGAAAGCTATCAATGCTGTTCTGAGCCATAATTCAGTGATAAAAGACATGAACAAAAGCCTCGAAATTTGAAACCAGGGATAAACTGTGTCAAGTAAACCCAAGAAGAGATGAGGGACCTTGAGCTATGAATAAGAAATACAGGATACAGATTATTTATTTTTTTTCACAGAGATTCAAGAAGCCTGAAAAGGACAGCTAGATCAGAACCCAGTTCTGCCTTTACTGCTTCCCATATAAAATTTCTCCATAATAATTTTCAACCATATTTTTGATAGCTGTTCATCTTTTGCCTTTGATATGTAGTGGGATACTCTTCCTAAGTGGAGATAAAGCAGCCTGGAATTTACCATAATTGAAAAGTTATTGATTATAGATAAAGAGGAGGGGTTACACTCTTTCTGTGGTAAAGAACACTGAGGCCAGCCTGATGCATCAATCCAAAGCTAAATATTCTGAGGATGTGAAGAACAAGATTTCCCTACAGAAACTCATACCAGTGAGGATGCAGCATACAGACATCTTAATAAAGGAACCAACAAGTGATAATAGTCATAATTTATCTTAAGGGGCTGAGCTAAAGGCTGCTGGGCTGACACAGCTGGCCTAGAAATATTTATTTGACAGTCAGTGACTTTATGCTGTGAAAGCCCAGTCCCTCTTCTTACAGCAGGGACTTGCAACACACTCCTAGGAGTGCATGTGGAGATTCCTCCCTTGAGTGGTGATGCTCATCAGGGTAACTCCTTGAGGTTGATTTAAAGAGTTGCCCAGGGTCATTGGTATGGTTGAGTAACATAAATCTCATGTTAATAATTTTGCTAGTCTTAATGTAATTACTTCAATACTGCTTTAAAAAAGTAACACACTATAATAGTAGGTAGAAATATACTGTGCAGGAACTAACCCTGATTGAAGTTTTTTAGTCTAATCATTATCATCATCAGTTTTAAAAAATAACATACTTATTATTCACATAAATATAATTGGTTTGCTATCCTTAATCCTTTTGGAGAAAGTTACATAAAGGCTGAATTACACCTAGATAAACTATGAGACTGTCCTAGGTAACAATGTAAAGATGTGCCCAAAAGTATGTATTCTACCACGATCTGCTGAAACCAGGTGGGGCAGTGATTCTTACCTCTGTGTGAGATATCTTCTGCTAATGGGCCATCTGTTAAAAAAACAGGTGGGACAATGTTCTTTATCTTTCCCAGAACCCATCCTTCCTCCAGGAAGATATGTTCTGTTAATGGGCCTTTGAGCCCCACTGCATGACTGATAAAATTAAGTCTACCCATTGGGAGATGCTCCAGCCAGGGGGAGGAGCCAAGCCTTTCCTACCTAGATAAAAATTGAGATTTGGAGCACTAAGGCAGCCCTTACCCACTGGTTTCCAGAGGATAAGAGCTGCCAGACTGTTCTACAGGATCACTACTTCAATAAGACCACTTCATCTGGATTGCTACCAGTGACCTTACTAGCGGGGTGTCAAGTTGTATTCTGATTCTGTCAGTCGCTTTTCTTTTGTATATGTACATGTATTTTATTTTTCTCTTTTTTACCTTTTAAATTATATTTCTGACTTGGAGTCTCTCACTGATCTTGCTTTCAAACCATTACAGGGACTAGGATGGATCCTGCCTCAACTAAGAAGGAGTTTACAAAGCAAAGTGTTTCTTTCTGAACTTTCTAACTTCTCCCTGACTAATTTTATCTGAAGCTTCCATTCTATTGTTTCCTATGAGATTATTATCAGGACTAAAAAGCTTTTCTCATAGACACATCTTACCTATATGTAAAACTATAATACAAAATAACCAATCTTAACACCTAACAAACCAAAAGAGCATTCAGTGCAGGAAAACTCAGGTCTTCAAAAAGAGCTGTTGCCTGACGAAAGACCAATGTCTAGCTGGTCACAAACTGTACAGCCTTGGAAACAGAATCACAGAATATTCCAAATCGGAAGCAACTCACAAGGATCTTCGAGTCCATCTTTCGAGTGAATGGTCCATAAATGGATCAAACCTGCATCCTTGTGGTTATTAGCATCATGCTCTAACCAGCTGGTGTTTTCATCTCCACAGTCTCCTCTCCTGATTTTAAGATTTTCAGGGTAGGAGGATATAGTGCATTCAGCCAAAGTGTAAGATCAGAGAAATACCTCTTCAAAGATTACTAAAAAAAAGGCTTTGAATAGTTGGGGAATCTTAAGACTTCCAGTACCCAGTTACATTCTGCATGAAAGAGACATTACTGATTTGGAGGAGACTAAAAGCAGGTGTGACCCATCATTTTATCAGTGTATAAAAAGACTCCATGGCTGTCCTTCAGGACAGTGTCATGGTTTGGTATCCTTCCATAACTGGATTTCATACGAAATCATTCAATGACTTCACAATTTTCCTTCTATTTTAGGATGGTTTACGTAATATAAGTTGCATCTAGGGAATCAAGTATTATCTGAAGCTGTCCTAACCACTAAGATGATCTGACGAAAACTAAGAAATACTTATACATAATCCAACTTCATGTATAGCTTCTTAGCTGTTTTCTGGTCTTGTCTTCTGATGTTACAAACTGACAGATATTGGTTAAGCTCAATATCAAAAAAAAGTAAAGAAACAGAATGGAATCTTGGATATATTTCAAGGAATCAAAAACAAGATTTCCCCTTCAAATAACTCTTCCGAATTATGTCTTCTTTTTGGAAAACAGTACTTATCTCTGTGTATTACAACAAAACCAAATCTGTTGCACTATATAAACTCTGAAGGTCTTCAGTACTACCCCTTCTTTCTGAACATATAAGCCATAATTTTCTGGATTGTTAGGGAAGCTCTTGGCCAGGTTTCAGAAAACACTGCGAGAGAATAACTAAGAGACACATTTTTGATGGCCTAATATCAGAACTCCTCATTTACAGGAATGAGATGTACTGTTTGAATAAAGACTGAAAAGTTCCATGAATGGAATCTGATTCTGAAACCTATATGCTACTTTTGCTGTTAAGAAATGGAGAAGTCTTGCCTCTTGAAATCTGAAGAATGAGATGAAATTATTTAAGTAATTTCCAGAAATAGGTATGGACATAACGAGTATGTTTTGGCTTATCCATGTAGTGAAGTTATGTTTTCTAAGGAGTATTTCACAAGTGGCATGCAGAGCTCTGTCAACAGAAATCAAAACCACTAAAAATTTCAGCTACTTTTGAGGGAGAGCATAAAAAGAGCTACATTAATGCTTCAGTCAGACAGAACATTCTAAGGGAAGTGGGTGTAGCAGCTATTTCAGTGGCCTCAAAGGTAGAATAAGCTTAATTTTGTAGGAAGGTCTAACCTTATTTTAAGATATTCTAATACTGAATATCAATTAAGAAAACATGTATGATCTTAGAAGAGAAGGAGCAATTGCACTTATTTTTTCAACTGTCAGAATATTTAATATTTAAGGAACTTAACTTTTAAAATTGTGACAGGTATTATAAAATGAATATTAGGTTTTAATAATAATTTGTGACAAGTAGTAGTTACTATGCCAAGAGGAGTTTCAAAGGCATTTTGAATTTGAATCAGTGCAACACAAAGGCACTAGGAAATGGTATTAATAGTGACAAAGTTTGATCTACTTTGCATCATTCAAATAGAAGTAGGTAGATAACTTTATTTCACTCCCCCTTCTGCATTAACAGTAAATTAGGTAAGTAAGGGCATCAGTGCATCCCATTTTACATTTCTTCAGAAAGCCCTGAAGATATTTCTCCTTAATTAATCATCATGTATATATATCAAGGGAACTAGTTTGATAAACTGACGTAGTTTATCAAAAGGAAGACATACTGCAATGGTTTAAAGACCTATCAAAGCCACTATTTTGCTCAGATTTTTCATCACCAGCATACCACACAGTGCTATGAACCAGTGCCCTACAGTAGGCAACATCTTTTGTGTGCACTGGAAAGCCCGAATAAAAAACTTTTCTATACATTATACAGGTAATGAATATAATACGTAATTGTGTAGAGTATTGTGAAGATAGCTAATTGTGTAGGATATAATCTGAGCCCCTCTAAGCCACTTCTCCACTATACCAAAAACGTGTTTCTTTAGTTAAAAAAAAAAAAAGTCAATCCAAGAGATTTATGCTGAAGGAAAGTTCTTGTTCTCCATAAAGTTTCTTAGGTTTTGAAAATTTAAGTTTCTTTAAAGTTTCTGCTTTGGAAACATGCCAGTTCATTGCAAGACTTACATCATTCTTGGCTATTACCATCCACTTTTACTTGATGATTAGCAAACTATCTCCCTTACTACAAACTAGGAATTTCACATATTTTCACATTTTCATAGTTGTACCCCTTTTGGCACATATTCTGGCAATAATCCAAGATTGGAAGCAAAGCAGAACATTTAATCAGGGAAATTGTCTCCTCCTTAGGAGAATGTATTCTTGCAATAGTGCTATTCTCTTCTCTATCTCTAGTCTCCGGTCATATTCAGGTTTAGAATGCTGTATTAGTGAATTCTGCTGTGCGTGAAGTTTGGTTCCCCACTTCCAATATTTAACCCTCTCTCTCTTTTTCTCCATCAGTGAAGTGAGGATAACTTATATCTCATCACTGTAAATTTTACCTGAGACACTTATTTTGTTCATAGATGATGCACAGAAAATTTCATGGGGAAAACAAAAATAAAGAAATTTCATTGTCACCATCTTTCGCTACACCACTGAGTTTAAGCAGAATTCTCACTTAAATTTCTGTACTGATGTAACTTCTTGTGTATACAGTATTATATCAGGAAATATAAACTAACTATGTGGACATGGAAAATATGTATTTATTGTATAAATACTTGTTACAAACCCCCATAGCTAGCTCAAATACACCGTTCATCAGTTTTATAAAGTTATACAACTTCTTTCAAGTTAATAAATTTTTACATGTTATTTACAGAGCAGCTGCTTTCACTGAGACACCTGCATTTGTTTCCCTCGTTCAGGGGTCTTGCCCAGCATGTTACACTCCTGTCTTGCAATTTAAAGCTAGTGATACTTAGCCACAGCTTTCAGGGACAAAAATATTTTTATGTTGAGAAACATTTTTTTACAACTAAACATCTGCAATTAATTAACTTGTAGACATTTTATATTCTTTCTTTCTTTCTTTCTTGGTTGTTTTTCTTCCATTAATTCCAGGGTGAAACAAACAGGTAAACCCAAAATTTGAAACCAAATTAAACCTGTTTTTTTAGCATTTACTCCTGTTCACTTCAGGCTAGTGTGCCATCCCAATATTTTACTGACCAATATTTTATGGCCACAGAATTCAAAGAAAATGAAAGCAAGCTTATAACATTTTGCATTTATCAGTTTGCTTTAATACACTTGACATAAGAAGACTGAATATTTTAGGTATTTATCATTATGACTGTTCTGATGAGGTTTTCCAGAGTAATTAAATTAAATTTTCTAATACCAGATACCATCTCCAGTGGTGTGAATTACATCAAAATATACAAATATGTGTACCTAAATTGTATTTTTCTGATCCAAACATTCATTTGTAATTTGTGTTCCTGTCTCCTCAAATATAAATCCACCACTTCAATAGGAAATAGTGACACTTATTAAGAACAGATTGACATAGGTATGAAATAAGTAGTTTAAAAAAAAAAAAAAAAAAAAAAAACTTCACTGAGAAAAACCTCTGGTAGATGAATATTTCAGATATTATTGCATTTTCTTTGAGGATTTACCTACTGCTTTGAAGAGTGTTGAAGATACAGCAGTATCAGTGAACTGTAAAAGGATCAGCAACAAGTTCAAAAATACTATCAAACTAAATCTTAAACCCCCTGACATTTATCACCCAGCTCTAATATATAACTAGAGGTACCATCTCCAATTTTACTTAGCAAAGTGATAGGTTTGCATACTTTGCAATAAAATGAGCATCATAGTACCTTTGAGCAGATTAACATGTTTGTGCTTGTCATATTTATCTCAATCCTCAATAATCCACTTTGGTACTTCTGGTGGTACTTCTGGAAAATCTATTTCAGCCTTCAAAATGCTGATTCACTGCCTTTGCCACCTGTTTCACTACACATGATGCATTCAGTACAGCAAAGCAAACAGAAAAAATATTGACAACTATTTCCAAGCAAAAATACTCTAAGTAAACATATTTAAAACAGAAAAGTTTTATAAAATAGAAGGGTTTTATTTAACTCTATTTTATTTCCATTATTGTGGGTGTAAATTACTACAACTAGCATCAGGGAGACACTGGCCAGCTCCAGCTGGTTATGGGCCTGCGTGTCTGTCTGACATGTGCAAAGAGAATGTGATTTTTTAAGAAAACAAGTGCAGTGACAGGCTTCTGGTCTTTAAAGTCTGTTTGCGCTCATGTGCACAAGAATATGAATATTCTCCAATGGAATGACAGATATCCTAGAAGACATCTGAAATGTCTAATTACATTTTGGTGTTGTGTAAGGTACAAGTGTCACAGTATGCATGCATGTAGAAGTGCAGTTGCACTTCTGTACATTTGTGAGCGACAGGATCTATCAAGAACATAAAAGGATAAGGTAAAACTGGTACATACCTTATCCCCCACATATACAGTATTTCCCTAATTTAGTGTTCTAGCCATTGCTCCCAGTATTTTTTTACAATACAAATATATAACTCACAAATATACATCACATGAAACTTAGCACTTCATTAATTGGTATCTATAGACGACACACTATGCTAGATCCTCACCTGGGAAGTTAGTATAACACTCCCTAACTCCTGCACTTATTTTCCAATAATATTTTTCATACTGACCTGAATGGCAAAATGCGGCTAAAGAAATTTATTACTGAGCTTTCACAAAGTTGAGATTTGGCCAATCATTTACCTTCCATGGTTTAAGATTCCTATTCTTATACAAAGAACTAAAGAAAAAAGATATACTGCTTCTCTTCAAATCCAAGTCAATTTCTGGTTCTGTGTATTTGTGTAACATCTGTGTTTTTCAGAATTCATGCATTATAATGTCATTATTTCCCCACATAAATTGGAAAGAAGAGGTCACAAATAAGAAGAGAGTTGAACATTTTAAGTTTGAGGTTTCAGCCTTTTTATACAGCATTGACTCCTGACTCATTTTTGCTGGCATAAAGCCTGAGAGTATAATAATGACTAGAAAGTATAACAGAGAAAATGGGATTGAGCTAGACTAATGGAATTTCATGATCAAGAAAAATAATCCCATCTGGCTTGATTATATAGGAGATAACATCTATGTTGGTTAAATGTTTAAATTGTAGGTGGTACGCTATAAATAACAGAGCTTTATTATTGTTTCATACAATATTGAAGGACAACATTTATTAATTGAGTTACTTAACAATGAAGAAAAACTGCAGTTCCATTCCCTTAAGTTTTGTCCCTGGAGAAAGCTTCATTTCACAGATTTTCTTTCTTTTTGTGTTTTTTTTTTTTTTTCCCCCCCAGAGTATTATGATAATATTACTGCTCATTTCTGATTTTCAAAAATAGCATTATAATGTTTATGAAACTAAATCAGCCAGCCTCAACAGAAAAACGAGTAATTCAGGGATTTTTTATTTGCATCAGTTTTAAGACAACTGGTGTATAACTAATGCACAACTAAGCTGTATTACTTACAAAATTACGTTTAACTGAAAAGCTTTTCTCAGACTAAAAAATGTGTATTTATGCATATTCATACTCCATCTTTTCAGGGCATCACAGCATTTTACTTTTAATACCAGCCACTACGGGCAGCTACTGGAATCAGATATAATAGATGCAATGATAAATATACCATAGTAGTGTTTGTGTAGAATAGTGTCTACAGCTTTTCTACAGGTATTACAGAAAGGTAATATTACTGTTGAAAATCTTGAAGATTTGAACAGTGAAACTTCTACAGGCTACCATGATCCAACTTTACTTCTTTCTTTTTAAGTATTAAATTACTTAAAATATTGTAAAGAATTTAAGTAACAGTCAAAATGAAACAATACAACCCACTGCAATTTATTAGTGTTAATATTGTCTTTTCTCATCCTTAGGAATTAATTTTGTGAACTGAGACTTCTTTAGCACGATCCTGATGAACTCTAAGTTAATCTCATATCAGGAGTCATTATTGTACATTATCAGGAATTAAATTATTGTATTTTTAGGTATAAAATCACTTATTTGCCAATTATTTTCAAGTTCTCTCAACACACAGGTAGATAAAGTGTTAATTAAAAAAATAAAAAACTCTTCCAAAATAAAAGGCAAAAATACAGATATCAATAGCATGTGAGCAGAGAATATTTTTACCTTTGTTTAAATTTATATTTATGCAATTATTTATTCCCAACTGCAAGTCTAACAGCATTATGTTGTGGTGCTGCTTGTTATGTAAAACCAGTCATATAACAGCTTAACTATATCCCAAAACATTATCCTGGATGATAGGATATTCAAGATTTGATAGATAGATATTCAATAAAATCATATTGCTCTCTCTGCTTTTTTTTTTTTTTTTTTTTGGTAAGGTGTTAAGAAACTGTAGCATGCTTCATGCTTTGAGTTGAAGTTGTAGTTCTCTATATTGTAAAGACTTTTGGAAGTAGATTATGATAGTATACATCACAGACATATATATGTTTATGTATTATATATAGACATACACATAAACACATCATACAGCTATATGTGTGTGTGGGTATACATGGATAAAAAGAGAAGCTGACTGTATCCATCCAAAAATCATATATATATATATATATATATATATTTAAATACACATACAGATACCTTAACATCCCTTAAAATTCTAAAATAATGTTACTTATTTGATATAGCAATTTAATGTGGATAAAAATTGTACATTACTAACTGGATTGCAAATGGATTTATGAATTCAAGAACTCGCTTCTCCTTACTCCTGGGTAGTCCAAAGAGATTTAGTCAAGGATTGAAGCCAAATTGATTAAAAGCTGTCCAGGAATATATACTCACTCTCTGCCTCTAAGAAATGTGGATTTTGAGCTTTAAACTTCTGAGATGTTATGTATATTACCCTTTTGCCACATGATAATACTTTTTTTTCTTGGTTTTGAAGGTTTCTGTCCTTATGAGGAAATTCTGTCTACTTAAACAGGGGGATGAAGATGTGGTAACAGTAAAGATTTCTTCACACTGAAAACTAATATTTAGAGAATATTGATCTTTAGTATTAAATAAGTAGATGGTAGTGAAACTGTAATTAATAATTAAAGGTGAATAGTTTGCCTTTAAAATAATTATTATTTCATTATTAAAATAAAATTAATTAAAATAAAATTTATTGTTATTATTAGTAGTAGTAGCATTATATAAGATATCAGAATTTTTTTCTTGTTGTTGTTGCTGTCATTTGTAGAAAGAAATAAACTTTATTGTTTACCAGTCTCTCCTTTTACTGGGCTATAACAAAACCACAAGCTAAACAAAAGGAAATAATTTCCAATTGCTTTTGCCATAATGTTAGTTTTATAGTCGTGCAATAATAATAATCTTGACTGAGTGTAGAAACTGTCAAGTATTGCAGTTGGTTGAAAAGTTTATATTCTGCTTACTTACACTACATACTACCTATGATAGTCTCATATGTCAAAAAAAAGGCCAAAATAGATGCCAAAACCTCATAAAAAGCCTTTAACATGCTTCAAAAATTATGCCAAGAAATGAATGCAGATAGCGTACATAAAATTTGTTTAGGAAGGTCAAGATGATCTTAATTCTGATAATTAAATTTAACCGGAGCTCCCAGCAAAAAAATAATTTGGAACAGAAATAAATCTGTTCACCTATTCAAGACTAGAATTCTATAGTAATGCAGCAGATGACAGATTTAAAAAGGGTGTTAAAAAAGTCACATTTTTCAAAAAGCTATTTGTTGGGAAGTAGGATAATAAGCTTTCCCTTTTTTGTCATCAGAGACATTTTATCCCACATCTCTCATCTCCCACTTACTACAGGCAGTCACAAAATAACACTCAACACCATGCTGCCCAAGTTCTAACTGTAAAATGTTTAAGTGTTTTGCATTTTAAATTGTCACAGAGGAGCCTCTCTTCTGGGAGGTAATTAGGAAATTTGGAGAGCTACTAACATCTAACTACTTAAGAATAAGATAACCAAGAATGTTCTGTTCCCCAACAGTGTTATAGGGTAAATCCACAGTATCACAGACTTACCTGGAGGTGAAAGGCAGGAAATTAAATTGAATACTTTTGTAAACTACATGAGTATAGAACGAATTTGTGTAATTTTTAAACGGTTAAATCAAATATACAAATGTATGATACTCTTACCGAAAAGCTAGTATCTACTATTTGGTAACAAAGTATTGGTAATTCAGAGGACAAAGTACAGTCTCTAGAAAAAACACCCAATGACAAAACCCCCCTACAAACATTATGTAAGGATTTTTTCTTACCCAGTATCTGACAATCTACCATATGAGCTACCACAGAAATAAGAAATCCGAAAGCTGAAATTCCACTTTCTACTCCTATTCCTTTAGTAATTAGGCATTAGGAAGTATGTTGTATTTTACTGAGTAGGAGACTTTGTAAAAGGGCTTGGAAGGAGCATTAATCAATCACAAACCTACCCTCAGCTGATCATATTACAGGGGCCTTTTACAGCTAGATGTCAGCTCTGAATGTTGACTGCCTAACCATAGCTTGCCAAGAGCTACATGTTCTTCCTCTCTTATTAAGTTACATGAAATTGAAAAGATATAGATCTGGATTTCAAATCCACTGATCTGTAAAAAAAGGTAGGAAGAATTACATTATAGAAAATCTTGGTAGTATGGTTTATTATTAAGGTTATCCATTATTTCCAGGTATTTCAAATTCTGTCAGACTTATAAGTAGACTGAAAACTTGCATTTTTCAGGCTTATCTACTCTCTTTTTCTAGTTTTGTTTTTGTTTTTGTTTTTTTCTTATCTGAGAAATGCCTTTAGCAATTCTAAGATTCCTACAAGGATTTTGTTTGTTATTAGGTGACAAGTAAGTGCCAAAAATATGCTTTTTCCCGCCCTTTTTCTTATCAACCACCACATTTGGCTGATATATAAAACAGAAACAAATGATGGAGATATTATTAGGTTATAAGTTAACTCTGAAAGGTCTGCCTGCCTTACTCCAAAGAAGTACTGATGCTGCTGAGATTTATGGGCTAACATCAGGTACAAGAACTGAAATGAGGAAATTTATTTTGCAGTTCATTTCCATCTGCTTTTTTCCAGTGATGAGAAGCCAGAACACTCAATGCAGGAATATAAGAATTTGATCAAAGATGAGACATATAAATTGTTACAAAGAACTCCGTGACTTAAAGTGGACTTCACTTATAGCTGTTTAAAATAACTGCACCAGGTTAATCATAAATACTGAATGTGTGAGTATATGAAGAAAGTATTTAAGTAAGCTGAGAAAGAGAATGGTAAAGAGCGACATTCAGAATAAATTGCGATCTTGGAAAGAACATGCTCTCTGACTGTTGGTTTGTTTTTATTTATTTAGTTAGTTAGTTTTGGTTTTTTTCTCCCCATAAATATGGATGCTGTGGGATGAAGAGAAAACAAGGTCAAACATGTTGCATAAATGAAGGATATTGTCAGTAGTCAACTTTTTGACATGGATGAGATCATTAAGATACTATTTGCTTTTTGATTCAATGAGAAGTCAAAAGCTTATTAGTACCAAAACATTAATCAGTTGTAGGGAAAATTCAATTTCCATACGGATTTTGAGGTGGAAAATGTATTCTGAAAACTATTTTCATGTTATATGGGATATTCTGTATCTGTAAGATCAGTTCTTACCTGTGACAGTCAGGCAGGAGCACTGCGCTCATATCTGGTTTGAATTTCTGGTAGTTCATCTGTGAAATTGAGTCCAGGCAGTCTGGAGCCTGGACTAAAGGCCAGAAGGACATTTGTAACCACATAAGCCAAAACTGCCTCAGCAAGCACAAAGCTATAAAAATTATTGTGTCTTTGTCTTTTCTGATCTTAGAAATTGTGAAAAGGTTAGCGAAATGAGTGTAAAAGGCACATAAAAGGACTTGAGAACTACTGCAAGTGGAATACAGACAGAAACTGTACTGGGAATATGGTTTCCCTCAAGCAAAATTTTGACATTTAGAAAATTCTTCTTGTTTGTTACTATGTATGCCCTCGCAGGACAAGGCTCCAGCTGCTTCAGATCCTGGCACTAGGTCAAACAGTACAGCAATATTCATACTGCCATTCCTGGTGTTATAATTTTGTGTGCCAGAAATCTCAGTTCAGTCTCAATTGTACCAATTTTTTCCTGGTTTCTCTGCAATCCCCAGTCCCAGAAAATGATGGATATTCTCCTGAGGGAGAATTACTTCAGAGTGGCTAACAAAATCCCACTCTAGCTGAAAATACCATCTTTGAGACTACAATGAGAAGCATGATCAGTCACATAGATGAATTTGTAAACAAGATTTTAAGAGTTCTGGGAAATATGAACACATATAACTTTTCTGGATTTGTTAGAGAAATAATACCTTGCATGCTCTTAAGAAATGAGAACAAAGCCATGGCAGGTTTTGTGCTTTCTCATTGGAGTGTGAAGAATCCTATGCAGGCTTATGGCCCCTTTAGCATCTCTACCCATAACAGTCTGATTATGTTAATCTTTGTTTCCATGTAAACATATCAGAAAACTTTAAGGACCCAACAATGATCACATAATTAATTTTATGTGACAAATAGTCATGTAACAGCAAAAATAAGAGATTCTTTGTTGCAGTTAAAAACAGAAAAGTGAGGTGGACTTTTTTGCTTGTTTTCTTTTGCTTTATCAGGAAATAGGCTGCAATTAAATCTTCTTTTTTCTTTTTTTTTTTTTTTTCTGTATGTATATAGACTTACGTCTCTAGCACTTGCATCTTTCAAAATATTAAATGGTAAAATCTTTTCCATATTTCTGCAGGCTAGAAAAATAATCAAGGCTTCTTAGTTATCCAAAAGGCAAAACAATCCCTTGAGGAAACACAGTAAACAAAGTAATGACTTGTGAAAGCTATGATTTCAATGGATCGCTTCATTTTTGCCTGAACTGCTCTTTCATGAGTACTCTTCTAAGCTTACCAATTTCAAGGTTGACTTTTTGCTAAATGTAGACAGCTGGCCTTCTGTATCATATTCGAATCTAGTCCTGTGAGTATATACAGATATTACTTATTACACAGTGATTTCCCTACAAAATGTATTTTAAAGTTATTACTGCTATTAGGGGGTGTGAAAACGGTAATATAGAATGAAGTCTGGGTAAGTAAAAAAATATTTTCAATATATGAAAAAAAGACCTTATACCTAAATGTGGCCATAGAGCTAGAGGGTAAGTGCAAAAAGCAGAGTCACACACACACAAAAAAAAAACCCTATTGAACTATTTCTTTAAATAAAAGAATACTAATTCATCATTAAGAACCAATACCAAAACCAAGCTGTGTTCTGGTTTACTGTGTTTTAGATTAGGTATGAGGCACACACACTTAATGATCAAAGAGCTTTTGCTCCTATTTCTACTGAATATTTGCTTCTTAGCAAAATCCAAATATAAGGATGAGTTAAAATTTGCAAATCTGTCAGAATACTTACATGTAAGTAATTCTGAATAGTTTACCACTAATAGTTGCACCTTGAAAAACTGTAAAGCATTCATACTTTTTAAGGAAATTGAAGATCTTTTCTGTACCAGATATATTCAGGAGCAATTATTTTTTAAAAAGGAAGAGGTTCATTTCAGAATGCAGCACTCATTTTGGCAATACAATGAGTCACACGTTTAATATTTAAAAAAAAACCAAGAGGATATTCAGTTAACAAGGTGGTTATTTGTGAGAACACACTGAAGATCTAAAGAGATAAAACAATATCATAAAAAAGGAATAAACAAAACAAAATTGCATGCATTGTCCAGAATTCTCATGATGAATGAAGCTAAAATGTCTATTTAAACTGTCTTGGTATATTAATCAAAACTTGTTTATAAGATGTCTTGAAGCCTTTGCATATAAATATTGTTAAAATACATTGGAATACATGAGAATGATCCACTGAATATCTTATTAAAAACCTTTTGTGCGTAATGAGCTGGAATAAAAGGAAAAGATAAAAATTATTTTTAAAAAACAGATGCATTTTCCAGTTCTTTCTCGTTTCAAATCAATGCTGATCTTGTTTGATTTAAGGTATTTTACAATATTTAGGCTCTTGAATTCAAGATTAATACATCCTTGGCTACAGTTCACATTTTGTGGTCTGTCCTTTTTTGTTCATTTATTTTTGAGCGTAATTAAAAACATCAGTGGTCTTATAAATGCACTTAAATTGCAGACATCCTGTTTCAGAATTAAAGACATACAATAACCGCAAATAAAGTGTTCTTTTTGTCAGGTGTAAATCTATTGTCCCTCTCAACAACAGCAAAAGTGAAGATCCCACTTCATCCCTTCATTCTATATTTAGAAACCAGGTGCACTTCAACATGAGTCAGCTTAATCCCTTTTAAAATGTTAGAAGTAGAAATATCAAGGCTGTCTGAAAACTGATTTATCAGTGAGCTCCTGCCAGTGTGTTTTTGACAATTCATGCTTTAGAATCAATAGACAGTTTTGATTTCCCATCAGAAAGACATTCATCTTTCTATAGTCCAAATATCTAATATTAAAAGAAGACTTCAGCTGCTTTATATATAAAAATAAAGAGTACAACTTTTACTCGTCACTCATACAAGTCAATTATAATGCTAAAAAACTTGATGGAATCTATTTATACATTTTCTTAATATTTTTATTCAATTATTAAAATTATTCTAACACTCTCTTTTAAAAATTCTGAATTTTCAATTAAATTTCACAGTACTACTGAAATAAACTTTTATCTTCTGAAATGATGCTGAAAAGCACAAATCTTTCTGTATTGCATCTGCATTGAAATTCCCACCTTTGCTTTTCTCTTCTTGCAGCTTGCAACACTGGAGATCTCAGTCCAGTATATTTTTAAATCAATGCCTGATCATTGACACTAATTATGTACTTAATATGTCATCTGCATTTCAAAGTTTTATTAGCTATACATGTAGTATCCTGCCCACACAAGATATTCCGTTAATATATCTATTTTGTTACATTTGAGAAATTTTAAGAGATCATTTCAACTCATCAACAACAATAAAAAAAACCTATGACTAAATGGGAAAATTATTTCTCCTATTACCTATCATTCTTGGCCCCTATTGAACAAAACACACTCTTTCAGTCTTCAGAGTATTTTT
>JAODKT010001744.1:33562013-33583631 GCA_027576195.1 Cossypha heuglini
ACTCTTTCAGTCTTCAGAGTATTTTTTTTTAAGTTGAAAGTTGCAGTAAAATACTAGCCTAGCAAAGATGCTAAGATCACTTGATCTTAACTAAGTCCTTCTCAGTTTCCTGGACATTTAATTTCTCAAAATTTCCAGGTAATGGACTCAAAATTCTGTTTCGGAATTCAAATCTTAAAAAGTCTTTAAGATCTCTATTGAATTTTCAGGTTCACGATAATATTTTGAGAAGTAATAATTGGTTTTGAATACAATAAATTACCTGTCCTGAAACACATTTTTAATGCAGATAACAATTTAATAATTTGGATTTTAGTTCTGGTTTTTATTTTGTTTTTTCCTTTAAACCTACTTCCTCAAACAGGAATATTTATGGTTACATTTCTCTTTGCTTATCTTTCTGTCCCAAAACAGGGGAAATTTGCCTTATGATGATGATTTTGTGAAATATACTCATAGCAATATAGAATTACCGTTAATTGTAAATTTTTTTTTCTGTTCCTTTGCAGCTCATACTATTAAACAGTGACCTCTTAATGTTGGCATGCAAATGGCACAGGGAATAATCTATGAGTGAGACATCCTGCAAACCAAGCATGCTTCAGGCAGACAGCAACCTCAGCGTGAATTGATACACAGGTACCTGATAGCAGCACCATTTCTATTCAAGTTAATTCTCTACTGAAGGATTAGAGAATACCTCAGCCAGAAAGATAAATTCATTACAAACACTCACTTGCTGACCTCAGAGTATTTGCAGATCTGACTTTTGCAATGACTATCACTGCATACCTGCAATTCTGGCAAATTAAGACATTGGAAAATAAAACACCCACATCACCTTCTAGAAAAAATCTGAACTGACACATGCGCATAAAAAAATAGGCTACCCTTCATTTTCTTTCCAGACACAGCCATGATGGGAATAAGGCATAACTGTATTTCAGTTCTCAAACAAAGAATTAAAGCCATATTAATATGGAGAATAAAATGTATTGTAGATGTACAGTCTACAATGTATATCTAATCTAAAATGTATACTGTGTAACATGGAGACACTTCTACCTCCCAAAACAAACAATCTCATAAGCAACTCACCAGAGAATAACAAAAAATTTAATGTTATTCTTAAGACAAATAAACAGCAGTAGTGCCTGTAGTCTAGATAAGTTCATATACTGTATAAAGGACGATGATTTTTTATACCCTAAGATACTGAAGACTGAACAGCTTAATTTACTGATGACCTTTTAGTTTCATTTAACATGGTTTGTAAGCTATAATCTACAATTACATTGTGACACTAGGAAGAGACCACAACAACAGAAAGAACATTAAAGAAATTATTTAAATTCTAGAATCTTCATGACACTGTAATTTAGGTCCCTAATACTTAAAAATGAAGAAACTTATAAAATCACACAAAGGAGCTGGCATGCCATATTAAAGAAAATTTTAAACTCACAGATGAAGGCTTTTTGGAGGATTCCATGGGTTCATAAAGTATTTAACTGTAGAAAATTACTAAGAGAAATATCTTCAATCCTGCAAATGCTAAAAATATTATTTTTATGATATATTATAATCTATTGATTCTTAAATAGTGTTACTATAGAAACTAAAATTAGTGTTAATAAACTTATGACAGAATTCTTAATTTTGATAAATAATAACAAATGAAATGAAAGGCAGGGGAAAAAAGGTCTCCAAAAAGGGTACTTCCATGTGGGACTTAAAAATACTTATAAAAATTTCTACTGACTTCTTCCAAATCAGTTCTGCCCACTCTACCTCACTACTGATCATCACACAACGAAATTAAAAAATAAAACCAACAAAAAAACCCTCAACAAATCTAAAAGTACATTATCACTTCTATTTGTACATAAAAATCCTGCTGATGTAGTTATTTTACTTTTTTCTACTGCTTTAAGCCATCGGGAGGAGTTATGGAAACAACTCCCCTGACAGTGAAAGAAATCATAAACTCAAGTACACAAACTTCTTGCAAGTTCACACAGCCAAAGCTGCACCACTGTAGTTTTGTGTGGTATTTTTACCAGGAGTAATGACTGGAATTAATTCCAACATGGACAAAGATGTTAGTGCATTGTTATATTCTTCTCGGTAAAAGTTCAAACTTTTCTTACACCCTCGTTCAACTACCTACATCAAAATAATTTTTACAACAACCCTGGTTAACAATCAAGATACTGCAAGAGGGAAATTTATTAAAGAACGATGGATAGACTTCATTGTTCACTGAAAATCTGAAGAAAATAGAGCAACAAATATATATTTGGGTTATTTTACACTAATTTTCATGACCTAGAACTAATTTCTCTGTCTAACTCTTTATATGCAACAGGTGGTAATTGAAAATTATTCTTCTGAAACATAAATTATTCTTGTTTTGGAAGAAAAAAAAAAAAGAATATAAGACTGCTAGACAGAGACTGCTGTTTTTCATCTGGCCCTAAGAGCAGTGAAATTTATCCAAAACAGCTAAGTATTCATTGAATATTAAGAATTTCAAGTGAAATTCATTGCTTATTTCATTTTAAAGTCCAGAGCAGGACCAGTTTGTGACAGAAAGTTTAAAAATGTGAACGAAAATGTTATTACACATGGAAAAATGCATTTGGCATACATTATGCCATTATCTAATAGATTTGTGTATTTAACTTATTCTTTTATTATTACATATATCTTTAAAAATAAAATCTTGTTGACGGATAGAAATCAAAAAGCTGAGACAAGTTGAAGTCACTTTTCACCAGAAAGTTCTTTTTTATGTATCAGATAACTAAATATGATGAGTCTGATACTTTCTAAAGACATGTTTCAAGACTGCCTGATGTACTTTCAGCTCTAATCTCTTATTTGAAGTGGCTTAGTTAATGATTTTCTGTATCTCTGAGATACCTAAAAATGTGGATTATAATGTAATATTTAAATTTAACATAATTTCATAAATATTTACATATTTACACATTTATTTACACAATATTTACATGAATTATCTGCCTATATGACACTGAGGGAAATAGTGACAAGGATACTCACTAGAATAACACCATTTTGTAAAGTTTTGAGATTAGTCTGAATCATGATTTTAAAGAGTTAAGACTTCTGCCAAGGGTAGAAGAAATTTCCATGACCAAGATGTAAGTTAGGTAGGCAAATGGTAGATCAATGATTACTAGATGCTTAAGCTAAAGCTAATTGCTATATTGTCTGGTGTTATGAGCTTGTGTATAGAAGAACGTAGGGTAAGCGACCCATTATAAGAACAGACCAAAACCAGTAAGAACAGTGGCCAGCATCTGGACTGCATCACTAAGCATGGAGCCTTGGATCGTGCCAGAGGGTCACTGAGACCTGATGAAGACTCTCCTGACTTCATCTTTCGAGACCCACTTCAACTGACCCTTTTCGAGACCACCAACCCAATTCAAGGGAAGAACTGCGCACGCATGAAGGACTAATATTCAATATTGAATGGGGACGGGGGGTGCTGGGGTTATGCATATGCATTGTGTGTGAGATCTTGGGAAATAAAGAGATGGCAAAGACCTTGTTGGGGGGGTCATGCCTTTCAGAGACGATGCCCGTGCCACCTGCCGGTGAATAAACACACCGATTTCTAACTTTAATTAGGTAAAGGGTCTTTGTCCGTGATTGCAGGAGAAACAGGATTTCTGGACAGCAAATTAATATAATTATGCAGAAGTTGATTTATTGTTTATTTTTAGCTTTAATTATACATTTTAAGACTACTGTTTACGCGATTACACATTTTTGATTGGTGCTTCTATGCTGTTTATGCTTCTTGCACAAGTTCTTCCGGTATGATGACTGGTGGTTGCTCAGAACTTTACCCACCTTTAGTTTGGGTTTTTTTAATCTTAGTATTCTGTTTTTTAGCTTCTTTTCTTTTGATTTAGCACAATTTATGTTTTAGTGGCTTTGAAAGGTTTTAACAAGTCGTAGAAAAACATTTAAAAATGGTTTATCCTGTGCAACTGTTATAAACACTGGTCTAAACTAAGAAATATACAGAAAAACAGCTAAGCATGTGAAGAAACAGCAAAATATGCAGAAAAACAACCAGGCAGCAAAATATGGAGAAAAACAGCTAAATATAGTTTGGCTGGTGCATACAATACAGAGCATGGCCTGGACTTGCTCAGACATGTCACTGTGGCCCAAACTTGTTCAGTATAACTACACATGATCATATCGGTATTTAGCGATTCAAGTCCAGGAATCCTGAATTCTCCATTGAGCCAATCTAGTTGACTGCATTAACATTGCAGTATGAGCAGGATGATGAAAGGGAAAAAACCCATGTCTTCTATGCCAGAAAGTTGGTCCTTAAGAAGCTGAGGAAAACTATTATAAATGAGATATCAAAAGACAGATCTCTTGTACAAGTAAAGTCTCAGAACTTTTCGCAGGAGAGTGACAGGAAGAATATTTTACATTTTTATAGCACTCTCCTTAAAAACTGAAAACTTCATAATTTACTGAAAACTTCACAGTTCTCTGAAAATTGGAATTTATGACACAGCCTTATTTCGTACTACAGCTGAAATTAGTCATTATTACATGACATAGAAAATTTTGTACTTTTTTTAATTTCAGAAATTTTCCAAAATCTGTTTTTGTCCCATCTAGGTGCTTTTAAGGTCTTTTCCGCAAAAAATATCTTAAGCTACTTCACCCTTGGCCCAAATATACAAGAAAAAGATGAAGAAAATCAGATGCATCATCACTTATGATCTATTTTTCCAGCCCTCAAAATATTAAAGGAGGCATGATCTTAAATTCTTTGTTACTGCAAAGCAATCCAGGGAGTCAAATTCTATTTCGACTCATTAAAAGATATCATAATGATTCAAATTTTGGATAAAATTCAACTTTTGTCTAAGATTTCATATTATTTAGAACTATCCAAACCCAGAAAAACAAAATGGCTATATCCAGATTTTTTTCATTCTATTAACTTTAACACAAAGGATAGTAGCCATGGGCTGTAGCAAACTTTATTTTTAAAGTAAGTTTTTATTCGATCTTGTTCTGAACGCTGTTCAAGGTTGCTTGTAAGAGTATTTGAATACTGCAGTACAGCACAATTTTTTGCAAAACTATTGTTCCTATTTTTTATATCCACATTGCTATATTTCAAGTAGAAAAAGAGCCCCACACAATTTCAACAATGAAGTACCCTTATTACCATTTTTTTACTTCCTCTGTGCATTTCACCATGGATTTTGCTATTCCAATGATGAAACACATGAAATAGCTGGTTGAAACCTTTTGTTATGCTTTCTTATGCTTGAATGAATTTTGATGACAAGGCTGGAATTAGGTTTCTTGAAATAACTGTCCAAATATTCCTAACTCCTCATAAATGTTCATGAAAGCACAATGGGCTGTAAATATTTAAAATATTAGTGAATCTTTGATTCTATTTACTCACTCTGGTTATGAGTAATTTAGTCCTTTCATCCTTCCTTCCTTCCTTCCTTCCTGGAATCCTTCCTTCCTTCATCACTTTGTTTCTCACTCTCACATCCTTTTGCAATATCAGAATCACACCATATACACAAATGAACAGAAGATATAGCAAAACAAAAGCAGCATAAATTCAAATTTTAGCATTAATGCAATAATACTGCTTCAAATTCTACCTCTAATAAGGCTGATGTACTCCTAAGAATTTCTTAAAGTCAGATACATGCAACATATGCATGTGGAACACCATACTTTCCTATGTGCCCATATAATTTTTAAGGTGTCTGATACACCTATGAAAAACATTTTCTGCAGAAAAAGTGAAGCTCTATAATGGTATTAAAAACAATTTCGCAATTAATATGCTGAGAGATCCACAGTAATGTTCTCACTGAAAGATATAGCTGTTGCAATAGCTAGAGGAAAGAAACCAACCAAAGAAAACCAAATTGATTTCTTCCTCAGAAACTGCATGGTCTTGAACTTCCACTGGACAGCGGTATATAATTTGATCCTTTATAGAGAAATCACTGTAGAAGTGCTTATTATTTTTTGTTTAAAAACAAAGGATTGAGATTGTTATTTTTGCCTTTTTCCTAACATACATGTATACATTAAATGCGGGTAAGTCACAAAAATATGTCATGATGTTAGATGGTTCAACTTAGATTTGCTGATAATTTATATAAACATAATGATCAAATCTTCTTTTTTTGTTCTAGTTTCCATTTTTTATTTTTTGTATTAAAGCAAAATATCAGCTTTAATGAGTTTTATTTGTATACTACTGAAATGGAGGGGGTAACCTTTTCCTAATTATCGTTTGGTGACATGCAATCCTAGCTGTAATTAAGTGTTTTAGTTTGTCTGCCATTTTTATTCAATTGTTAGCATTACATTATGAAGGTTAAACTGCTTCTTATAAAAGTAGATGAAAATAGACCTTCTTCTATTGTAATAAATGTTTTTTCCTTTAACTGTTGATTTGATGTTTTCTTTAACTACTGATTGCTAGAATTCATGTATCCATTTTGACCTACTTAGTGTGAGTCTCAAAAAGTGATTAAAGTACACTGTTTCATAAAAAGAAAAATAAATATGGAGTTTACAGGACCATACTGAATAAACTATCCCTTAAATGTTCTTCATAACAAAAAGAATGCAATAAAGTGGAGGATATTCAGTGTAATAGAACGGTAAAGGTAATGAAAAAGACAAAGAAGTTCCATATATATAACAGTGGAAAAAAAAATAGACCGGGTAGCTGTTTAGGCATTCAAAATTTCAGGCTGCTTTTGAAAAACTGGCAGGGTAAGCTGACAGCATAATTAAAATAAATGGGTTTCTTCCTACTTCAGGGAAAGGAAAAGCTGTAAGCCAGTTTTTTTGGCTACTTAACAACTTCTATATTCAATTTTCTTCTGTCATATTTTGATCAATTAATTGTGTGTGAATATGGGGCAAGAAATCACAGCCAAATCCTTATCCAGCTTATTTAGCTGTCCAAATATTAAGGCTATTCCAATGGGATGTTCACTCTTGTAGAACAACAGTCTTCTGATTTTTTTTCTTGCAAGTTCATTAATTCAAAAGAAGGGCTGTGATCTTGGGTATAAAGGCTCATGGTGTGGTGATTCCTAGTGCTATTAATGTATCTTTTCCAAGGGTATTGCAATGGTGAATTATAGAGTATGTACAACCAGCTTGACAGCCCTCTACAGACAAAACCAGAAAATGCTGAGCTCAACAATGACACAACCTCCTCTCTATGTGGGAAAGGGCTTTTACACAGATCGTGGCTGAGAGACAATACATCAAGAATTTGCAAATAGAGCAAACCCTCTGAAGCGCCAGACTTCAACTGGCTACTCATCATGTAAATTATTGGCAATAAATGGACAGAAACACATCCTTGATTGTCCTGGTTAGGTATTGGTATTTAAATTCCTATCACCATTCCGGGCAGGCATGCTCTGAATGCTGGCTACTTTTTCCCTTCTTTTGGGATGCCTCATTTCACCCTATAAAGAGGTGCCCTTTACCTTTTTCCCTTTTTGTTTCATTAACTAGATAGATACGTAAAAAGAGAGCACCTTCCCTGAACATTTTTTGTGTTTTCTATTCCCACTGGCATAGGAAAACAGCCTAGAATTTCAATCAGACTTTCAGGATCCAGAATTTTAATACACAGCTCAGTGGTAAAGTAAGAGCTACTTATAAAATGAGAACTACTTTTTTCTGTTTGCCTACGCAGAAGTTTGTTTTGGGGTTTTTTGCTTGTTTTGGTTTAGTTTGTTATTTTGGAGAGTTTTTTGCTAGAGAAGAAGCTAAAGAGAATTCCTAATTTAGTTCAATTCCCAGTTTAATCTCAGTTGCAGCTTTGTAGAATACAGTTCCTATTTGATAAGTATGACCTCTGCCCTTTTCTCTGAATACTTTATAACTCACACTGTTGAAGTGCGTATTTCACTAGGTATATTGACTACCATATCTCTTCATAATTGCTTTGCCATGATTATGCACTGTTTCACCAATCTTCATGTAATTATGCATTTCATCAAAAATGATTTGTGCTTACTTCCATATAATCAACAAAAGTATTGAACAAAGTTGGCTGTATAGTTTCTTTCGAACTTCTGTGAAAACACCTTTATACAGTAATGATAAATGCATTATGAGGTCCACCAGCTAGATCTTAATACATTTACTTTGGACTGCATTGATATGGTGCTATTATTTAAAATTAAAAATTCATACAACATTAGGCCAAAAGTCAAACTCTACTTACGTTAAATCCCTGCATTTTACGTCTCCTAACATCACATAATTAAATCAGGGGTTTAAAAAAATTATTTTCCTTTAAAAATAATAAACTGCATTAGTGTTTGGGGTTTTTTTTTACTTAGTTCTTGTTGCTTAATTTTTCTATCTAATTTTCCATTATTGCAAACAAAGCTGATGTCAGAGTAACTACTTTAGCAGTTAGCAGGAGCATTCATTAACTGTGCTTGAGTATTGAGTATCTGAAAACTTCAGGGAATCAATGAACTCGTAATAATTAAAACTCTGAAGAACATTTAATGAGTTATTCCTGGATGTTATCACTTTCCCTAACTTCTAATGGACTGGAATTTTTTTTTTTTTGTTGTTATCAAGTTCAACCATATCATCTTTTTGCGTTACAGAGAGAAAGCTGAAACATTCTCAGTTAGCTGTTTTAATAACCATTCTCTGCCGTTTTCATTTTTACTATGTTTTCACATAAAGTATATATTCTGCTTTTATTTTTTAGGCTTCAGTTTTCTCTCTTCAATCCCTTTAACTTTTCCTATTGATTTTCTACATTTGACAAACACGAATCTACATGGTTAAAGATTGCAGTGCAATTTCCCACTTTTCTGATAAATTTCCTGCTATTTTTTAACTTTCCATTATCAACTGAAACAGTGTAGGTGCATACACATATTTAGTTTATTTCTTTATTGAAGAAGAACAGCATTTTGAATCCCCTGTAATCTGTGTAAAAATGCTCAACTTTTTTCCATCTAAAATGTATTCAATTTTCCCTAACTTTGGCATTTTAAGAACCAAATAGATTATTGTAGTGGAACCACAATCTGCTTGTCCTAAATTAATGTTAGGAGGTCACAATTACTCCCAGTCTCTAACTTTGGCTGAAAAAGAGTGTTGCTTTTATTCAGAGTAGAGAATGATCTATATTAAAGGCAAACATGCTTTCAGTTATCACACAATTTTTTTTTTTAAACTCTAATGATCTGTCCATTGCTTCCATAAAATCACTGACAGCATGTCATATTTTCCTAATAACAAATTTTTCTCCAGTCTCTATAGTTTAGCAATAATTTCTGGTGTTTATAACCATGTAAGTATAATGACTAGCTTTGTTCCATCTAAATAAAACTTTCCCATATATACACCTACAAATATAATCAGGTTTTGCAGTGGAAATTCACAGAAAAGAGTTAAACACAAATTCAATGCAGAAAATGCATTCCTGGTTTCATACCAAGTACTGAGTCTCTACTCACACTGGAAAATAAAGAATAAAATGTAAGTTAAAACTAATTTAATTAAGATTAATTAACTGAAGACTGAAGAAATTTTCATCTCACCTCATCTACACCATTCCAGAAAATTACATCTGAATGAACCAAAAGGTATCTAGCTAAACAATCTGGTCATATTATTATTACACAATGACAAATGAATAAGACATTCAAACCTGTACTCTGTTGAGTACCATGAACCTGAGGTACAAAGAACGAGAAGGTAGACAGTCACAATCTTCTAATTAGGCTACCTGCTGTTTTGTATCCACATGAGTTCAAATGATACCAGATGTAAGGTTATAAGCATTTCTAATGTGTGCATACAGTACAGGGCAAAGTGAAGGAAATTATAAATCTAAAAAATGCATTTTAACATGGCACAAACAACTGCATAGTGCATGAAGAGAGGCAAATGGAAAAACTTTCAAAAATACATTTTTAGGGAAGACCATTACAAAGATGCTAATTCTGATGATAATACATGTCTTATTTAAAATTCTAAGAGCATATATTACTTCAAACTAAGGGAAGCCCTTCCAGGATATATAATTTCCACTGATATCACAACTTCATTAAAAACAAAAGCTCATGCTTATCAAATCTGCACACTAGGTTAATAAAATAGATTGGGATATTCCTTCTTCACTATAGTGTTTCTATCTATCTGACAAAGAAAATACTCCAGGAAATCGTGGAGGTTCAACAACAGAAATTTTGGCAAAACAAAATATTCTCAATATTTATTTTAGATACTTCTCAATGAAATAAATTAATGTAAAATATAACAATGGACTACACGAGGGAAATTAGATGCATTTGCATGTCTCTAAGCAACCACCACTAATGTTGTGGTGAAATTATTAAGACTAGATTTTGACCTAGGACACAATGTTTCAGGGAAGTTTCCTAAGGCAGCACCTTTGAAACAGTTTGTTCATCAGATTCCTCATTGGTAATAATCAAACAGAAGTCAGTGTCCTTAGATGCTGCCTCTTCAATAAGCCCACAGAGCAGCCCCAGCCACTGGGTGATTATGTTGTCAGACAGCCTACCATAGGGTGGGAAAGTGAGATTCATAACTTCCTTGTGCTGAGACTACACTGTCATTCATGGTTGGTATACAAATATGGACAAAAATTATTTGAAATAGTAACATATGCTCTTGAATATCTAAACTGTTTCCATTTCAACCCAGAATTAACAATTGACCCATAAAATTCACTCACCCTCTCTTCGATTAAGCCTTGCAAAGCCCGGGCTGTGACTGCTAGACAGCTCTGATGAACTACTGAATGATGACTGAGGCAAAGCAGACATCAGCTGATCATCACAGTTATCTGCCAATGAAAAATACCACATTCAGGTTAATCGGACAGACACCGCTTACTGGAACTGTAACACAATCAACTCTGCATCTGAGAGCCGCGTATCTCTAAATATTTCCTCTTGCTGTATTACTTACAGCAACATCAGTACTGAAGCACACGTTTTGGGGGTTTTTACCTAATATTTCATGAGACTACCAGATGATAATTTATCATGTTCTTTATCCAGCTGTTTTTACCAACTTCTAACTTAACTTCTGAGATCATAGCAAGAAATGGTTCACTGTTCACTATGATTTACATGAATAGCAAGTGACACACACATTCAATTCTGTGTTGCAGAACTGAGCTACAACCTCGCCGCATGCTTTTTATTTACTTTTGACCTGATGCCAGCACAGGTCATTGCAATCACTTTTAATGTGCAACCACATTTAAAAAAATTATAAAGCCAAGCAAACTGAATGAAATTGAATAACAAAGTAATTGCCTCCCTTTTAAGAACAGTAAACATGACAAATGGACAATTTTTCGCCTTGCAAATGATACATGTGTTTGATATAGACACAGTAAAACAATCATTGTCTCACAATTATTAGCATGCAAATCCTAACACCATACAGAATAAAACCTGAGTGTTTCAAAAAAAGAGGACTTAACTGCAGTCCACAATCAATTGTGCAGAAACAAGCAAACGCTAATCAATATTCTAGCTTTAAATGCCTCTCCAGCTGAATTACTACACAGGATATGTGTTCATTCTCCATTTAAATTTGAAATGTATCAATTGAGAATTGATATCTGATCTAGTTTAGCTGAAGGAAAATTAACTTCTGGGGATGGCATCTCTTTAGACAACAGATCTCCGTTTAGAGAAAGAATCTAATGATTTCTTTAGAGAAAGAGGAAGTTTTGACAACTTTTAGTCTTTTTGAAGTGTAAATATTCTTTGGATGTAACTAATAATTGACAAGTCACAGGTGAATTCTTCTTTTTCCAACTGTTCTATTTTTCTACCAGGTTTCACTATCAAAAACCTTAAATATTAATGAATATAAAATCTTTTCTTTTAATTAATAATTGTTTCTGCTAAGTAATTATATATATTTCTAATTAGCAGTAAGACTTTTATATGAATGTCCCAAGGGGACTTTTTTATCACATTCAAAAATATTTTTTTATGTCGTTTAATTTAGTTGTTCGAGGAAAGCTCTTTCTAAAGGAAAGGCCTAGTATTGGCCTTGACTGTTGGAAGTTCTTTCCTAAATCCCATAAATAATATCCATTCACAATAAAAAACAGGTTTTAATAATTATTCTTGATAAAGTCACATATGCCATATTTTACCAAATTGAGAGTATTTCACTCATGAAAAAAAAAAGAAATAAAATTATTCTTACTTTCATATCTATTTCCTATTCTAGGTTCACACAATAAAAAGAACCAACTTTTATAACTACTCTTTAGTGTCTAACTGCAAACTCATTTTTTCACTTCATTATCCACAGATTACATTTACAATGGTGAAAGAAGCTTTTATACTTAGGACAAATTGTCCAACTGGTAAGCACAAAAAAGAAAAAAAATGAAGGTCTTATGAGTAAATGCATTGCACTGGTAAGTCTTAGAAAATGATCTCATTAGTGAAAGGCTTCTTTACAGAACAGAAAATAGAAAGAACTTATTAGTCATAAATTGCATTAGAAAGAGAAGAATATGATGATGCTGTGTTTCACACAGAGAGCTACTTACACTGCTGATGCAAGGGAACACTTCAAGTGTCACTGATCCTTTTTCTACTGCCAAAGCCTACACTGTAAGTCTAGTTATCAAGATGGATATTAAGAGGAGAAAATAAAAAGGCATTTTTATTCAAATCTATCTGCATTATATACAATCAAGGAACCACAGAATCCCAGAACAGTTTGAGTTGGAAAGGATCTTTAAAGGTCATCTAGTCCAACCCCTTGCCATAAGCTGGGACCCCTATTATGGATCAGACTGCCCAGAGCCCCATCCAACCTGATCTTCAATGTTTCTGGGTGTGCAGCATCTACAGCCCCTCTACCCAAACAGCACTAGTGTTTTACCACTCCCATCAGAAAAAATTTCCTCCTTGTAACTCATTTCAATCTACCCTCTTTTGGTCAAAAGCTATTATCCCCTGCTCTATTGCTACAGAATTTCTTAGTAAGTATTGAAAAGGCCACAATAAGGTCTCCGTGGTGGCTTCTCTTCTCCAGGCTGAACAAACCCAACTCTCTCAGCCATTCTTTATAAGAGAGGTTCTGCTCCATCCCTCTGAACATTTTTTCAACTCTCATCTGGACCTGCAGCACAGGTCCATGTCTTCCCTGTGCTGAAAATTGCAGACTGACTCGCAGCAGAATGTCTCATCTCTCTCAAATGCCTCATATTTTAAATGTTGTTCTTCTGGTGAGAGGTGGCATGTGTTATGAAATGAATCATCAGGAATGAGAGCATGCCATTAATACATAGAAGCACTAGTAGATAAACAACAGCAGGCACACTACTTTTAAATCACCCCTGGGTATAAGGCTTCACAAATTTCAATTCAAAATTTAAAAAAAAGGGTACATTTCTGCTGGATGGATGGATGATACATCTTCCTTTGTAATGTTAGCTTCTGCCAAATAAATTTTTCACCTTTTTTCTTTTTAATGTACATGCTGGACAGGAATCAATGGTACTGAATTATTCTACCCAGCTGGTCTAATACACATGTTTTTGTGATACACATATTGCTTTGAGATAATCCCAGATGAATTCTATGAGCACTTAGCATTTATCATATAACAGTTTATGTCAAACTCAATTTACAATAGAAAGACACATAACATTTTGAATATTAAAAAAATGTATTATCCAAAATTCAGCAGTCCATGATATGGCTTTTTGCCTTTGCACAATATAAGAAACAAGCAATGTGTCACAAATATATATACCCTGAATAATTATACATTTCTTTTACAACAGCCACTATGCTTTATTTCAGGAAAATTACTTCATATGAACTTCTGCTTTATTGTTTAGCACATGTAGCTTAAAATATATTTTGTGGCAACTTCCATTGTGCAATTTAATTCAAAATTCAGTATTAATTCCAGAGTGAAATCAAAACATTCTGTAGAAATTGTGAAGAACCAGATGGTCAGTATCAACTTGCTTCTCAATGTAAATGAAAACAAATGAAAGAATAGTCTCTACAGAGTGACAATTCTGTATGCTTTCACTTACATTGGAAGACATTCACACAATGGAAACACTGCTTGAATTCAGCGCTTTTTCACATGCTCCCAGTGACTCTTCATTTCTCTTGGACAGCCTTCCACTGTTAACAGAACACCTCTCACTGCTGAAGGCAATGTAAGGCCTTCTAGTGATATTTCACACAGCTTCTCTAGGGTAAAGGAATACTTAAGTAGTCTATTCTAATATGAGATTTAAAACAAGGAGTTTTAGTTAAAAGTTTTCCATCATATAGCATTTATTACATTTTTTGTGACAAATATATTTTTGTCAACAATACATAATGATACCAAAAGCAAAAAAAAGCCCTAGGTTTCTGCAATATGCACAAAAATCTGGTAACACATAAGGTTTAGTGAAGGAAAAAATATATTTAAAAAATACATATTACCTGTTATTCAAAAAAATTTATTCAAGTTATATAAAGGCATGCCTTTCTATATTCTGCAATTCTAGTGCGAGTTTAATGAAGTTTATAAAGCAACTGAGGCATTTTAAAGGGATAAAATTCTTAAGTGATGTATAAATAAAGTATGCCTATCATTTCTCTTCCAGCTCCAAATAATATCCCATTATGCATACTCAGAGTAAACCAGGAAATTTTTAATATAAAGCTACTATAAATTACATAGATCATGCCATATGAACTACAAAAAAGGAGTTAATATCATCCTATAATAATAACAGCTCCAATAACAATAGCTATCATGACTACATAATAACATTATGGTTAATCAAATAAATTTTGTTTCTTCTACCAAAGCAGCTGCTTGCTGAAATAAAAATAGTAATAAAAAAATCAGAATACTAGGACAATCTCAGATTTATTTATTCAGAATGCATAAGTGTATATTTTAATTTCCATGTAGGAAAAAAAACCTGATGTAATTTACAAGCATAAACCTCTGTGAAAACTTCAAGAATATATGGCACTGATTTTATTTTGAAAGGAACAGTTTCTTTATCTGAATTATCAGCTTGGTCCACAATAAAGACAAGCAGATTTTAATGCTTTACAATTTGAATGCAAATTTACTCTAAAGTCAACATATATAAGTAAATGTCAATATACAGCACCTGGCTACTACAAGTTGATGTGAAAAATTATATTCTGATCATAGCTATCTAAAAAGTACATGCATTACATTGACACATTGACTCTACTCATGACATATCTTAACTCAAACTAAAACATCCCAACCCAAGAGCATACACAAATTAACATATTACAATTTCACTTATTTAACTTTTTAATGCGATTATTTTCAGTGACTATATTGTTGCATACACCTTTTTTCCCCTTAAAATTCAATTTACGCCAAACTCCCCCAACCAAAAAGAACTAACAAATCCTTAAATAACTATTAAACCTCTCATAAGGCAGGATAGAAGTGACGTAGAAGGAAAAAAAAAAAAGATTATGATGTTTGACTTCCCTAGAAACCTATCAAATTCATTGGTTCTATGAAGGACTCAAAGAGAATATGACTTCCTAAAGAGCAAAGCAGTACTTTAAGTTTAAATATAAATAAATCAATAAATTATTGGAGTAGATCATGTGAACACAAAACAAAAGAGTGAAAAAAAATCAAAGAAAGTTTTGCAATCTTTTCTCAAGCAGGGAAAACTACAAATCATCAGGCAAGTAGAATAACTGAAAGCAACGAGAAATGTAGTCACAGTGGAACAGAATAGAAGAGGCAATAGCTGTGGGAGTCTCTCAGAAGTGTAATAATATTCATCTTTCCCATGCAGGTAAGCCCTAAGAAGGATCAACTTTGCTATCAAATTTTAATATATTAATATCCATGATGAAAAACCTCATGAAAAGGAATGAATCTCATAAAGGACATGTCATACTGTAGCAACAAGACTAATGCTTGCTAAAACCTAAAAAAAGGTGCCACAAAACCTGCCCTCCAACAGGTATTTATTAAATCTTTGGTTCTGTCATGTGCACTTCAAAGTTTCTTTTCCCAACACTGTGAAGACCAAATATTGTCTGTCTACTCTTTTCAACAAAAGAGACTTTATTTTCCCCAGGAGTGAGCACCTATGTCATTTTACTTAATAGAATTTTTTAATATGTTAATTGTGGTAATTTAGTCTTTGGTCAGTGTGCAGGCTTGTAATTAGTTTCAAAAGATTCACTGAACTTAATGAGATTCCTTTGACATAGATAAAAGAGATTTCCCCTCTCCTTGTTTTCCTGAGAGGTATTGACCATTATGCTGGTCCCAATCTTAGTGAAATCTTCATCAGTAAGAGAAATGAGGAGAAGTGGACAGATTTACAGACCATTAGACCTTCACAGTTTCAGGCCTTCTAGCTACACAATATGCAATGCCACTTAAGATGAACCCAGCCTGTCATTACTGCTGCTGCTATATGCTTATGCCTGCATTTGCTTCCTGGACAGGGATAAATTACCCTTGTTCAGAGAACCTAACTTCTTTATCCCAGGTCTACTGCTGGCTATTTGTAGCTAAATGTTTAAAAAAAAACTCACTAGGAAAGTTGCAATGTTTCATTCATGCCTCCTGATAGCCGTCAGGGTTTTCCATTCTTCAGTTCAGTTTATGGAACATATTAGAAATTTCCACACCATTACACTTCAACTGCATGTAGTAGCCAAATAAGTTCATAATGTCTTACTTCACTAAGGTTTTCTGCTGCTTGCTTCCTCAAAAGATGCTAACCTTTCAAGCTGAAATTTTACTAGTGACAACTCAGTCTGGTTTTATTAATTTATTTTTTATTTAAACACAATTTTTCATTAATAGATTTCACTTATTTCTTGGAGGCAGTGGAGAGAGAAGGCAGGGAGTTGAGTGCCCAAGATAAAAAAAAAAAGTTTTAGGATTTTGAAATAGTTTCTCTGCAAATGTAGAGACTTTATCAAGGAGATATCCTGCATGGCAGGGCTGATGATTTTCTTGAATTTGAAACAAAGTCTTCCAGTCCTCTGATAAAATTTTTATCTTTTCCAGATAGCAGTTAGCACAGATTCAGCACAAAATTCTGACACTTAGCAGTCAATTGTTCCTTTTATATTCACATCAGGCACGTGACTTTTACTTTAACAAAACACATAAAATGCTGTATTTCCTTCCTTTCGAGGATCCATCCCTTTTTCACAATTGCAGCTATTTCATGCCAACAAGAAATCAAGAACAGCGAGTACAAAATGCCAAATTTCATCTGTGTTCACAGACAACCTTGTTATTCTCTGGGGACATGAAAGACTTTTTGTGAATGAACATGGCAAACTTAAAAAGACAAACCAGAAGGAATAAGATAAACACTGCAGTTATATAGATCACAATTTAATTATATAGGAATGGAAGGGATACAAAAACATGTTTCCCTACAGATATTTTCAAAGATTCACACCTTGCAATGTACCTTCATTTGCTGGCATGGTTGTTATGGGAAATTATGCCCATAACATAAACTGGAAATTAAGCTTTCCTAACGTTTTTATTTGATTATTTTTACTTCTTTGTTTTTATCTGATTACATTATATTTTTCTACCACATAATAGGGAAAGGGAGCATGAAAAATCACAGAGTTCTGAAAATCCATAAGCAAGTGAAATAAAGGACTTCTTTGTTCTTAGTACTTAGAAACCAGAAACAAGTCAGAAACTCTCCTATTACCTGACATTAAAGAAATACTGATAATGACTGAATAAACTCACCCTTGATTCTCTTGGTCTTTTCCAGAAACATTCAGACAATGATTCAATGCAAGGCATGTTCTATCACTAAAACTTAATTCCTACTACCATTTGAAACCAGGAAAGTTCTTTAACTTTCTTGCTGAATAATTAAATTTTCACCATCTTAGTGCTATGCCATTGTGTTCTTTTTAATAGGGAATATTTTATTAGAAATTAATTATTTTCATCCAGAATAACATAATGTTTCCCAAGATCAATTAAAGCCTCTACCACAAGGGAGGCTATTACACATATTGTTACCAGAAGTATGTAGAAATTTTTTTTCTTTTTTCTAAAATCAGCAGATGCAGAGAGAATTCACACAAACGGGAGAAAGAACTGATTGTTTCGATGAAAGCTTTGACTGTGATTTAATTACATCAAACTTTGCTCATAGGTAGAAGGTTTCACTTACATTACACTTCTCCCAAGCAACAAACTTCCCATTCCTCATTCTAAAAGAATAAAAAAAAATAGTTCCTATATAACAAAAAAAAAAAAAAAAAAAAAAAAAAGGCTTTCACAGGGAAACATCAATACATCAATGAAATTCAGCAGTGCCTAAAAAAAATTTCAGATCCCCCCCTGCCATGACTTTGGCAACAGGCTCCTCACAATCACTTCCAAAGGCTAGTTCTGCTCTGCTTCAAAGTATCTGACAAACAATGAAACTCAAGAGGGCAGTATAGATAAAATCCTTGTTGTCACACTGGAGAAAAAGAGGAAAGAAGTGTATGCACTTAGTAATTTCAGGATTAAAAGGGTCAATACCAAATTGACTTCTCTTACAGACTGTAAAAATTGTCCCAGTAATTTCTACCTACACACACACCATCTAATAGTATTTCACAGTTGCAAATTCCATTTATAAATTTAAATATCTTTACTGCTAGAGAATAACATTTTTTTTCCAGATCTGAGATTTTTCAAGACAAGATTTAAAGTTTACCTTCAGCTGTAAATTTTTGGATCTTCTTGTCGTGTCTCCATACAAAGAAAATAATCTCCTTTCTTCACTATCAGGTGTATTATTTCAAGTGAAAGTTTATACCAATGGTGATAAAATTACTTCAAGAATTATTTAATAAAATAAATTGTTTTAGTCTTATCCTGTAAGCCTTATTTTTCACACCCTGTATTGCTTTGCAGGCATACTTTGAATAGTCAGCATTTGCAGCTTTTTCTTGAAGGAAAGGTACAAGCAGAAAAACTGGTCAATGCTCTGGGCTGAAAGCAAATTTTTATCAATTACTTTCATATACCATGTTTGTCAAACTTGCTTCTCAAGGCCCAAGACGGTGTTCCATGAGACACAGAGTATGCTTCCAGCCATCCTGTGGTTGTTTCCACCACTGTGAGGACAGAGCTCTTGCCTTGGTAGGTCTGCAGGATTGTGATGTAACCAATCTACCAGGCTTTCCCTTATTCGTATTTTGACTTGAGCTGAGCTCAGTTAGAGCACAGTGCTAACAATGCCAAGATTGTAGGATTGAATCCCTATATGGATCATTCATTTAAGAGTTGGACTCAGTGATTCTTATGGGTCCCTTCCAGTCCTGAATATTCAGTGATTCTGTGACCATTGTCCACCACACCACAAAGACTTTACTTGGTCTGCTTGATCCCAGCACATGTTTCACACTTATGGATAACCTGGCATACAGAGTCCATGGGTAAGTCCACCCCTTAACCACAAGCCCATCTGGTGATTGCATTTCTTTCCTGATGACCTGAGGCATCATGTGCCCATGAAGTCAGAAATAATTCACCCTTATGTTGTCAGTCCAAATACTCCTGAGACATTTTAATTCTGGCAACTCAATCCACCCGCCCATTCTTGAGATGATCTTCAGCAGCTCGACTCTTGGGCACATTTGCATCTCATGATGCACTCTTATAGCCAACTTCTCTACCCAGGCAGTGACATCTTGTCACAGTTCAGCAGCTCAGGTGGGTTTGTCTCTGCTCTCCCAAGTGGTCTTTTCCCATCATTCCAGCCACCTCCACAGAGCATTTCCCACCATCCACAAGTCACCACAGAGGTAGAGTGCTGGCCATTTCTCTTTCAGCAATATCTAAAGCCAGGATTTCAGCTCTGACTTGATCCATCTTGTCCCTCAATAGCTTTTGCAACTTGTCACACAGAGCATCCATTTTTGAAGTATCCCTACAGTATGGCAAGAACCATCAGTTCAGAGCATGTATCATTTTCATTTTCAGGAAGCTGATTATATTTTGGGGTCTTCTCAGTATGTCTCATCTTCCACTCCTCCAGTGATGATGGTCCCAAATTTTTGCCATCAGGCCAGTTAGTGCTGACTTCCAAGATCCCTGGGAGATTGGGTTTTCCTATTTCAGTTCACTATGTGAACAGCACAACCCACTTACTTCACATTGTATCAGTGTCATGGTGTGTGGAAGGGATTTTGAACATGCAGACCAACACTGTCACTCAGGCTGCCAGTGGGAGCTGTGCTTCAGTGCCAAGTGCTTCTGAAGCAGTTCTAACCCCTTCATAAACTGCAATTATTTCTTTTTCATTTGGGGTGTAACAGGCCTCAGATCTTTCGTATCTGCAACTCCAGAGCCCCATGAGTCATCCTTGAGTCTCCCTGGATACTTTTTGTCAGTCTCCAGAAAGGCAAATTCTCTCCAACTGCAGTGTAGAGCACATTTTTTATATCATGTCCCATCCTGACTGGC
This sequence comes from Cossypha heuglini, assembly GCA_027576195.1. Lineage (NCBI taxonomy): Eukaryota > Metazoa > Chordata > Aves > Passeriformes > Muscicapidae > Cossypha > Cossypha heuglini. The sequence goes on from JAODKT010001744.1 coordinate 33,582,624, forward strand.
TCAAGGGCTACTGTCCCCATTTAATCCCCCACTTAATTTGCTCAAAAGCTTGTTGTTGTTCAGGACCTCACTTAAAATCATTATTTTTCTACGTCACATGATAGAGAAGGTTTACAATCTGACTGTAAACTGGAATATGCATCCTCCAAAACCCCACAACACCTATGAAAGCCTGCATTTCCTTTTTTGCTCATTGTGGGGGATATAGATGCTATTTTGACCACATCCACTGGAATCTGATGATGTTCATCTTGCCATTTGTGCTGGTTCTCTCCAGTATAGGGCTAATTTTTGCAGTAGCCAAAAGGAGGCTGGGACATTCAGGCTATTCTGTACCACATCATGTTAAACCTGGGTACAGGGAAAGGGGATCTCTTTTTGGGAGTATGGCAGACGGGGTAGTTAGTCTATTTTGAGGGGTTCCTTTGGTGAGCTATAACATTTATTTTTTTGTACACACTGTTGTTAGTGTTGTTGCTATTATTGTTTATTCCCTTATCTCATTGCTGCTTCTCATAAATTGCTCTCATCTCAGCTGTAATCTCTACTTTTTGTACCTCCAATTCTCCTGTCCGGCCTGCTGCAAGGGGGAGAGGGAAGGCGGACGGGAGCAAGAAAGCAGAAGTGTAGTTTGGAGAGTCGCAGTAGGAACACTGAATTGGGGAGTACTAATCCTAAACCATTACATCAGTTTATTCCTAAAAACTGAATTTACTGGAGAGGTCCCTTCACCTTGTTTCCTTTTATGGCAAAACCAGCCTTCAGGAGGATTTTAATTTTCTTCTCTCCTTCCTCAAAACCTTCCTCTGCTGTGTTGCCACACACTGCAATGTGAGCAAGTGTTCTGAGCCTCACCCTCTTCCAGTGCAGATCAATCCATGGCAAATAGTGGGGTTGTGTTCCCAGCTCTGGGGCAGTCAGTTTCAGGTGTACTCCATGGTGAAAGCAAACTTCATTCAGGCCACTGTCAGTTTCCATTCTCCACTGGAGAATTACACATTCCATTGC
>JAODKT010001744.1:33606677-33633455 GCA_027576195.1 Cossypha heuglini
TGCTGCAGTTGTTGTTGTTGGTTTGCTTGTTTATTACACATACTAGTAAAGAACTGTTATTCCTGGTCTCATATTCTTGCCTGAGAGCCCCTTAATTTCAAAATTATAATATTTCAGAGGGAAGGGGTTTATATTTTCCATTCCAAGGGAGGCTCCTGCCTTCCTTAGCAGATGCCGCAACAAACCACAACAAAATATATCAAGATTTTGTTTACTCTGGATTAAGAGACTTATAGAAAGGCAAAAAGTTCGTTTTTCTGGGGTAATTTTCACATTTTTCCTTGCGCAATGAAGAATAGAGTAGTGGAATAGAAAAAAAAATCCAGTGTTACTGATTGCTTGTTCTCAGATGAGTAATAGAGTTCTGTTGAAGTAATGACACACTATAATGCAGTAAATATGAAACCAAGCCTTAGCCTCCACCCTCAAGTCTTAAAAAACTGATAAACCAAATATTTAAAGACTGACCTTATAGTGAAAACCAACATCTTATACCTACTGTTAACTTAAAGTTTGCAAGTGCACTATAATTGAGAACTAATGAGGAACATTTGGACTGTCGACCTTAGGAGTTCCTGCTTTATTTAACTCTATCATATTTATGTGAGTGTAAGATAAGTAAAGCTATTCAAGCTGCCTATGTGAAATAAATAAAAACACAGGTAATGCACAAAGATACTGCCTTTCAACCCATTCCTGGAGTAGAATATTGCAAAATTATGATGAGATCTTTCAAGAAGAAATAGAAATATAAGAAAAGAAAAATATAAGAAAGGAAAAATGTCTTTATTGCACTCCCTCATATTTCAGTAGAACTGAAATACAGTGTTAAATACCATTGCAAAAATATCACATTTTAAAAATTGGTTTTAAAGAATTAATAAGGCCTTTGAGGTACAATTTAATTTTCAATTTACTTGCAAAATAAATCTTGCAGTCCAATACCTCTTTTTTCAAGAAGAAAGATTATTTTGAAAAAAATTTGTCTTCATGGTTATAAGACCAGCCTGCTTTGTTAGCTTAATTATCTCAGATCTTATCATTATGTTAATTTTATAGTAGTGAAAAATTTGTGTGAGATATCTACTGTTGTGCTTACTCAAACTATAAATAAAAGGATCATTTTAGGCTGAAGATGGTATCTTAATCTCTTGGTAAATACTGAAATCTCAAAAAAACAGTAGATTAAAGAACTATGGGTTCTTTTTTATTTCTGACGAGTACATTGTTCGACAGAATTAATTCATTTTTTTTTTTGGCCCTAGTTTGTCAAGTCTTTCCTCACCCTCTTCAACGAAGGCAGTCTTTGCATGGAAAGGACATCTCTTGCTGGACATTTTTATTTAGTACTGCCTTCTCACATTTCTATACACAGCTGTAAAAATCACTGTGGAGACAAAAAAAGACTATGCTGAGCTGCCTATTTTATCTTTTTGATCTGTTTAAAGAAATGTGATTCACCTTTAGAGAAAACAAATTGAGCGATCTAATAACACAGCAGAGTGCCTACAAAAACACTGAATTTCATTATTGCTTGATGAATTTACCTACGATTAAAACAAAACTCATCATTGCACATAATGCTCCTGCTCTACCTATTAAAGTATTATCTATCCTTTTTCTCTTCAAGATAGTACCTAATTATAATATCAAACCAAGTATTTCTTAATGTTAGATCAATAATTTAAACTTATGGCGGGGGCAGGTGGAGTGGCGAGGGAAGCAGCTGTTTTGAGAAGCCTGACTGAATACAGCACTATCAGAGACATACATATCTAGAGGAGGTCACGATTGTTTTTGTCCTCTTTTGACATAAACCACTGTCGTCACCTTGTTCAATGGTGTTGCATAAAATAGTTAAAACTTCTACCAGTTACAGAAAAAGACATAATAAAGTGAAACTTTCAGTTATTTGGAAAGGCATCCCTTCTTACAGGTGAGTTCAACATACAGCAGCTGTGAATGACACACCTAAAAAACTCACAGAAAACATTTGTGTGGGATGTTTGGCATTTGGTTTTTTACTGTAAATGCACGTCAGAACTAACTCTGAAACTAACTTATTGTTACTCTGAAGAGTAGCAACAGATATTTTTCTGATCATCCTTCAGCATGGTCTGCATCAGTAGCTGCAGTTCAATCACTCGTGTCCTGTGTTAAATTCACGAATGTCAATGTAAACACATAAACATCAATAGCAAAACCATGTTAAAACTGAGCACAAAATAAACATCAAAGAGAGCTCTGCAGTGTAAGGCACATAAAAAAAAGCTAACGTATGTTAGCAATTTCATTAAAAGAGAATTTAAAATCACAATTATAAAGACAGTAACAGAAACCTCCACTGGTTTGTGAAGTAATTCTTTACATATAGATTTGTGAGTACAGTTACAAGTGCCATCTTGCCACCCTAAAGAATTCATTGATATTATGCATAATATTATGAATATAATGCAAAATATTATGAAGTTTAACCCCTGACTATTAAATGATGAAAAGTTCTTTCTTAGTGGTTTGCTGCTTTTGTGGTTTTCTTCTCCCCAGATTTTGCGTTACCTGACAATACGACCAATGTTACTTGAAGTTTCCCAACAATAAAACCAATTCTCAAATCAAAACCAAAAAATAGCTAAGATGCACAATCATTGTGAGATTCAAAACAAGGGAAAAATCAGGCAATATATTCTTACTCTTTTACAGGTGCTGATGCCAGCTATGTTCCTGCAGAAATCTTTCCTTATACAAGGGTGGACTGGGAGCCTAGAATGGGACACAGACCTAAAATCCTTTAGAGCTGCATGCAGATATTTCATGTCTTCACTGAGATAACTCATTGTTTTATTCTATTGCACCATTAGGAAGATTAATTCTTAAAAAAAATAATTGGAAAGACTTCATTTTGCGCAGCGGTTTGAATACTGGAGTTGCACAGAGGGTGTACAATATCAAAAGCCAGCATAAAAACTACACAAAGTAGTAACACTGGGCGTGTAGTGCTGACATGCACAACCAAGTGCTGACATGCATAACCAACTGTTTTGAGTAAACCCATTTGCTAACATGCAAATGATGTTTTACGGATGGGCTATCAGCAGTACACAGGTTTAATGACTATCAGGCTCTTCCTTTTTTTATGAGTTGTTGCATAAAATATCCAAATATACATATGCACGGCTTCCAAGTTTGAAGGATCCATCTACTCATACCCTGCACATTTCTCACTAATAGTAAGGAACAGTAATGAGCAGAGTGGCCAAAACCTACTGAAGCAGCCAAATCACATGTCAGAAATAGACATAATTCCAACTCTTGGAAAACTTGCCAGGGAAATAAATGAGGCCATGGTAAATGAAACAATCAAGCATCTAAATTTCTGATGTCTGCAAAAGGGAATTGAGGAGTTTATGAAATAAGAGCGTCCCTTACGGACTGGTTCCACAAACCTTTGTTTTGACTGATCATGTAACATTATTTCATATTACAGTAAACCCCACCATTATAAAAAAAACTAAAATTGAGTAATTTTTAAGACAACCCATCCACCCACATACACAAAAAAAAAAAAAAAAAAAAAAAATGGGCCTGGCATCATTCTTCAATTTCAATATTCTTTGAAAACATAGTAGACTAAGACATGGGCATCTGTGCTTTCCCCCTGTCCACATTCTAATCCTTCAAACATGGTGTTATACATAAATTCAGTACACATTTTATTTTCACATTTGAGCTACAAAATCGGACTTCTCACCTACAATTAAAAAAAGCAGTTATCTACAAAGCTACACAAGTACAAAAGTGGAAAGGGGAAAGTCAGATTCTAACTGGTTATCAGTAGTAAACTTGTGATTGAGAAGTAATTTGGTATAGAGAGCAAGATTGCCTCAGAAGGGACTAAACACTCTAGGAGCAAGATTGCCAAATACATGACTCCCTATTGTCTTACAGCAATCCAGGAATACCAGCAAGGTGCCTGGGTCCACATTTGGGCAGCAGAACTCAGAGAAGACCTGGACTCAAGGGTGACCTGAGGTGTGACACTCACAGGGCTGGTACTGGGGCAAGTGGTTAGAAGGCATCTGTCAAGAGGCATCTATGCAGACTTGTTTTGGAGATATTTATTGAAGTGGGATTCTTCTCACTGTGCAGTTCACTAATTATATTTATACATATATATGTATTTAAGCATGAACTTTGTTTAACATGCCTTGACAGATAAAATAAAAATTCCCCAACAGTAGTTTAAGCAGAAGATCACTTAATATTTCAAAAAATGTTTTATTTTCGTCTGAGCCATGCAGTTAGGCTTTGAAAACTAAATTTCTGTTTAGTCTGAAGGAATAACACAATTCTTCTTTCATAAAATTTCCATATTCTAATACTGATAATACTGATCTGGCATAGTATTTCTTCTCTCGGTGCTGATAGATTAATTGCTGGAAAAATGGCAATGAATTATTTGCTTAGAATAAATTTGAGTGGATCAAGATACTATCCGTCAAATATTTTTAGGCAGATATTAAAAGATACTATAAAATAGACCACTATTTATACTCCAAGAAGGTAGCAGACTGAGTGATTACCACCCTCTGCTATTTACCACCTATTTACCTGGTTATGTTTTATGAAAAATTACTGTTTAAGAAACATCCAATATTTTAAAATGTTCTAGTCTGAAAAATAGATTTTGTACCAAGCAGTGTCTGATTTTCTGACTGAAATTGTCCACTACTGCAAAAGTGGTTCTAACATATTTTTAGCAAGGGGGTTTCAAAGTCAGAATTCATCACCACTTTCTCCTACACATCGCACTTTACTGGCAAGAGACAGGGTAGGAAGAATGACAGAAACATTTAAAAATTTTCATGAGTGTGGGTCTTCCAGGGTTAAGGTTAAATTTATTACATTCATCCGTTGTGAATTACTGAGAAAAGGACACATGTCCAGACTGGGATGCTGTTTTCCAAATGTACTTCTACATTAATTAAATCTGCAAAAATAATATAAATAATTAAATATCTATGCAATCAGTAAATTTTAACATATGAACAAAAATTCAAGTGTGAAAGATGAACCTCTGATTTTAAAAAAATCTATTGAGACAGCATTAAAGCATTCAACAAGATAAGGATACATATAACTATAAAGGCTAACATGTAACTATGAACATCACATTCATAGCACTGGTAGATTTTTTAATAATGTCTTTAAATCTGTAATATTCAAGTATGCACAAACACACACTGAAACTTGACATAATTTGATTCTACTCAACATACATTTTCAACACCTGCGGCATTATCTTAGAAACGCTTCCACTGAGACATTATAAAAATATATTAGAAACATCAAACCAGAGACTACTCTCTTCAGTACCTCCATCACACATACACACTTTACTAGAGGTGAGAGTTAGATCAGAAAATTCTCTTCCTAGAATTTCTCAATCTGTCCTTGTGTAGAACATCCACAGAGAATATACTACTATACAAGAAGCATAATATTGTCAAATTTCTATCTAGTCACTGCAGAGATACAAGAAGAGAAGACTTATTTGCCATGGTAGATTCCCTATCTCCACCCATCCTCCCACCCTGCCTCAACATGACACAAGATGGTGGAAAAAGGTTGTTTTCTACTGCAATTTCCTAAGTATAATAAAGTTCAGCATAACTGCGAATCCATCACTCATCCATCACTCTAAATTTGGGGCAGTCTGACTAGATATCTACCACTTCTGGGCTACAAAGAGCATATTGGCAGAGATGTAGACAATTTGCAAAGGGTTCAAAAATAGCAACACTTCATTGCAGACAGCACAGAAATGTACATACGGGTACTTGCACATCAGTCTTGGTTTTCCCCAGTCTATGCCTCTTAAATTCTTTATTTTCCTGTCCACAGAGAATGAATCAGAACACAGTAAAGCACAGCTATACAGCATAAGTATGATCTATGAGGTTACAAAAGTCAAAACAAGTTGAGTAGAGTGGTCTTTGAGCCCTTGCAAAAGAAAAACGAAAAAAAGAAAGAAGTTGTCATACCCCAATATACAAGGAGTAGATGCTAATGTGATATTCCATAAAAAAACCTTACACACTTTCTATCTTAACTGAAAGGATTCTTCTGTAGAATGCTATGGCTATGTTTAACCTGTCACCCATGTCTAGGTGAGAGCTTTACACTTAATTATTGTTATATGTACTGCAAATTTTACCCAAATATAAAAGCACATTAATACTCCCTTACAGTAACGGTGGGTCTATCAAAACATAACAAAGGTTTGGTAGCTGATTAATCTATCACTGAATTCCTTCTGTATTTTATTTTACTTGACATCCAAATAATATTTTTACAGAACTGTGCCCTGAGAAAAACCCTGTCATAGTCTTTTCTTGTGCCACGCTAACCGCTGCTATCTAGATCTTCCAAAAATACACCAGGAAACGAGATTACAAAGCACCATGGTTCTGCTTGTCCTGTTTTGCAAGGAGAGAAATATATTCAGTGACATACATACGTTTACAAATATGTTTTATGTAAGAGCAAGTATATTAGTAGTAAAAATGTGGAATACTATTTGTGAACAAGTTTTATGATAATCCCTCCTTTCTCCAAGAGGTTGGTTCATTCTCAGTCTTAATTACTGGAGGACAAGTCTACCCTTTGGAAAAACAGTCTCCAAAACAGACTTTGCTTGAGGACAGAAATGTAATCTCTGATGGGTATGGTGGAGCTCCAGAGCGGGCTGGCATGGTGCAATTGAAAAACAGCCCTAAAACTTCCACGCTCAGGCTGATAAAACTGGGACTTTACTGAAAACATACTTTATCAATTGCAGCACAGAGCTCAGCAATCGTCATTGTGCTCCATTGCATCCAGATAGTCCTGAAAGAATTTAGTTTTAAGGGCTATTTCACCCTTGAAAATAAAAATCAATCATCTTGATAGTTTTTTTTTTTAAAAGTTACCATTGGCTCAGAAAAACAGCGGTAGGTTTTGCTACAGGCAAAGAAATTCCCCAAGCACAGGAACTAGCTAAAATTCTAAATTCTTTTTCTTCTCATATTTATTTTTTGTCAAGCGGGACAAATGAGTTATTCTTGTTTGTTATAAAGTTGTGTATCAGCATCCTCGTAACAAGGGATAGTGAAAGGACTGGTACTTAGAAAGGAAATAAAGAGTTAATTTCAGTTATATTCAAACTATGCACCATATCACTTTTGAATGAATATTCAGTTCATTCTTTCTAAAGCTTTTATTCAATATTTATTTAGGCAAAGCTCCCATTGATTTCCCTAGGAGCTTTAGTTATAAAGAATAAGAAGAGTGAGATTCAGTGCTATTTTTAATTGAAACAAAAACAACTCCCCCCCAAAAAAAAACAAACAATCAAACATAAAACATTACTAAAGATTGCTTATTTTTCTAAAAAAATAAGGGTAAGCAAATCCCATTATGATTACAAAACTATTGCAAACTAGACTACTCCATAGCAGATAGGCTTCCTGTCATTGATTGGAGTGAAAGCCACAGTTCACTGGCTTGAAGTATTAAAAGGCTTCCTAATCTAAATAACATTCAGTCTAGATGGTAGAAAGGCTTTAAAGTAACCATAAAAGTACCAGGATTTTTTTATTTGTTTTATTATTGTTTTATGTAAAGAAATGCTGTAGGTATTTTTTTTTCATATTCCAGTATTCTGTTTTTGGGTTTGTTTTTTTTTTTCATAATAGTGTCTCTTTCACTTTATGTTTTCTTTAGAACTAAAAAAAACCTACAGGTTTTGACAAGACTGGGGTTAAAATGGAGCTTTAATCATGGTTTATCAAAGGAGTGGAAAGATCAGACTGTCTCAGGTGGATAGAACAGTCAGTTTCGGCGTATTTAATTTAATGAGATTGCACTTTACCAGGACATTGTATACGGTCAAAATATCTATTTCACACTTTTGGGAATGAAAGACGGTCTCACTGGTAGGACATTTCCAGCTCCTCACTTAGTCCCTATATTTTGTCTAGGGCTAGCAATAGCAGCAGCCTTAACTCCGGGGAAATCAAGGAGAACCTTTGTTACCAGACACAGGAAAGGGAGACTCAGGGAGTGTTAGCAGCAAATATGAATGAGTTGCCAGGCATAGCTGGTGATTACTGTACAAGAGAATCAATACAGCTTGGTATACTTTTTTCTAACACTTATTTACAGTAGGATATTTTGACAGAGCTGGAACCCATCTCATCTAGTGTAGATGTCTACAAAGCATACAGACGACCTAGTTACTTAGACTCTGTCATAATCAGTAGTGAGCCAAATGGCACTTTTATACTGAAAATCGCCTTTGCATGTGATTTCTTCCTTCCAGCTTTGTCATGGCTTCTCCGTGTAAGATATAATTCTTTCTTTCATATGACTAAAAAGGGATTTAGCTGGCTCAGACACAAATATCAAAGTTTCAGATTTTTAATTTCGGACTGATAAATCCCAATTTTCCTGTCTCTGCAGAAGACAGAAGTTAGTCGTGTATCTCAAAAGTAAGTAATATTTGCAAATAAATTAAACAATGACATTGCCTATTCTCCTGCTCATCTATAATTTTATTTCTAATTCCAAAAGTTTTTGAGCTTCAAGTCGGTATTTTCTTATTAGTACTCCATAGAAGTAAGCATCATCTGACCTCTGCCATAATTAGTAATCCCGAAGAAACCAACTTTACCCTCTCCCCTCAAAATTTTCAGATAATTATAGAGTATCCATATTGAGCACATCCAGTCTAATATAACTTGGGACACAGTAGAATGCAACAGGTGAACTAAACAAGTGTTTTGGGCTCCCTGCGTGAAATTCAGTTTGTCTAGAGCATCACTTCTATAAAAAAGTTTTTCAAAAGGTTTTACTCCTGCTGTCTTGTTCAAAACCTCTGCTCCAGGCCTTCTTTAATAACAACATATTCTGTTTTCTGTCCAGGTGAGGTTTATTAGGTTATATGTCATCTACGTAGTAATTTTTGGCACCCTGTTTAACCACGTACTTTATGAGATTTTCCTTTTTCTTTAGGATTTTTGGTAAAGGTATTCCTTCACAGTGGCGCTGAACAGGTCAAGCAAATACAGATGGGGATTTCTTGTGGCAAATATTAAACTAAATCAGAAGAAAAAAAATTATTAAATCTTATTTTTAGGAACAACTAAGGTTTTAAAAAACACTTAGATTTAGACGAGGACAGAGAAACATCTGAAAAAGTGCAAGATCTTCAGCTATTGGCTGAAAAAATAAAAATATTAAGTAATAAAAATAAATTCAAATATTCCAACATGCTGTTTCTAATCTACTTTTCCCTCAAGACCCCATATGCAAATATTTTAATTTCTAAAATAATATTATAGAAACAAACAGGCACTCTAACAGCTAGGAACAAGCAATAACTTATTCTTGAGCACAACTAAATAACAGGATCTACTTAATGAAAAGTTATTAGACCCGCTACCCAGATGGATAGATTTTCTAACCATATTTTTTCTCTATCCTTTGAGACTTAAAGCCCTAGAGGCAGTTTTCTTCACTTGTTTATTAAATGAGTATGATACTTAAACAATAATTCTCTTGTTCCTAATTTTAATCTACTTAAAATGAAGTTTCCAGGATTTCAATCACTTTTCAAATTATTACATTAAAAATTCTCATTAAGTAGAATACAGACAGTATGGTTTTTAGCTCAGGTCCACACAATATTTTGGTTACTAAAAAATAGTATATCAATTTGTAGTAAGAGCTTAAAACTCTCTTCTGAAAAGCAAAATAAGTAGACACTAATCCTCCACTGTGTTTCACAGATTTAACTCGAGGTTACTGGCCTTAACTTTAACTGATAACAGATGACCTACAGAGTATTCTATAGAGTGTAACATTACCTGTAATGGTCTACTTGCACATACATAAAACACAAACACATGACATATAAGTAAGAATGATAAAATACATAGATATAAAACATTGCAGAGGTAAAATTTGCAGAGTAAACCACAGTTGGTTAAACCCAAGCAGTAAAGTAAACAGAGCAAAACATTTTCATCTCGACAGCATGCTGTTCCTCCTATATGTTTTATGTTATTTCCAAATTTGGAAAGACAGCCCTTGTTATAATGATATTTATCAAATGCATATCAGGATTCTGAGAAAGACATCTCTTCTTCAATTTTTAATCTAAAAGTCACACATAGGCCCTGACGGCCAAAATTACAAGTTACAAAGAAACCTTATATTTAAGGATTATCAGATCAATTCACCAAAACACTTAACAGTGCAAAACAAAAGCAATTGTACAGTTGTACAGAAACTCATCATAATCAATGTTTTCACTATGTTTTTGCTTTTCCATCCCACTTCATAAAACAACTGAAAACTCAGAGGGAAAAGCAAATTTAAACTTTTCAGTTCAGAAACATCTTAAAGATAATGTGCACTTCTGGAGTCAGTGACAGACACAGACATGATTAATTTTAGTACTTGTTATTTCTTCACCGTTTTTAAAAAACTGCCTAGAGTGTTCTAGCAAGGAAAGCCCTTTGAATTAGTGATGGCTCTCACAGCTCCCACCTCTGTTATCACCCTGTTAGTTGAGAGCAGCTAACATTAAACATTAAAACTACTGAGAAGCAATTCTAGCTTTCCCACAATCCTACACAATACTGCACACTAAACTCTCAGATCTATGAGCAGCACAAATGCACAGGTTTATTTTGGGAGGAAAGAAAAGAAATATTGGAAAGATTTAATGCTTCTTGATTATTCAATTATTCTTTGATTTGCTTGTTTGGAGTGAGGAGGTAGCAGGATTGAGAAGAGATGGGGGGGAATATTTGGCCTATTTTTTCTCACCTGGACTTGTTAGAAGGTAAGATTGAAGTTTTTTCAGAAAATGAATCAGTAGACAGGTACTGGCAAGTATACCATATGAGATATTGTGCAGGTTTTGGCTGGGGTAGAGTTAATTTCCTTCACAGTGTCAAGTATAGGGCCACGTTTTGGGTTTGTGCTGAACATAGGGTTGATAATATAGAGATTTTTTTGTTGTTGCTGCTGAGCAGGGATAACACAGGGACAACACTTTTTGCACTGCCACAATGACAAGGAAATTGAGAGTGCATAGAGGGCTGGGAGGAGACACAGCCAGGACAGGAGACCCAAACTAACCAAACGGATATCCCAGACTATAGGGCGCATATAAAAACTGGGGGAAGGGGGAGGAAGGGGGTGGTGGGAGACATTTGGAGGGATGCCATTTGTCTTCCCAAGTCACTGTTATGTGTGATGGGGCCCTGCTGTCCTGAAGATGGCTGAACACCTGTACCTGTCCATGGGAAGTAGTGCAAGCATTCCTTGTTTTCCTTTGCTTGGGTATGTGGTTTTTGCTTTTTCTATGCACAGTTACAGAATTTCAGAACATTTTGAGTTGGAAAAGACCTATGAGGGTCATCAAGTCCAACTTTTCTCAATCCACTGGTTTTCTATCTTTTACCCTTCCTCATCTTTACCTGCTGTTGGGGAAATCACTGAGTGGCTGTGCTGGGCTTGGTCGATGGCTGGAGTCAAAACACCGCAGACATGTAAATGTAGGACAAACTATTTGTTTGTGGATTATTTCTAATGCAACAGAGAAATGTCTGGAAAGAATATTAAACTTGATACTATGATAGAAGCACACGTTATTTTTGAGACTTTGGCAAATCATCTTAGTCAAAAACTGTCTTTCTTGTGGATGAACATAGATGTAGGTTTACGTACTCTTACGTAGGAAAGAAAGAACGAAAGCAAGCAGAATGGCCATGTCTGAATGTTTATGAAAACATGAGGAAGTTAGTGCTTCCTTTGAACCTTTTGACTGACATTTAATCAAAATACAGTATGTCCTAACCTACACAGCAAATGTAACAAATAATTAACATGTAACCTACTTCATTTTCTTCTTGTGGTTGATTCTATCATCATTCTATCTCTGAGAATGTCATTATCTGTCTTTCACTTTCCTCCAACCATGACTTAGCCAATCATGACCAACTTCACTCCATCCATCCAGCTGACTGGGCTCAGGGACAAGTATATTCCTGGGAATTTTAAAGCCTCGAGTAATGGGATGTGAATTGTTGATTATACTCAGTGCAATCAATCCAAGGCTTTTCTGTGAATTCTAAGCCTTTAAAATCTGAAAAAAAGATTGATATATTTTTCTTCTGGTATTAGTTTAGATTTCATATTGATATAAGTTTTTGATGTTACCATGCAAACAACATGCCAAATATACCAGCGATGTCTGTAATGTTTTATTCATGTAAATAATTGCCCAGAGATGGCCTGATCTCTGATGAGAGCTCCATTGCTCTCTCATAGCAGACACAGATGATAATAAACAGAAAATAAATATTAATGAGGTTAAAAGAAAATTAAGGAAGTGACTACTTTCTCCTCCCCTCCAGTTCACATCAACCACAAAGTAACAGTAAAAGAATTACATTTTAAATTATATTGTTTTTGATAAACAGCACTTAAGTTTATTTTTAATATGATTCTATATAATTGTCAGAGAGTCTATGGAACTGTTTAGTACCAATGATTAATGTCAGAATGGTATTCATTTCAAAATTAATATACAATGTTTTCCTTGTAGCAAGTAATCCCTTCCCAGGGGATAATACTTGTACAATGACTTGCATCTGATGGAATAATCATCGTATGTGTTCACTCAGTCCTCTATTTGAAAACTTCAGTTTCATTAATAGTCATTCTCAGTCAGCTTTAGAGAGGTCCTCTAACCTAGCATTAATGAGAAATTCCTGTTATATAAAATAAAATCAACAGCAATCATAGTAGCAGTAGTAGAAATAATAACAATAATAAACATTTATGTGTTTGTAGAAATTGTGATCATCATAGTACACGTGAGAAAATCTGAATTCACGAAACCTTCTGTAAAACTGGGGAGTTTTAACAGAGGAGTAGGTATGCAGAAGTGAGAATTTGCATGGAAACTCCCCAATTCCTCTTTATTTCCATCCACTGTAACAATTTCCCTTAATAATTTTCAGTCACAGCTGACTTGATGTGTATAGAAGGTTTAATTATGTTTTCTGCAACACTTAAGTTTTAGAGAGTTTAAAAAAAAAACCCTGCACCTACTGGAGTACCAATTTCTGGCAGGTTCTCAAGTGATGATTTAGTAACTTGCTGATTTACAACAGCAGAGACAGTTACCAATAAAATAAAAATGTCTCGTAGCTCCAGTGGAAAAAACTTACAGCGATACTTACTTTGCAGGTAATCTTCTATTTCAATCTTCCATTGAAAACTCACACTTGGCCTTATACAATTACTTACTAATTGTAAGTGCTGTGCACTTCAAACTTCTTTCAAATACACTGGAAGTGCAATTCTTCAGGAGGAAGAAAGTATCAGAAAGCTCTAAGCAGCACTACTACAGAACTTTTAAAATATTTGAAATTTCAGCACCAATTATTACTTGTCTTGCTTGGAAGTGTCAGTGTTAATTTTCAGAGGAACAAATAAACCACAAAACAAGACGCTAGAAATAAAATTTCATGTTTTAGATTGCAAGGTCTGTTAGCTCCCAACAACCTAAGAACTTCAAAATAATTTTACTCAAAAGAGGAATATTGCAATTTCCTTAAGACAAATAATTTTGAACACATCAGTTTTTGATCTAAGAAATTTTCTTTGGACAAGTGACTTAGTAATATTACCAATGATGCTTCAAGATGACATTCAGTCTTTTCTTACTGGCCACTGGCTTTAAAGTCAAAGCAAAACTAAAGTATTCAGGATCTATTTCTAAAAAAAGAAACATAAATTAAAATAAGAAAAATATATTAATATAGAGGAAAAATTAAAGACCTTGCATATTGTCTTTGATGATTGGCAGCCTACTGGAAAATCTAGCCATCAAAATTCATTCAAGAAAATCAAACTTTTCCTAGTGTTGTTAATATGTTTAAATACATTAATGCCAATAGTAGAAGCACCTACTGAAAAGGATTTCAATTCCTGGCTAACATCACAAGAAGAAAGGAGCAAAGTAAGTTCAGGCAGGTAGGTAATGGCTCCTGCATGGATCCACCATAATCAGTAATTATGAAAAACCTTTTCTCCTAAGGTAATTTTTTTAATTGTAACACACTAATGAAATTCATACCACAATACTTCTGATGTAGACTGTCACTTCCAAAACAAACTACCTCTCCTACAGAAATTTTCATTTTCAAAAAAATATATAAAGGGGTTTTTTTTCCAGATTAGATATTGAAAATGAACAATATGTGTTAGGCTGGCCAAGTTCTCTTCATCGTTTATTGTTCATTGTTTAACTTAAGTAATTTAATTTATTCTTCCCTTAATAACATCTTGCCTGTAGCATGGGTGCTTGCATTTTCAATTCAGATGAATGTTTTGACATAGTAGGTAGGATTTATACCTAAATAAAAATACTTTACATTTATAAATAGCAGCATATCTGTTCATTCAATTCAACCATTTGACACAGGATTTTGCCCTGTTTTTGAGATGTGTGTGAGCAAGACAGTAGTTTATACGTGATTTGTTTTATCCTTCAGAATTCTATACTGGAAAGGAGCTTGAGCCTCTTCCTCAAACCTTGCTTCCTAAATTGTAAGAGTGACCTCTAGTGCTTTACTCCTTTGCTGTGTGATTCAAGTCTTTTTTGCAATGGTTTTAATATGCCTCCCTGTAAGCAACTGATTTAGTTTCGTGCATAGTGCCAAATGCTATTAATGTGCAATTCAATTATCATGGTCTTGTGAAAATGGATGTATTCATAAACTGTACAATGCAGAATGATGAAGAGAATTAAAGCTGTGACTGGATTGCAGCAGGGTGTTTAACAAGAGGAACTTAGTATTCATGTTTAGGGCTACACTATGCACTTGAGTATCAAATGAGATATCATTACTGAATGACAGCACAAGATCATTTTGGTGCTGCAATGTGAATGTCTGGCTCATGGGAGCATGTTTAGTTTACAAACCATCCATATGCAAAACCCTAGGCTATAGATCCATTGAGCACTTCAAACTTCTCTGCCATTGCTCAAATGTTTCCAGGGAGCTGTCCCCTGTCACTGGGCTGTAAGGTTATTCCTGAACATTCCTCACTGCTTTGGCATGCACTTTCTTCCCACAGAAGCATTACTTCAGCCCTTCCCATTCCTGTGATGCACAACCAGTGCCTTAACAGGAAGGGGAGAAAATATGTTCAGTTCAGGTTATGAGCATCTGGCATTTAAGCTACTGCACTACCACAGAACACAAAATGAAATCCTTCAGCTGAATCAAATGGAACAAGAATAACTCAGTTCTATTACTGAATCATAAAAGCCCTAAAAATTAATTTCTTAGTAAGTTTTTTTCTTTCTTAATTTAAAGATAATTAACCTAATTCAACAGAGATTTTCAGATACAGATATATATGTATGTCTGTGTGTCTATCTATGTATCTATCTATCCATATATATGTATATATATATATATGTATGTATATATCTGATTTACCTCCTAGAGAGCAGATTGTCCTTAAAACTGTAATCATGGTCTTTATTTTGGGATACCACTCCACTGGCTAACTAATTTTTAAAAAACCAACTTTCTATTGTAACTGTTAGCATTCTCTTTTGTAGTCAGGCATGAACAATACTCCCTAAGCAATCAATGCAGAGACCTTAAAGTCTTGCCATCCACATTTTCCCCTGTTACATACATTTCTACTGCTTTTGAGCTGCGCTGTGACTGCCATTTAAGTTGAGTGCCAGCTTAATCCAGGATATGCAGATACCAGCTTTCAAAATTTTCAAATGCTAAAACCCACTACACAATAGAAGCATTGCACAATAGAAGTCTGCCAGTAATATCCATGTAAGACACAATTCCTTGGAAAATACTGCACTTAAAAAGAGAAAAGAAAAAATGAAAATACAGCTGAACATGCATCCCTTAGCAAAATGCTGCTTTCAGATACTATAATACAGCAAGATTTATAAACAACATTCTGTACGAGACTCTTGACAAAAATCTATAGAAGAGTTTAGAACATTTTCAGGCTAGCAGTTTGCTGTCATAATTTCAAAGCATAAGCGTTTGTTTCAAAAATTATATTTATTCTAAATTAAAAAAAAAAAATCCCAGAAGTTTTCAACACACTCTGGATTGAGTTTTAAATCATATGCAATACTTACATTTATTCCCTGCCACTGCCATGAGCTGGTGATGAATAGACAGGAGAAAGAGCAGCTTCAAGAATATTTCAGTGACAGAATCCATGTTCACATTCATTGAGGCACCCAAAAGAACCAGAGTATTCGGAGACAGCTGTGCTGTACTTCAGTTCTGCTCCTGCCTCTTTCCCACCGCCTCTCTCCGCCTCTTTTTTGCAGAGCTTCCCAGGCCAGACACCTCAGCCGAACGCGCTCCGCATCTCCTGGCACACGCAGCCCACCTCCGGATCTGCTTCTCACGCTGGCAGCAGCGAGCCCTGAGGAGCAGGAGCGAGCTCTCCCCGCCGCTGCCACAGAGGCACTCGGGGCGGCGCGGGCAGCCCGCCCGGCTCGCTCTCTCGCTCTCTCGCTCTCTCGCTCTCTCTCTCTGCGCCGCGGCCGGCGCGGCGCTGCCCTTGACAGCCGGTGCCCTTCGCTGCGGGAACGGGGCATGGCAGGCGCTCGGTGTGAGCCCCCGCCGGGGCAGCGCGGCTTGAGCCGTGAGCGCGGATCCGCGTAACAAACGGGGAGGGGACACAGGGTTCGTTAGCGCCTCGTTAATGCGCTAATTGTACTGAACGCGCTGTGCGGTCAGTGACGTTCATAAAGCGCCGGTGGTTGTTCTAATTGCTGTCCCGCTGCCCCCGCCCAGCTCGCATGTGGAAGACGTTGAGCTTCCTGGTGGCGCTGCCCGGCGTGTCTGTGTGCATGCTGAACTGCTACCTGAAGGCGAAGCACGAGCACGAGCGGCCCGAGTTCGTGCCCTACCCGCACCTCCGCATCAGGACCAAGGTACTGCTGCCCGCTGTGCAGCTGCCCTCTCTCTTCTCCTCCATGGCTGCACAGCTTCCTCTGACACTGCCACAGACGGCTGTGGTACCAACTCACGGCTGTTTCTGAGGCAGTAAGGGTTTATCACAGCTCTGATGAAGTACCCATGATATTCACAGGCCTTCCCACCCCAGAGTGATCCTCCTAATGTCTTGCTGAAAAATGTTTCAGTCCTAGAGCTGCCTAGAGCTTAAACTAATACAGATCTTAAAGGTAGCAGTGGAGATCCCAAGTGCTCAAAATTGGGGTCCTCATAATACAGCACAGTGGATGTTAAAGTAAGAGCAAAGACTGTGCTGTTTAGAGACTGTGGCTCCCAGCTAAGGGGGACAGTTTTCCAGCTCTTGCTTCCTACATCCTGGGAGCCAGCTTGCTTAATTCACCAGACTGTCAAGCTGTGTGATCATAGAATCATTTAGGTTGGTAAAGTCTTCTGAGATGGAATCCAACCTTTGACTTATCTCCACCGTATCAACCAGATCGTGGGACTAAGTGCTACATCCAGTCTATACCTGAACACCTCCAGGGATGGTGACCCCAGCAACCTGGGCAATTTATCCCAATGTTTAGCAACCTTTTTGTGAAGAAATTTCTCCTGAAATGTCCAGCCTGAACCTTGAGGATATTTCCTCAAGCTAATTGCCTGGGAGAATTGATGTCTGAGTCTGTGCTGTTCTTGGTTTGAGGTGCTTGTAGGGGTTGTTCAGGAACTGCCACTGGCTTATTTTCTTTCTTCTTTCAACAGCGTTTCCCCTGGGGTGATGGAAATAAAACTCTGTTTCACAACCCCCATGTTAACCCTCTCCCAACTGGTTATGAAGAGTAAAACCAAGATCTTGACAACAGCCAGAACTTTGGCTCTCCCCATCTGGAACCAGAATGTTGAGTGGGAACCATAGTTTCTGGGGTCATAGTTTCAGAAACTCTGTGTTTCTTCTGCGATGAAGCTGAGTTGTGTTGTGGCCCCCATGTGCACTTGTGATGGGGTCCTTTAAATAAACAGCTCTGAACGTGAATTTGGGATTTGACTTGTTTACCTGAATCCTTAGGAGTTTTTTAGTTCAGTGTTTGCATAAAGCATTAAGGTTTCCCACAGGACAGAGTGCAGGAGCAATGGGGTTTGACTGCCTGAATGGTAACACACATTCCTGTGTCTGATAACACAAACAGGAATGCATTTGCATTGGGCATTAATCAATTTCTTATCCTTCATGTTTGGTTTAACTGATGACTCTAGACTCACAGTCAGAAGAACAGTTATGCAGATTAAAATTCAATATATAGTGAAGCACATTCTCCATGATCAGCTTTTGCAATATTTATTAACAGTCATGAAGGTGGTTTTTTTCTTGGTCTCTTCTGGCAGAGGGAGTGGTAGTAAAAATGATGTTGAGCTAAGCTCTGCCTTCACACTGTTCACCTTCAGCTCTCAAATTTTCAGGTACATCAGCACATATTTTGCTCACCACTCTGCTTTCCATAAAGCTGCAATCTGTATAAAGTCTCTCACACAGGTTTTGCCAAAGAAAACACAGTTTTGCTCTACTGCTTATGTTTGTATAACATGTACTGTGTCATGCAGAAGCTGCTTGAAGTAGAAGGGATTAGTGAGCCAAGAGCCTGAGCCTGTGCCAGTACAACTTTCATTTTCAAGTTTTTGCTTACTACAAGTCAACCATTTTCCAGTTCTTACTATAACTTCTATATTTTTTGCACAAACTTAGCTCTATCTCAGCTATCATCAATGTGGTTCTTCCCAAAAGGTAGAATGCAGCAGCTGCTTTGACATCTTGCTGTTGAAAGGAGTGATGGATAACAAGAGAGAATCTCAAAAGTGGGTACTGCAGGATGCCCTTCCCTATGTTTCCATGTGATTTTTTTTTTTTTGGTCTGCTTACCAGTAAAAGATTGCTGAGACAAGTTTTCCTGTGCTGAAAGTACAAGGCACTGATAGGCACAGTTTTAAAGCTGACAGTCACATCACATTTAGCCCTACAAGAAGATCATAGAAAAGCAAACTGGTTTTGTGTGTTACTCCTTAAAAAAAGCTACATAGTTGACTGTCTCCAAAATGCTGTTTATACATCCTTCCCTTAGACCCATTTTTATTTATACCTGAGTGACACAGCACTCTGCCAACAGCCTGTTTTTTCAGTGTTATATTTAACCCCTGTGCTGGCACTCTGGAGCTCTCTGCACCTGAGAACAAGAGTGTGGCTCACCTGGGTATGTGACTGGCACAGGAACAACAGCCTCAGGCTGCAGCAGTTCCTGATCCTCTGCACAAGGCCACAGGACTCTGGGCTCTGTGAGGGGCTGTGGTATGGACAGGCCAGCTGTAATGTCTGAGAACTGCACCTTTTTAGTTTTGGGGGCTTTTTTTAAAGTAAAACCTTTAAATAATTAGTAGGAATTAAAAGGAGAGAGTGAAGCTTTCTTTTTTGCTGTAATTCTAGAATTAAGAAGTTATCTTTTGTCCTCAGGCCCTATTATATTTTACTCTTTCACCTGTGTGGGTGTAAGGAGAGGGGCAAGCTCTGCCCCATCCCCATGTGAGGATCAAACCACAGAAATGTGTAATGCTAAAGGAGAGAGGATTCAAGTTCATGGATGTGTTGGTACCTCAGAAAAGGCTGAAGTAACCTCTGCATTAAAAGTCTTCTCTTCAGCTGCTGAGCAGGCCACTTCCATCCCTCCTAGGGGGTCACAATCAGACTCTACTCCACAGTTAACTACTTAAACAAAATATAACCTGGTTATATTTATTTTAGCCAAGCTGTTGCAGGTCCACTAGTGCTTTTAAATCATCTGTGTAGCCGACACAAAACAGTGCTAAGCCCTTCAGTGTTCAGGATGACATGAAACTAACTTCTTCACCAAAAATTCAGCAGCAGAGATAATAGAAAGTACATTAACCCTGTCATATTCTTTTAAACACTTCAAAGTGTTATATAAATAAGCAAAAGAAGTCAGTCACAAAGAAACCATCTCAGCCCACTCCAACCAGCATTCCCCCATTACCAAGTACATTCAGTAGGAGTTAGGTCACATGGATTTTTAAGCCGTTAGATGCTGAACTGCTTTCACTGGAAAGGAGGCAGCAGTTACCACATGATCCAGTCGGGTTTTTTTCTTTTAGCTGTTTGTTTTCAAAAGCAGAGAACATATGTCACTTCCTAGAAAGAAGTTAACAAAGGTTTTATCCAGGTGGCATCTGTGGTACACCTGGTGATGGTGCTTAGTCCAAAGGCTCCTATTAATGACTCCACCCATACAGCCAACATCAAGAGGAGTTTTCACTTTTTCCTTTACTCGGGCCCATGAACTCCAGGCCCTCAATGGGTATGTCCTTTTCCTTGATTGCTTTCTGAAAAGAAGAAAAAGAAAACCAAATAATTAAACTCAGCACTTCTTTATAGGGCTCCATTATACTATCTTTGGTACAAAACCCAGAACCACAGAATCAAGTTGTAAAACACTTCTGAGATCATGAAGTCCAACCTATGACCCAGCAGCACCATGTCAACCAGACCATGGCCACACCCAGGCTCTGACTACACCACCTCCCTGAGCAGCCCATTCCAACATCTGATCACCTTTTCTGTGAAAAAAATGCCTCTGAATTCCAACCTAAGCCTCCCTGGTGCATCTATAACTTCTTGTCCTATTGCTTGTTGTTTGAATAAAATTCATCTAAAAAAAATGAGTGATCTAGAAAATGTAATCTTAAAGGGTAGTTTGGATAAAGCTTCAATGTTACAGCTGCTGAAGGTCTGAGAACTCACAGAACTACAGTCCGTCTGACAGAGCCGTGCCGCAGCCTCTACAGAGCGGCCTTAAGAAGTCATGTACAATAAAAATAGGAGACGCCTGTAAAATATTCCATGTCATGACGGACAGACACGGGGCGAGACAAAGGCAGAGCTGCGTGCGGGGTCCCTGGTGAGGCCTGAGGCTGCTCCTGGACGGCGCCGGAAGGATCAGGGCGGGGGGACGCTCGGCGCAGGGGGTGAAGGGGGCCGGGCCGGACGCACCTGCACGCAGAGCTGGTAGCGCTTGAAGAGCTGCCCGCAGGGGTCGCCGGCGCTGTCGCCCTTGAGGAACTTCTCGGCGAACCAGCGGTTGAAGCACTGGTCGTACTCGCGCTTGAGCTCGGTGCACGCCTCGCCCACGCTGTTCATCGCGGCGGCCGCGCCGGGACAGGAGGGGTCGGGCCGGGCGCACAGCCCAGTGACGCACATCCGGCGCGCCGGTGGCGTCACGCGCGGGCTGTGACGTCAGGCGGCGGAGGCGCGATGCGCGTGCTGTCCCTCGGGCGGTGGCTCCGCGCCGGGTGGGTCCCCCCGCGGGGCCCGGCGAGCCGGCACAGCGGGCAGCGGCACAGCGGGCACCGGCCACAGGCACCGCCGCAGGGACCGGCCCCGGTACCGCTCCAGGTACCGCCCCAGGTACCACCCCAGGTACTGCTCCAGGTGCCGCCCCAGGTACTGCTCCAGGTGCCGCCCCAGGTACCACCCCAGGTACTGCTCCAGGTGCCGCCCCAGGTACCACCCCAGGTACCGCTTCAGGTGCCACCCCAGGTACTTCCCCAGGTACTGCTCCAGGTGCTGCTCCTGCTACCGCTCCAGGTACCACCCCAGGTACTGCTCCAGGTACTGCTCCAGGTACCACCCCAGGTAACCACCCCAGGTACCGCCTCAGGTACTGCTCCAGGTGCCTCTCTGCCCTCGCTATGTGGGACAGCAGGAACAGGATAAAACACCAATTAATTTCCCAAGAAAATGACAGCAAACAGCGTGTCCCTATCAGTGGCTTGAATTTGATGACCTTAAAGGTCTTTTTTCCAGCCTTAATGATTTTAGGATTCTTTATAAACTCCGGTTTTGACGTGTAACAAGTTTCTATTTAAAAGAAAGTAGCACTATTAAACTTGTTGATTTTTGACTTTTTTTTGTCTGTACTGATGCTTTTGTACAGCAGAAAGTGTCAGTGGAAGTGCTGGACCACTTGGAGCAGCTGTCCCTGGTGGATTTCCGGGATTCGGAGGGCGTGGAGCGGCTGCAGAAAGCGATCCAGTTTGCTGATCAGCTTCATGAAGTAAACACCGACGGCGTGGAACCGATGGACTCGGTGCTGGAGGACAGGTAGTGAATCATAGCAGCCTCCTTTTATCTGTTACTGCATCCAACTGTTTGCTTTTGTGACCTTTTTTTCCTGGGAATCACAATCCATGTGGCCCTTTTGCTCCAAATGTCTTCCTGTGGTTTTGTGTGGGAGAAAGTTGTCATTGGCACATGTAATTTTTATGTGTGAGCAAAGCAAAGGTAAACTTGAGTTCTCTAATCTGTCTTAATTGTCACACTGCTCCCCAAATCCTTGCAAGTGGCATTCTTGGGTGCTTCAAAATGTTCCAGTACTTGTCTCAGTGTTTAGGTAAGAGACCAAACCAGATTTAGAGATAAGCCACCCTTCCTACTTCATATTCCCAGAATAGTTTAAAGACAACCAGTCATCTTTGTCCTTCAGGTGTCTGTATCTCAGAGAAGATGATGTGACAGAAGGCAACTGCACCAAAGAGCTGCTGGAAAATGCCAGAGAGACAGTGGAGGAGTATTTCGTAGCTCCACCAGGTACTGAGTTGCTTACAAAAATCTCTTAATCTTGCCTGAATTAACCTGAAGAAAATAACCTGCCATAGCTGCATTTACTTTCAGAAATACTAGTCAATAATAGGGACTACTAAAAGAAATTACTGTAGCCATCTGTGTAAAACAATGTGCAATTTATTGGTCCAGAAGCAGTCCAGAGGCTGACCTGACTCTGAATTTACTGCACATGTGGAGGAATTCCTTACAGGAAATCATTCCTGACTTTCTCAGGATATTTAGGCACCTGTACATGGAGTAAACTAGAGCAGGGTATCCTGTCCACAATAACTTAAAGCTGATCTCACACATCTTGTTTTCTGTTTTCTCTCAGGTAACATTCCTTTAGTAAAACTGGAAGAACAAAAGACTTATCTGCAGGGCTCTAAGTGACAGCCCAGAGCCCAAATGCCCTTTCAGTATTTTATTTGGGGAAAACAAAGTTTTGCGCAGTCACGGCTGAAACATCCTGGCACGGATTTTGGTCAAAAGAAAAGCACTTGCAAGACAGAAGAAAGAAGGTGTAAAAGTTTAGTAGTGCTGCTGAAACATTCAATGTCTGAAGCTGGATGGCAGCATGGCAGATGACCTTGGTGTTTTTATTTGGCAAAGTGAATTTGCTGTCTGGAGGTGAGAGCAAACCCTTGTCCCACTCTTAATTGTGCAATTCTTTAATATTTGTTTAAGCATCCATAATATACTGACATAGTTGCATAAAACATGTAATTACTATGATACTTGAATTCTTTCAAAGGTATTGAAATAAAGCCTGTATTTAAACCACTAATCCAATCCTCTGCAAAACTGTAACACCGTATTATTTCTTCAGTCTCAGACTTGTCAAGATTCAGACCCTGCAAATGCTGAAGTTTGACAAATATACAAGCTCAGCCTATAAGTAATTTATGATGTGTATATAAATCACAACAAGGAAAGACTTCAAAGTATCAATCAATCAATATGATTAATACCACAATCATAATATCAGGTAATGCCCATTTTGAGAAGTCCCCCCTTGATCTATCCATTTTGGCCTCCTCTTTGACCATCAGAGAGAATGGGGACAATATTATTTACACAGAAAAAGGAGGAAGAATTTAAGAGGGGACTGCATGGCTGCAGGAGCTTTTAATCCAAAATAGCATCAAGTAACTATTTAAAGGCAACACCTAAACCAACAATTTAGACAAGATGATCCCACATTCCCAATGCAGCTAAACTTAAAACTGCCAGTTCAGTGCTGCTCCCACACACTGTAGTGAGAGAACAGACTGCCTGGTGCTTGTTCTCTGCAGCCCAAACTGCATTTAAAGTGGAAAACACACATCTCCTTAATGAAGGGGTTTGATGCAACTTCACCACAAATAAGGGAATTACAACCTTGACTCAGACACCTGCAACCACCAAAAAAAAAAAAAAGCTCACAGAGGGCAGATGAGCTGCCTGTGGGGCAGGGTGTGCCAGTGCCTCAGTGGGTCTAACACTGGTGGTGCTGAGCCCCACTGGGCCCTGGCTGCACTTCAAGAGAGGGAGAGACAACCCCTCATGTGGTGGCTCATCTGTATTCACTGCAGGACTCAGTAAATGGATCCAGTTTCTCTGGACACCATGGAAATAACCTCACATTTTTCCACCACCACAAACCTGTGGATATAAAATTGGATTGGAAGCTCTTGCATATAAATCCCAGGTTTACAAAGAGAATTTCAATGTGGAGATTTCTTCACTTTTGTGGAAAGAAAATGGAAGTTGTTTTATTGCTGTTAATGATTATTTTATGTTTTGGTATTAACTAGGAGCTCCAGGAAAAATCTCTGTTAATACAGTGACAGGTTGTGCAACACAGAGTAAAAAACCACCTCACAAAAAGTGCTTACAGCCTAACCTCCATCTGGGAGAGGAATCTCATGAGATGCCTTATCCATTACCCAGTTTGCTTCAGCACCTCCCCTACCCCAGCTATCATCTCCTGTGTTTATTTGTTCTGCCTTTCCCTGCAGCTCTGTCCTGAAGGAAACTGCACTTTTATATTCTTGATTAACAAGTTAGGACTTTAATGTATCTCAGGCTTTAATGTTTCTCATTAACGACGTGTATCTCACCCACACTGACATTTCCTGCAGTCGTCATCACAATTGTTCCTTCAGCAAACCATTTCTTAATAAATACAGAGATATTTGCCTGCAGCTACCAAACACAACCACCTCCTCAGAGATTCATGGGCGTTTCTGAAGTTCAGTGGAAGCATTTGGAAGATTGTTAAATGGTTCCATTCTGTCAGCACAAAACTGTCCCATGCTCAAAGAACTACTGCAAATGCTGCAGATACTGAACACAGTTCTGGAAATTAATTACTTACTTTGGCCCCAAGACCACTCAAAACTTCATGTTTCTAGCACACAAGCAAATTTGTGAACTGTATCTCTAATTGGAATGCTAAAACCTGGGAGTCAGGAGTTATTCCTGAGATATTTTAGAGTGACAGAAGTATTACATTATGCAGTTTCAATATTTCTGGGGGCAGTATATTCTTCTGAGGTTGCCTTAGAGTTTTCAAAAGCAAAGAGTTGCTTGCAGTTACACTGCTTTTGCTCTGAATGACACTGAGCAGGTAACTACACTGCATGAATATGCAAAATACTTACATTTCAAGTGAGGTGAATGACTGCTCTTGAGGTGGGTTTTTTAAATTTCTACAAGGAAATGGGAATCCTACCAACCAGTATTTGAAAACCTCTTTTAAGTCATCCTGTGTTGTTTGCTGTAGACATGGTTCAGAGTCCTGTTATTAACAGATCACCAGTGTGGAAGACTCAACAGCAGTGTTCTATCTGCTGACAAATGTGCAAGCAGAAAGTGCCCCAGGGAGAGTGAAACTAAGAAAACAGAGCACTGAGGATCTACCAAAACATCTTGCTTCATTTAAACAATAAAAACCCAAACAAAACCAACCAACCAAAATAACCCCCAAACCAAACACAAACAAACAAAAAAAGGCAAGAGTTGCAAAAATAGCAAGGTCTGCAAAAGATGGTATAAAAGTCTGATAGATTTGTTTCACTAAAGGAACAGTTTGCAGCTAACTTGATCCTACCTGGTAAACATAGGACAAAGATTTCTATTAGAAGTCACTCAGTGTGACTTGAAAAGACACAACTGAAAACAGACAACAGGACAGGTTGCCATCACAGGACAAGTGCCATTCACAAGCTGTGGGACTCCTTCCCTTGACATGGGTGGGCTTCACTCTCAGTAAAGGGCATATTACTGAAACAGCTGCCCCAGATAATATCCCAGTATTCTTTCAGTAATATCACATACTATTGAAAGGGCTATTCCCAACAAGAGCTTTTTCCAGAGAGAAACAAAGTCTGTTGCAGAGATTATTGGTTAAACTCAGCATCTATGTGATCCAGGCTGGGGCAAATAATAAAATGGCTTCTGGGGCCCATATATCAACTACAGAAAGGTGTTTTGCAGAAGCTGGTGGACACATTACAATGCCTTGGAGACGAAGCATACTTTAAGGAACAAGTTTTTTACTCAGGATCACCTGATGATGCCACACAGGATCACAGAATTAAATTGGAAAAGACCTCAGAGATCATCGAGTCCAATCGGTGACTGAACACCACCATGTCTACCAGACCACGGCACTCGATGTCATGTCCAGTCTTTCCTTAAACACCTCCAGGACAGTGACACCACCTGGGCAGCCCCTTCCAACGTCTAATCACCCATTCTGTGAAGAAATTCCTTCTAAACGTCCAACCTAAACCACCTCTGGTGCAGCAGACCAGTAGCACGGGAGTCAAGACTGGAAGTTTTCCATACACAGCCCAAATCTACGTGACCATCCCCAAACACGCGCCCTGTGTTCCCGTTACCTCCCCGCATCCCGCCGGTCGCCATGGGAACGGACGCGGCGCGGGGCATCCCGGGCCGCAAGACAACGCCGCGGTAAAACCCTGCCGAGCGCCGCGCCGCAGCCAATGGGCGCTCGGGGAGCGGCAGCGCTGGCCAATGGGAGCCCGG
>JAODKT010001744.1:33649470-33668575 GCA_027576195.1 Cossypha heuglini
CTTTTAAATTAAAAACTAAATAAAAAACAACAAAAAAGACCTTTTTTTTAAGAACTTTTTTCTTTATTACATATTTTTTCTTTTCTGACTGACTTTTGTTTAATCTCCAAACTATCCAAATTAAATTATCCATTAGTACTAATTGAGGGACAGAAAAAAGTAACCAAAGCAGTTTTGGGGAGATGAAAATTTATGGAGCAAAAGTGTAACCAAGAATTCTGAAGTCTCTTTTCTAGAAATAAGGAAAAGTTTGCACAGCCTCTCATATTTCTGAATCATCCTGTCATCATTAATTCAGATATGCATAGCTCTCTTTAGAAAAATATTCACAAACTGAAGGCAGCAAATTATGCCCAGGAAATAACACACTGAATTCATGTCAGCATATCCTGACTTTATAAAGAAATTGTGAGCATAAATTTATAAAGCAGTGGTCACTCACTGCTGGAAGTGATCATTTAAATGCTGCAAGATAAAGATCCTTGTGTAAGAGCCATCCACCATTGGCAGTGTCTGGTCTGCTCTGTGCAGTTTTTATGCCCTCTACTCCAGCTTGGGTGTGGACTTTTCTAATTTCTGAATACAAGCTGCAGTGATGCAGAAAACAGGTGCTGTAAAAGTGATATATCTGTTTTCATATGACTACCCAACAACGGGAGAATTGTCTGGCCAGTGATCTGTGTTTAACTCTTTGCTTAAACTGTAGAAATACAGTTCCACATATTTTTCATCTTCCCAGAGATTTCTGCTTCCAACTTTACAAAAAGTACTTAATGTGATATTCAAGTTCCACAAGAAGCATCAAATACTTTGGTTGTGAATGTCCTAAGAAGTGTTTGTTTTCTTCCAGTTTATCCTCTTTTTCACACAGTGAAACTTTTTATTTTTGCTGGAATCATCCAGATTGCAGTGAAGGTGTGCTCAGTTTTCTGCCTTTGAGATAACATTATTGTTAAGGCATAATCCTATGCAGTAAGAAGATCGTATCCTGTAGTTAGAAGTGGTACCCTGTCAGATGACAAATGACAAGGGAAAGTTTTTTATCCCCTAGGACAACAGTTCTACAAAAGATCAGTGGCATGGCATCATGCCATGTCAGAAGAAATACCACAGGTGGTATTTTTTACTTTTTTTTATAAAGGCTAAAATCTCTGGAGGAAAGAGATGTAATTAAACAGGTCTTTTGTGATCTAGCTAGGTTTGCTAAACAGATTGTCTTTCTTGAGCATTTTGATTTGTGCCCCTGCAGCATATAAATGCAGACTTTCAAATTAAGACAAACAAACAAACAAGAAAAGCCACTTTCATGTTTAGTATTTTTAGTGAACTGTTTGCACTTTTTAGGTTTTTTTCAGATTCATGTTCTCTGTGGCCATTTGGAAGACAAATGCTTAAAATTAGGCACAGAATGTGCTCCTTTGTTGACACCTGCATCATTGATTGACCTGGTTTCTAAGTCTTCTGAAAATAATTCTGAGACTTGAAACTGAAGTTGAAATTTTCAGGAAAAAAAAAAATGAAACAAAACAAAAACAACATCACTGACTTGACAGCACAGCATTAGACAGCAAGAGTGAAGTTCTGTTCGTATTAGTAGATAACAAAATCCATTATCCAGCATGATTCAAGAGGAAGAAATGCATTCTAGCTAGACTTATAATGCTTTCTGCATTTCTTGTACCAGTGACTGGTATACTCGTATTTCATAGAAATAGTGAACATAGACATAAAATATTCAACTCAGAATAGTTTGAAGGAAACTTTTGAAGGTCCTCTAGTCCAGACGCGAATTTATGATAAAAATTACTTCAGGCTGTTTGATGTCAAAATTTGTATTATGATATTTATGATTAAAAAAAAAAAGAAGGCTATGAAAGCAACCTACTCTGCTTCTAATTGCAAACCTGCATTAGTGGAAATGTCACATACAGAAGAGCCAAATGATTCATAAATATGTCCATTTGGCTGTGACAGAAATGAGACATTAATTGCAGGAAGGAAAGAACAAATTGGTTTCTGGGCCTTAAATACTTGCTGATGCAACACTATGTATCACATAGTGTTCACATACACTGATTTTCTTTGCTTTTATCTTCAAGGAGGTCCAGATACATAATATGATCTAGAGTCTAGCCCTTGAGTATCAGTCATTGCCTTCATTTCCCACAACTTTGTGCCACAGAACAATAATCTGCTGATTGGGTGCCTATTGGGAAAAGAGTCAAAGATACAGGTAATATTCCTGCAATTCCTATGTCTCCTGCAAGTATGTTTTCATAACTGGAACAGTAAGGGGCACTTACTTAAGGACCCTTCACTTAAATTCTCAGTTTTCTCATATTGGCAGTCAAAGCTGACACTTGGCTTCTTCGCAGAAATTGTCCTCTTGAAAATGGGAAGAGCAGCAAAAGAGGAGGGATTGTTAAATACAATAATCAAGCATCTGATGATACCTTCAACGAGATTCTTACAGACTGCTAGCTTGTGGCTCTGAGTCTGGTAAAAAGAAATTGAGCAAGAGAATGCAGAATGCAAAACAAACACACATAAAAAGCCACGAACCAAAACCACAAAAAAAAAAAAAAAAGTGCAACATAGCTATGTTACTTTTATTCTGATTGCAAAGAATATGCTATTTTGTACAGAAATCTCCTAACCCCTTTCACTTATCAAAAAGCAGATGTTACAGTCTAGAGCCTTCCTTGTAGTTTTTCCTTTATTCATATTCTCTGACTTTTGTCTTTCTTTTTGTTTAAATTCTTGCTTCACCACTAGCTTTCTCTCCATCTCTTCTATCTCTTTGTCCTCTATCCTGCCCCTGCTGGATTTGGTAATTAATTTACCATTATAAGATGTAGTCTCTGCTCTACTTTAGAAATATGTGCAATATAGAATACAGAACATAAAGGTAACTAACCATGAAATACGGAGGTAAGCAGCCATTCTGGTGGCAAAAGACACGTAGTGTTAAAATAATACCAAAAAAGACATCTAAGGTGATTTTAAGAAAACAAAACCCTGCTGAGGTAAAGAGATGTCTCAGACCTAAACATTCATCACTATGAAAGTAATGAAGGTCCCTTAAAGGATAATTACAAAGCCTTTTGAATACTTAAAACTCTGTTAAGGCTCTGAGAAACATTTAAATGGCTGAGTAGAATCACTATAGGACAAAGTATATGGATGGAAAGAAACACACTATCAAGATGATTAGGTGCATTTTTTTACATAGAATATGTGTCAAAATTATTCACATATTAAGATATATATTGGCAAAGTTTGGTCATGAAGGAAATGCCACCTAAACCAGTAACTACAAAGGTAAATTCCATGGAAGTAGGATGCAAAATTGGTATATGTACTTCATAGCCTTATGTAAAACAATTCTACACATTTGGTAGACTGAAAGGAGATGGTTACAGTCCTTATTCTGTCCTGTTGTGCGTACTTAAGAGCAGTCCCAGAGCATCAGGATTCTCTAATTCCTCTGCTCAGAACAGACACACAAATTAAGTAAACAGGGTTTGGGTTTTTTTTTTCCAAAACACAGAAGAGCTTCATTATGACTACATATGTAATGGCAAACCTGTGTAAAACTAGCAGTAGTTTGTCCAAAACCTATACTCAAGCATTGAAGCACTTGAAATTTGTGATGTAAAATACTATGTGCGCAGTTTCTGTAAATCTATTTATGAATCATTTTCCTGCTCAAAAACCAAAAGAGAAATAGACGTATGGTACAGATTTTAATTTCAGAGCATAATTTTGCACTCTAAATACGTGGTCAAATTCTTTGTTTTGTAGAGGCTCATCATTGTAAAAGGAAAAAGATAAATTCAGCCAGCTGGATCTGACCTCTGATTACATGGTGATACTCTTGTTTGTATTTGTGAGCCTACAGAAGGACTCTACTGTACAGCTTCATGAAGCCAGATCCTCTGAAATTGGTAATAATTAGGATTTGAAGGTTGGTGCTGGAGTTGATATTTATATTACATGCAAAAAAATTGTAGGGTTTGTTTTTTTTAAATAAGCAAAATATCTGCAAGGATCTTCTTTTTGTCCATATTTGCTCAGCAGCAATTACCTCTAGCATTAATATGGCAGACAGAAAATTTAAAGTTACGTTGCTTGTGAATTAATAAAACAAAATTAAATTTTTAAAAAAAAATTACTCCTCATTACATTACTTTAAAAATCTATATTGATCTATTCTTTCACATCAGAAAGTTCTAAAACTTATATTTTGAACCATAAAAACACAAAAATTTGTTTTATTCATTGTAGAATGTTAGTAGATTTCTATTCTTTGTTTCATTTCTATTGGTCATTTCATGAAACAAGGTGAATAACATTCAAAAAACTCAAATAGCATTCCTGAACTTGCTTTTGAGATTAGCAAATAAAAATCTGAATATGCAGATAATAGCTTGTATGGACACAGATTTGCAGCTAGCCCCAAAATATTTTTCACAGTATATAATCAAATTAATAAGTAAAGTCATCCAATACTTTTTTCTGTTTCATAATAACTGTATGTACACTGGGCTCAGTAACTGTGACAGGCTTCCTTATGTGAAAAAGTTTGTTTGAGCTGTCTTTGCAACAGAGGTAGAGCTTCTACAAGGAGCATTAAAGAACGAAGCAGGAATAACCCCTGGAGGTTATCTGGTGCAGACACGTAAGCAGTCTTGGATGCCTTAGTAGCTTGGAGAGTCATGGGCTAAGCACAGTACACTTGTGCCAGAAGCCTAGATGCAGTACAGCTTCACAATAACAGAAGTACAAAGATGTCTTTATACTCCTCTCTCTGCAGCTACAGCCAGGGATTTCTTCCACTCAGCTCAATACGCTCCAGATCCATAATGAAGGTGAAGGGCAAAACAATTCTGAAACCCCAAATGCTGTATTTATTTTGAAGACATACATGCTCAAAGATGCTTTATAGTCACAAACACAAATCAATACTTGACAGACACATAGCATTTCTGGAAGGTGTACAGGAAGAAAAGCAAAAAAGTCTCCTGGTAGGGGTAGCTGTGCATAAGTAACTATATTGAAACTACCTATAAATGTGCAATGTAAGTTATAGCTGGGCAGGAGTTGAATAGCAGCACAAACATGGTTGCCTTGCAACAGCCACTGTTAAAAAGCACACAGCACAGCTGATAGTGTAAAATTAATGATCTTTAATTCGTGGATGTATTTTTGAGGATTTTAGGTTGAATTTTTGATTATTTTTAAAAGACTGCTTTTCCAGATTAGATCTCAATTGAGTAAAGGAGCAATTTATTTTTTTTAAAGATACTGGTTATTACAATATGAATTTACATCACAGAAAAAAATCTAGATACAAAAAAATAGGACCAGCCAGTACTCGTTAAGCACCTAATAACATCTTACATTTATGCACTATGTAGATCATGAAGATGGAGACATGCTATTCTTCTGTAAGCATTAAACACTAAGAAAAAGGCTGTCAACCTTCAGTTATTTCATACAAGATAAATCATGGATTATCTGTGCTATAAAGATTCATACCACAAAAATTAAGTGAAAATGCTTTAGGAAACAGCAAGTAAAAGGCCCTACACATACTGCGGATTCTCAGAATAGATGTCTAGAAAGCAAGTCACACTCTTAAATATTTGAACATTGCATTACAAGCTGGGGATTTTTTAAGGAAAAGTAGCTGTCACATACAAAAATTCAGCGTAGGTGTTTACTGCCCTAACTCGCTGTCAAGGTGGAGATAAGCTGATGTGTATTTCACCTTAATGACTGTATGTAGCTCCTATTAACTCTAACTGCCTAATGTATTTGTCAAGAAGAACAAGGCCCTGGGGTCAATTTGCAAAGTTTTCATGAATTTCACTAGTTGGCTGAAGGTAAAATATAAAAATAACATACTTACTTTGCTTAGAAAAAATTAAATAATTCTAGGTGCTACAAGAAAACAGGAAAAACTTTACCCTTTTATATTGTTCCGTGTTTTACCAGACCTTACTTATATTTAAAATCAATTCACAGTCTGCTGAAGTAAGTAGTCCTCATTTAAATGGGAACAATTAGTCAAGTGGAGCTTCAAGCTACAGGTGTGCTTAGCTATCTGCTGGTAATTTCATCTAAAAATGCTTTAGGATGGAAGACTGACTTCTGAATTTTATTTTTTGAGTTAGTCAAAATCTGTTCCCAGAAGATCATAGCAACATATATATCTAGAGCTGTGCACAACATATATTTCTGTTCTATGTTTTGTGAATGCAAATTCCTACTCTGATTAATTCAGAAAATATAAAGGTGTCCTCCATCATCTTCATGATTATTTCAGACCTCTGTCTCTTGTCTGCAATTATGCAGTCCTTATCCAGTCTTGGCTAAGCAGGGAGGTCCCAGAACACCAGGACGTATAATTAGTCACTGATAACCTGATGTGAGGCCCCATCTACAAGGGCAGGAAGGAGGATCTGAGAAATTATAGGACTGCGAGTCTGGTCTTGTTGCCAGGGAAGGTCATGGAACAGATAATTCTGAGTTCAATCATGTGGCATATAGAGGACAAACAGGGCATCAGGGCAGCCATAATGAGTTTGTGAAAGGCAGGTCCAGCCTGACTAACCTGATCTCTTTTTATAACAAGGTGACCTGATTATTAGGTGAGCAAAAGGATATGGTGCTGTCTATGGACTTTGGTAAAGCCTTTCACACCATATAAAACGTTTAACACCATATAAAACCTTTAACGCCATAATACAGTGGATACACTGTATTCTTCTGGAGAAACTGGCTTTCCATGGTGTGATAGGTGCACTATTTGTTGAGTAGAAAACGGGGTGAATGGCCAGGCACAGAACGTGGTGGTGAATACAGCTAAATCCAGTTGTGGCTGCTGCCCAGTGGTGCTCCCTAGGGCTCAGTATTGAAGCCAGTGCTGCTTAATATATTTACTAATAATCTGGATGATGAGATCAAGTGCACCCTCAAGTTGCACGTAAATGGACAGACGGCACCAACCTGAGTGGGAGCATTGTTCTGCTGGAGTGTGGGAAGGCTCTGCAGAGAGGGATCTGGACAGGCTGGATGATAGGCAGAAGCCAATGGTATGAGGTTCAACAAGGCCAAGAGCTGGGTTCTGCCCTTGTCTCACAACAGCCCCAAGCAGTGCTACAGGCTTGGGACAGGCCTTCTGGGCTGGAGAGCTGCTGGCTGGAAAAGGACATGGGGGTGCTGATGGATAATGGCTGAACACAAGCTAGCATCTGCCCAAGTGGACAAGAAGGTCAATGGCATCCTGTCCTAGATCAGCAATAGTGTGTCCAGCAGGACCAAGGCAGTGGTTTTCCCCCTGTACTGGGTGCTAGTGAGGCACACCTTGAATGCTGTGTTCAGTTTTGGAAACCCACTGAAGTGCTGGAGAGTGTCTGCATGTCCAGAGAAGGGCAATGGAGCTGGTGAAGGGTCCAGAGCACAAGTCCTGTGAGAGGCAGCTGAGGGAGCTGGGATTATTTAGCCTGGAGAAAAGGAATCTGAGTGGAGACTTTATCATGCTCTACAACTGCCTGAAAGGAGGCTGTAGAGAGGTGAATATTAGCCTCTTGTCCAAGGTAACAAGTGATAGGGCAAGAAAAAACACTCTCAGGTTATGCCAGGGGAGAGTTAGATTGGATATCTGGAACATGTCTTAACTAAAATAGTGGTTAGACATTGGAACTGGTTGCCCAGGCAAGTCACAGAATCACCATCCCTGGAAGTGTTAAAAAACACATGTGATGCTGGCATTTTTGAGTGTCATTTAGTGATGGACATAGGAGTGCTGGGTCAATGGTTGGACTTCATGATCTTAGAGGGTTTTTCCAGCCATAATGATTCTATCATTCTAAGTTCCTGAAAAAAGAGGAATTGTCCTGCTCTGCTCTGCATTGATGCAGCCTCATCTTGAGTTCTGTGTACAGTTTTGGGCACCTCACTACACAAAGGATATAAAGCTATTAGAGTGTTTAAAGGAGGGCAGCAGAAATGGTGAAGGAGCAGCTGAGGTCACTTGGTCTGTTCAGCCTGGAGAAGTCTGAGGATAGACCTCACTGCAGTACAGCTTCCTCCTGAAGGGAAGAGAAGAGACAGGCACTGATCTCTCCTCTGTGGTGACAGTAATAGGACCTAAGGGAATGGCCTGAAGCTGTGTCAGGGGAGGTTTAGATTGGACATTAGAGAAAGATTCTTCCCCCAGAGGGTGTTTGGGCACTGGAAGAGGGTCCTCAGAGAAGTGGTCACAGCATCAACACTGAGAGAGTTAAAAAGTGTTTAGACAAGGCATTCAGGTGGATGGTGTGATTCTTGGGGTTGTCCTGTGCAGGGACAGAACTTGGACATTATGATCCTTGTGGATCAGGATATTCTATCATTCAATGATTCCATGCACTGATTAGGTCAAACTTCAGTATGTTGTGCTGTAAAGGTTCAATCAGAGTTTATTAAGCTATGCTGACAATCTTCACATCCCAACCATTACCTTAAACTTACAAAGGTAAAATGGAAATCTTAATCTCTTTCTTCAAGCTCTTTGAAAGCTCTTTTTTATATGCCTCTTGGGGTTTTCTCCCTTGTCTTTCTTTTTTTTTTTCCCTATGGGCTATCCTATTGCTCTGTCTGTCATCTTTTAGCATCTGAATACAATATTTAACGCAGCTGTTCGTCTAGATCTTCACCTCTATATGTTCTAATATCTTTCTGCAGAGGTAAAATGGCTCGTCTTATCCAGCTGTATAAATAAATACATTGTGCCAATTAAATTCCTACAATTTCATTTCTGAGATATGTTTTTAATGACCTTGGTAAATCAGTGACCTTGGTGTCTTGCCACCCTATGAAAAATTCATCTTAGAGGCCATTTATTAGCCTTTTTCTTTTAATCATGTTTCCTCATGGAGTAGTCGCTTTCCATCTCACCACCTGATGTCCCATTCCTGCATTGAGACAGTACTATAGTTTTGCTTACATTAAACTGTGATTAAAAAAATTAATATTGTAATGTATTTTTTGGTTAAAGGAAGTAGTGTCTGAACACACACCACTTCAAACCTAGATGAATCTGCAAATCCAATTCACATAAACTAAGGATTTAGATTTACCAGCAAGGATTTTTAGTCACTGTTAACATTGGTCACATCCCAGCAATCTAGAGTGAAAACACCCCACAGAATCAGTCCTTTTAATATTGAACCAACCTGAATATAATGTTGTTTGTATTTTACAGCATATTCATTGATTTAAAAAAAAATTATTGGGTATATATTTGCATGGTTTTAAGCAATAGTATTTGTTAAGCATCAACATTTTCTAAATGTATAACGTCAAAATCTATCTATGCAACTGAGTTACTATATTACACATCTTAATTGACTTATAGTGCTGTTCCTTGCACAAATCACACTTGCAACACAAATCTTGTAGCTTCAACGCAGAAAGGAGATTAATGATAAGTTCAGAAAAACATGGGATTTTTCTGTGAGGTGCAAGACATAGAGCTTCTTAACTTTTTTTTTCTTCCCCACAGCACTGAGGACAGTACATGAGTTTTTAAATAACAGATGGGATAATTGGTAATCAGTTATGAAGTGGATGTGTCTTCACAGATATCATTCTGCCAGATGTTGTCTGAAAAGTGGTTTAATTTTAACTTACTGCCTGCTAAGAAATAAATATCTCATAGAGCCAGGTCACAATATAGAGCCCCTTAAACCCACTTGAAAATAGAAAGGAACAGAGTGGATCTTCAAATCTGTGGATTCCTTTGACAATTGACAGGCCCCATGAGAGCCAAGACAGCAAACTTGCAGTTAATTATGCATATGAACTGTCCACAGACAGGGCAAAGAAAAGACCTTTCACTTTCTTATACATTTACATGCTTATTAGTCAAACACCTCAGTGTTTGGCTTTTTCCCCACTTATTCTTTTTTTCTGTCCGTACTCTTGATTTCTGTAATCGTAAGTTATTTAGGTGCTGTGCAATGTATGAGTGCACAGTATGTTATGCACATGCTCTCACAGTAGGGATGGAATAAGATCCCTTTACTACATTTAGTACACTGCCAAAGTAGATTATTTTGTTGTTGCTCTTATTGGGGTTTAGGGGATTTTAGCTTTTAATGGTGTATGTTTCTAAGTATAAGAAAGCTCTGACTGGCTTTTGCTTTGCAAAATATGAAATAAAACATTGCAAATTATTCTAAGAGAGAAGTATTAGAGTTCTCTTAATTTTTCAAATTTTTTTTTAATTAAAGAAAAATACTGAAACTTTGTAACTAGAGAAAATGAAACTATAAATAGCTGAAGAAATCCATTTCACTGATGTTACAACACTAAAAATCAGAAAATTCATTCTTTTCTGAAGAACATTTATTGGAATTAATAATGGGTTTGTAATTTGGGTTTCTTTTCTAATAATTAAACATTAAAGAATTGTTAATAAATAGATTTATTTTTATTACAAAGCACTTGATAGATTCCCTCACAGTCTTCTGCAATACATAGTATTTAATTAGAAATAAACGAGATAAATACTGTTCCAAAGGAAGTGACAAACTACCAGATAGCAACATATGTCCTTTTCTTAAAATGTGAAGTTATATGTACTGTCACCTACAATGTATTTTTGCTTTTAGGTAAATTCTGTGCACAGAAGAAGTTATCCAAAGTTATCCATTATGCTGAAATATGCTGTACGTTGTGTAGAGATGCAGATCCTTTTCCACATGGAACCAGGAAATTTTGTCACATCTAAAAAGAACAAAATAATATTTTACTGTGTATGATGTCATCCAAAGATCAAATCTTCATCCAAGACATCCTCTGCTTTTAATTGGACCAGGATATTCACTTTTAAAGCATGGAATAATTTTCCTGATAAATTACAGTCTTAAGCTGATTGTTCACATAGATTTAATTTCATAGATAAGAGTACAGGGGAGCATCTGAAATCATTCAGGGTAATGTAAAATTACCTGGACAATTTACTATATAGATATATCATGGCACCAATTTACAGAATGCCCTCCCTGAGCTGTAAATATAACCAAATGATCCCATTTTAAAGGCCTGAAGAAAACAGCTATAGAATTCAGACAACCATGGGAAAACAATAAGAGACTTTCCTAAATTCCTTTAAAAAAGCAGATCTTACATACTTCCATATCTTATCCAGTAATACCTAAACCTTTTACCTTACAAAGAGTTTTTATACAGGACTATCAGGTGCACCTGTCACTGCTATGCAGAAATTTTGCTACAGGGGTCCCCAGTGTGGAAAACCAAATTGGAAACAGCTGCTTGGATCAATTTACCACTGATTTACTGATGACCAGCACAGGTGGCAAAAGCAATGACTGCACCCACACATTCCTTTCTCATACTTTCTAATAGCAGCAGGACAGCCTTCTGTAAAAAATAATTCAAAACATTTATTTTAAACCTTTAGACATTGAACCTAGCATCCTTTCAGGCCTGTGCTATAACACTTGCTCCAATTATCAAATGTTCCTGCTCTATCTCAGCCTTGCTAGAAGCTTAGAGCCAAAACTGACAGCTTAAATAAAACCACATTATTTGCTCTCTACCACACACAAATGGAAAAAGTACTTGTAAAAAACCTCCACATGTCAAAAATTATGAATTTATTTTCAAAGATAAAAAATTATGAAATCTAACTTCTGCGGAATAGTGTGACAAGCAGCATCTTCAGTCATTACTATCCAGGCATATGCAACCCTCATCAGAAATAAATATAGCTCATCACTGTTAACAAAGTTTTCAGACAAAAGAAAATAAAGTTACTAGGCAAAGTTGATTCATAGCATAAATCCAGTAGGTGTATTAGTGGAAGGAATCAAAAAGTTACACTATGCTTTAAGTCAGTGTAGTCAATTCAGTAGGGAATAGAAAGCAAAGGGAAGGTTGCAAGCCAAGTAAGATTTTATTGCCATCTGTTGCCGATGAAATTTTTTCTTCCTACTTCACACTATTCATTCAGTCTTCAGAACAGTCTAAGCCAACTGAGAAAGCAGACAGAGAAAAATTTGCAAATTTCTTGGCTTCTCATACTTACCCTTTTAATAAAGGGAGGGAATGAGAGTAAAA
This sequence comes from Cossypha heuglini, assembly GCA_027576195.1. Lineage (NCBI taxonomy): Eukaryota > Metazoa > Chordata > Aves > Passeriformes > Muscicapidae > Cossypha > Cossypha heuglini. Next base: position 33,661,606 of record JAODKT010001744.1, read on the forward strand.
TAACTGAATAGCAATTTGTCAAAGATTGGAAACTTAGGCCAGGTGAGAGAGGGACAGAAAATCATCCTTTTATGCCATAACAGCTTGAAATTTTTTGTATAGAAAACTCGTATATGAATTCAAGAAAAAAGAAAGTGTGAATAATTACAGCACCTCTGGAATGTAGGAGATTTGGGCTGAAATCTAGCTACTAGAGTGTATGAGTTGACACTGATTTAAGACACTATTTCAGCAGAGAAATTTTTGGTAAACCGTAGGCACCCTGTGGAACACAGAAAAGTATCAAGACCCATGTGATGGGTGATGGAAAGCTGTGGTTCTTGAGATCTTTCACATACAGGAAATGCATACTTCCTTCCAGTTTCTTTCAGGGTTATATTAAGTCTCCTTACACTGAATTTTAAATCCTTGGAGCAGAGAGAAATGCCATTATAGTTTCCATGTAAAAGCAAAATCCAAGAAGGAAGCTTTTTACATCTGGAAAACAAAAGTTCAGACATTGCTATGTGACTTAGAAATTCTAAATAACATGTATTAACACTAATAAAAACTTATTTCTTTCTAAGAAATCTAAAGAGAGTTGATGAAAGGAATAATTGTAGACAATTTGTCCACGGTCATATGATATTAAAAATTTATGTCAAAAACCGGTGTTGGGGGTTGTTTTTTCCTTTTCTCTCTGCCTGTGGAATTTTTTCCCATTGACATGCTAAAGAGCACTGATGGCTGGGTCCTGGAGACCTTGAGATGGGGGGAGGGTGCCTGCAGCTAAGGACTGGAACTGGGTCACTGCTCTGTTTGTTGTTAATTTCATAGTAGTTGCTATTTTGCTTGTCCTGTTAGATATACTAGTAAAGAACTGTTATTCCTATCCCCATATCTTTGCTTAAGAGCCTCTTAATTTCAAAATTATACTGATTCAAAGGGAGGGGTTTAATAGCTCCATTTTGAGGGAAGGCCCTGATCTTCCCTAGCACACACCTGTCTTTTCAAACCAGGACAACCAGAAAAAAAGTAATTTAATTTTTGTCATAACAATCACAGCAATCACTTAAATGCAGTTGTATTTCCAGTAAATAAACCTCTTTGAAAAGCTTCTCATGAAAGAATTGTGGAAAAAACAATTTGGGTGCATCTAGTACAGGGTGAAGGATGAAGTGATTTATATTGTGCCTTTTAATAATATTATTAGAAGTTAGGTATAAGAATATTTACTTTTCAGAAGTTACAAGTAACTTGAATTTCACAAATCCTACTATTAATGACAGAATTATGAAGCTCTAGTATACAATTTTTATTGTAATTTTTTGCCATGGTTTAATTGGTTATCCATTAACTCTGAGGGATTAAGAATATGGAAACTATGCTCTTGCTGCAGCTATGGAAAAATGTATTCTTGTTTAACTAAAGCTCTGTTCTCTTTAGATCTGTTAATGTTTTCACTCATTCTCAAATTTAATTTTTGTATGTTTTTATTTTTTGCATATATTATGATGTTTTTGACATTGGCTGAGTGCGAATCTAGAGATACAGGAATGTGATGTGAAAGAAGTATAGTTTCCTATTTTGCAATGAACAATTAGCAGACCAGATTAAAACGTTTTGACACCTACTGGGAAGAGAAGCCTCATCTGTCCTCTCATATCCCTTTTCTGCTGTATCTAAAATTTACAGTTATCGACATTTCACTACCCTAATACATATTAAATTCACTTTCCACTCAAGCATAAACTTAAATCTACATTTTTATTGTGCCAGTAGAACTAGGATGAGGTGGGGAACCACAACTGATTTGATTTGATTTGAAACATTACGATTTTTACACAAATCTTATGACTTACATCATCTGCTGTTTCATCCAGTCAGTCTGGGTAACTGAGGTTAACAAGACTGAATTATGCTTTCTTTATAACTCTGCCTTTATGGGAGAACATTTATTACTAGAGAAACAACAGTGAGAGTGAAGAGAGAGCAAGTACAGGACATTAAACAGCTATTCTACTGCACTTTTTAATTTTGTTCCAGAAAAGTTTATTAATTTGGTGCAGGTGTGCAAAGAAGTATTTGCACCAATAAGAAGTTTGCTTCTGGAAAGGCTTTAATTGAAATTTAAGTAATTATCCTCTTTAACAGGCAGTAGGAAAACACAATTTCAGTTATTCCTGACCCATATAAGAACTTAAGATAAATTTGATAAAAGTTTTAACTGCAGTTTCATCACTACATTAAGAAAATTTTGGTTCCTGTTGTGTTTTGTGCAATTATCCTTTGGCTAATGCATTTCTCCAATAAATATGTGACTTATTTCTCTTCCTACCTATAGGTTTTGTTCCTCTCATTTCATCTTGATGACAGATACAAGACTCCTGTATCTGTCAGGACATTTGGTATCCTCAGGTAGCTTTTACTCTAATTTTTCTTATAAAGAAAATTAATACAGATTGCTTAAAAAATAATAAACACAGGGAATTACAGTGAGCTTTTTTGTCTGATAAGTGGATTATCATGTGAGAGATTACCATTATTTATTATGATCCTAAATTTCACAGCACCTTGAAAAATGCATTACTCACAGAGATCTACTTTTAGACCACATGTCCTTCCTTAGGATAAGTTCTACCTAGCAGACCTACTCTACAGCTTACTTTTAAGAGCCAAATCAGACATTGTCACCCAATATTGCTATTGGTTTTAGTCTACTAATTTTTAAAATATGCTGTCCTATGGATAGAATATTGAACAGCTCTACAGAAATGGCAAATCTTTAATAACTTTATGAATCCTAAATAACAGTGAGACCACCTCATAGTGGAAAGGTCACCAGGGTGCTGAACACTAAAGAGATCACAGTTCTGTCTCCTTAATCCATAAACTGCATCAATCCTATTAATATTCAAAGATAACTCATTCTCCTGGCAGATCAGAAGAACAAAAGGATAAAGATTAATCAAGTTATGCACCGAACATCATGAGCCTTGGAAACTGTAAAATTACTAATTCCCATCCAATGTAAGATTAACCCATTTTCAATGTTTACAGGTTCCATAGACTAGAATATGTCTTCTAGAAATCACTGAACAGATGAGATTTGCTGGACCATAATTCTCATCACAGTAGTGAGAAATCCAGACAAATGGGCATAAAATTTTTTATCTTCTTTCTGTTGCTGGAGTCAACAAAGTCTGGAGTCTTTGAAACTAAGCCATATTTTATAGATTTAACTGAATGTTTTACATATCTTAGTATGGCCTCGCATTTCAAAAAACAAAACCTGGTACATCTGAAGTCAGCAAATTCTAGCAATTTCACATGTACAAGTTTCTTCAGCTTCAAGATTATTTTATGGCAGAAATAAAATACTATAATCATTCATTCTTAAAGAAGAGGAAGCAAAGACACCTACCACATATTTTGATAAAATAATTTACCTTGCACCATTCTAAAATCCTGGCTTTAAATGTCAAAATGTTGACACTGATCACCTTGAACAAGTTTGATAGAAGCATTTTTTCTGTCAGCATGTCTATCTTAATTATAACAACCTTCATAAATTTAAGATCATAAATTTTTACGATTAGCATAGTTCCTAATTTTAATAGACCATGATTGTCAGATGAATACTTAGTTCAGAATATACATAGCACTGCTAAATGAGGATCTTGCTAATGAAATATATGTTTTGATTAATAAAAATGACATTTTTCTATCACAGTCATGAACTTCAAATAATAAATGCCTTTTTTTAATTCAACATATTTTAAGAGTAGGTTTTGAGAAAATTAAAATTTCAGTTTCATTGTTAGTTATGATCCTACGCAAATATTTTTATTATTAATTATGTCATTAAAAATTTCTGTTTTTACTTTAAAATGTTGATTATCCTTCTACAAATGGCCATCTTTTACTCTAATTATCCCTAGTCAAATACAATTCACTGGAAGTATAGACCTTATTTTTACAGAGCTACTTCTAAAGTGATCGCGATTCAAAACTAGTGAGAAAGCAAAAGTGGAAACATTTGTGCTTTATTGTCAGATGCTTGGAAGAGTTGGTGTTGAACCTGTAACCTCCACCAAGACATATCAAGGCAAGAAAAACTTAATACATCTCATTTTACATATTCTTCTGTGCTAAAAATGGTGAGCATATTCACAATTAAGTAACTAATGAAATTAGCTCAGCACCATACGCATTAGTATCTCTCACAATAAGTGACAGCACACACAAAAATTCACTTCGTGGCATTCAGATCTCAGAAGCTCTCTCATACAAAGAGCTCAGATACTGGTATAAATATATTTGCATATTTTTTTGTGCTACCACTTGTCTTTTAGGTGTAATTAGTTAAGAAAGGTGCAGATCAAAGTAAAACCTATGACACACAAACTTACTCAACCAAAAAATACATTAAAATTTGAGAATCTTCAAAGTGAAAAGCAGCAGAGCAGTTTGTGCATAAAGTGATTTTGCTCAGTCAACCATTATTATGAAATGGAATCTCTCAGAGCGTTATGTTTTTTTAAACCAATGTTACAAAAAAAATACATTCGACCATTGCTCAGAATTTTCCCCTCACCTCCCCCCACCATTTATTTCCTTGTTTTTGTGTAGTAAATATCATAAAAGTAAAAGAAAGCCATCAGTTATGAAGAAATAAAAGGGGATTTAATACAAGTTTCCTGTGAATGCACAGAAGTCTGTCTGAAGATCTGTGGATTCAGAGAAATAATGCAGTTCCTGGAGATTGGTAGTATGCAATTTGAAACACCATTCTGTGATATGTCAGATTATCCAGGAATGCTTATGAGTCTTAATGATGGTGAATTTTAAACAGCCTACAAGTATTACTGATACAGGGCAATTATTTTTAAAGAGTCTAACACTAAATTAAATATCCCAAATGCAACACTAGTTTGTAAGTATCAGAACAATCCCTTATTTGCCTGCTCACACCAATGTCATCATTTGTCTCAAATGAAGTATGAGACTCTTTTGGAAAGAAACTGGAAGGTTCCCTAAGTAAGGTACTCAAATATGCACACTGTGCCATTTATTTAAAAATATTAAGTCTAATTCCACACCAAAGGTGACTAGGACTGCTAGAGAATTATTATTGTTTGAATACTTGTCAAAAACAAATGGTAGGTACAAAGGCAAAAGAGCCTCTCTTGTTCCCAAAAGAACCTCTTAGATTTCTCTTACCCTTTTTTGACAATTAGGAAATACAACACTGACCCAACACTCAAAGAAATTGGCAGTGTAGTACAAGCTAAGGCAGACTTTAAAAATTATTTTCTCTAATTGCCTGTGGGCTTGAGAAAAATCAAGTCATTCAGTTTGTAGAATTTCTATAGAGAAATGAATGTAAGCATTACTATTTGGATATGTCATAGTTGTTTCATGACAGGATATGTACGGCCTTTTTATGTGTGTATTGTTTATTTTCTGTTGCTCATTTATCATAGAGAAGTATTGTTATTTATTTTACTCAAGTTTTACAGATCCTGGATTTGTATTAATTCTTCAAATATCTTAAAATACTCCATATTTCAGCAGATTCTGAAGAAAAAAAGGAAAAATCCTTTTATTACCCAGTTATTTGAAATTAGGTAAACGTCTTTAACTTTCAATTATTTATTTAACTTTGAAGCTTATTGTACTGCAAGTGCATTAGGCCAAGTTGTGATTTTTAACTTTTCTGCATGTCTCAGCGTCAAGAAAGGAGATTTCTTAAGGGGCAGCTTCACAAAAGTGTCTAACCTATTGCTTCAATCCTACTTGCTTAGTAATTGCATCCTTATTCCTATTCTCAAGTACTCATCAGATTTCCCTGCTTCTTTTGGAATATGAAGCCCGTCTAATTAATGTATTTATATGTTGGTTTTCTAGATTTCATCTCTATTTTCACTTTTTTTGGTTTTGTTTTGGTTAGGTTTGGTTTGTTTGGTTTTTTGTTGTTGTTTGAAGTTAATCTAAAAATCTACCAGGCCTTTATTCAAGAAAGTCTCGATGGAAAGAGCTGCCATATCTTATGACAGTACAGGGTATATGAGACTACATTTATATAGTTCAGAATGTATGTGCCAGTTGAAATTTATTCAAGCCTATTAAGAAAGAAATAAATTTCTCTGCAGTAAATGAATGCTTTAAATTTGAATTAGGCTATATGATGTATAGACTCCTCCTTACTAGAACTTCAACAGATAAAAATAAAGTACAAAAATAATATTCAAGCACTTCAAAGTTTCTATTGAAGCTCCTAAAAAGTTTGAATAGCATAATCTGTCATCAGCTATGTTGTGCAGGGTCAAGTATAAAACTGAATTTAGGAAGTTATATTGTCTTTTATGGTATCTATAACAAAATAAGATATTCAGAATAGATAGAAGGGTTTTTTTAAATTTTCTTAAATACATTCAAGCAAAAAAGTAGGTTATCCACAGAGGCCATTTAGGAACCATATCCAGAGGTTTTCAAGCCCCAGTGGGTGAAGCTTTGAGCAACCTGGTGTGAGACCGTATTGATCCTTCTTCAAGAAGGAAGAAAGTTCCTGAGGATCTTTCTCAACCTGAATTGTCCTAAAATTATTTTTATTCTCACTTAAAAGGCAAAACCAGAAGAAAAATATTTATATAAACAAAACCAAACCCTTTTTAAAATTATCTTAAAGAAGAGGTCCAAAATCCAGTATCTGCAGATAGCAAATCTATTATTAGTGGACAGGGTCACCAAATAGGTCCTGAAGTTTTTCCCCTTTTTCTTGTAAATGTATTTCATTACATGAAATTTTACTTAAAGATATTTTCCACCAACCTTTTAACTACTAATGGTCCATTAATTTCTTAATGCAAAAACCACCTGAAAAATTAAATGGACCAAAAAAGCTAAAGTGATGAGTTTTTACTTTTTAATATACTTTTATATATATTTATATTTATATTTATATTTATATTTATATTTATATTTATAT
>JAODKT010001744.1:33679635-33695766 GCA_027576195.1 Cossypha heuglini
CTTCCCCAAATTGGCTTTTACGTGTTAAATTCTCTGTTCAAATCTAAATGTGAAGATAATAATTTTTGAAGGCCTGTTGCATGGTGTCAGTGTTCACTATATAATAAACCTGACAAATAGGAAACTTTGAGGGCAAAGTTGAACCAGTTTCCTTGATGACCTTTAAAATGCATGGAGACTATCTAAATGCATGGAGATGTCTCCTATGAGTTGATACATATAACAGAGATTCTCCTCACTGTCCATGGCACTTGACCAGACCTCTAAATGCAGTTCCTTTTTCAGGGTGCAAAAATAAAGATCTTTTTTTCACACAGACAGATTTCTCAAAAGGTGAGAAAGGAAGTTCTCCTGTGTTTCCGCAGAGTGGCTCAAGCACCAGACTGCAGGCTCCTCTGGCTGAAAACACTCACCCTTCCCTTCTTGAACTCGATCATTACATACAACATACTGTGACAAAGAGTAAAAAGAGCAAGACTAACCTAGTAGAAAGTTGTAGCACGTCCTGCACATGCATTGCTCATCATCCCTAATGATTACATTTTATCCATGCTGTTCTCTTACTTATAATCTTTTACTCCTAATTAATTTACTGAATACTTACATACGAACTACTCCAAAATCTCCAGATAATAGTGAAATTCATGTAAGGCATAAGGGTCATAAATATCTGAATTTCATACAACTGGTAAGCAAGACATTTTTTCTAAGTACTGAATTATCAATGCATGAGTATAGAGTAGTATTAGAGCACATCAAGAATCTGGTAGATCATAAAACACACTAATTAAATAAGCTGTAGTAAAAGCAAAAAGGTCTGTTTCAAAATACTACACTCTGAAATTGATCCAGATAAGAAAAATAATAACAACAAAATTCTCAAGAAGAGCATTAGAATAAAATTCTACTAAATACTGATTAGCAAAATTAAGAAATCTGTGCACATATTTTAAACACCTCTTTTTAATATATCCATTGGACTTAATACATCCCTAGAGTGAAATGACACTGATCAGTGTTTATATTTATATGTCTGTGGCAGGTTTATTTTAGAACAATTTGGTTGCAGTGTAAAGAAGATATGTAGGCATTTTGTTTATTATCTAAGTTATATACAGTCTAAAAGTATAAAGATAGAAAAGTAAAAGATAAAGAAAGTAAGTATAACAGTAAATAGTGGAGTAGTAGTAGTAGTGGAGTAGAAAGGTATCACCACCCATGAATCCAGAACAAGGCTTGATTGTAGAAATTTAGATGTGCATTGGTTGAAATGATGGCTGCAGTCTACATTCGTTGGGATAGGGAAGCACAGGTGACACAACGGGTCAATGTATGTTCAGGTTCATGTGGGAACTCCCAGATACCTCTTCAGTGGTGGGGAGTATTACACCATCTGTTGCAATATTGTGGATCCTGCACAATAACCTGGGGGCCCTTCAGCAGGTCTTTAATGGCCTATAATGCCTTCTAAGACACAACTGCTGTTTCTTCCATCAGTGTAGTTGAGCCAGTTGTGCCTCATTGGAAGGGACAAATACTAGAAAGTGGACTGGAATAATAAAAGACTGAGTAAAAACAGAATCAAGAGCAAAAGAGTAGAAAACATAGAATAAGCTATTAGCATGATGCTAAGACTATCTGATGCCTTAAAAGTTTATGTTTGGTTTTTTTTTTTAATGTAAGAGAACAGGTATCAGGAGGATTCAGAAAGTTATACAAAAACGGTTTCAAGAAAGCACTAGTGCAACTAAAACCAACAAATGAAAAATGAATAATGATAAATATGAGAACAGACTCAATCTGCAGTTCAAAAGTGGCTATCAGTCTAATCATCTGGTGTTATTTTTTCTGTACTTCACGTGTATGCTCACACTTAAACACAATTAGCCAAATGTTCACTTATGAATGTTTGAGATCTCCAAGAAACTTGTTTTGCAATTAGACTGCAGAGCAATTTTTTCATATATTCAGCACTGAAAACTTATAAAATTCTAGTTTTCTGTCTGTTAAGACCTTCACTTTTTGAAGGGTCTGAGCCAAACGGATCCGAGCACTCTAACCACCACATACTGCTGATGATTACGGCAGATTTTCTGCCACATAGTAAAGTGTTATGGTATGGTCAAAACAAGCAGTCATGATTTAACTAAATATGCCAAGGAAAAAAGAGTCACTGTTTACAGTAGCATTCCATATAGCTCTGTAGTATTGCATATTGGTGTAGCTCTGTAATTTGCAGCCATTTAGAAACAGCACAAATGAAAGGTTGCTAATCAGATCCTGAGAAAGGAGCAATCTCTAAATTTAAAGTCTGAAGATTATTTCCTGCTGACAAATAAATAGTGAATCCGTGCTCTCAGGCCTAGAGGAGACATCACTGGGACATAGGAGCAAATAGTCAAGATAGTTTTAAAATACCTTTGGAAATTCTATGTCTGGATAATAGCATGGTTTATAGTTATTTGAGTCTGCACTAGGTTGATTGCACACATAGCAACACAACTTACAGTGCTATATCACAGAATATAAGTTGGTGTTACTAAGTATGTAGGCACATAACCTTATAGAGCCACATAACCTCTTTTTACTCTCTAGCTGTGATTTAATTTTTGGGAATTATTTTTCAAAACCCAAAAATCAAGAATGAGTCTTCACACAGACTGCATAATTTGCTATTGCACTAATGGTGCTTTAATGGTTTAGCATTAGTATAATTGCACTGACAGAATTGAATATTAAAAGGCCTATATAGACCAACTAAACCATCGCATGCATCTTTTTCAGCTAGACAAGATTGTATGTCACATCTACTCTTCAAGAAACCCTCAAACAGTTAGTTTTGAAAACAGTTACGAAGTTTAAAATAGCTGAGTGGCCATGTTCATCAGGAATTTCAGTTGAGTATTGAAAGCTCCTTTTTATGTCCAAACACAATTTATGTGAACTATCTTTCATGAACACCTTTTAAAATTAAACTCTAATTGCTTTGGTACTTCAAAGTTATATACCTGACCTAAAATTAATTCATTGTTTATATTCGTTAAGCTCATTGGAAGCCCAGGAGGCTTCATGATCTGTTCTCACTGTCTAAACAGAACAACTGAAAAATTCACATACACAGAATTCTTACTAGTGTCTTACCTGATATATCATTTATTATTACTGACACTACAATAAATAATTAGGTTTGATTTATAGTGTACTAGGAGTAACCACCTCTTCCTAAAATTAATGCATTCTTAATAAGAACTTTTTCTAAAAAATCCCCACTTTTGTAGGGAATGAAGCATCCTTTTCATTTGTACCAATATTCCAGATAAACATGAAAATGGAAGAAAACAAACAAACAAACAATCAAAAAAATTTAAAACCCCAACAAAATACAAACTAGACCAACTAAACAAACAAATAAAACCAAACTGCAAATAAAACAAATAAACAAACCTTCACCAAATAACCAACTAAAAATAGCCAACCAAACAAAAAAACTACCATAGTAAGAAAGGCAGGTCTGTTATGGAACAGTGCGTGTAAAGCAGCTTACCTATGTTCGTTTTCTTCAAAGCATAAAACTAGAAATTCTCTTGTTCATAGAAGGAAATGGGATCCAAAGATTCTACCAAAAATATCAGTCAACACCCCAGAATGATCAAGAATGAAGGCCAATGGCAGAATTCAGGTTACTGTAAAAGCCTGGATGACCAAACCTTTTATCTTAGTCAGAAGAGGAGAACCCAGTATAAGTAATAGCAAAACAGCATTCAGAGCACAAAACTGCATAGATTCAAAGAAAGGAGTAAAATTTAAGGAGCTGGTAAGTGTATTTACTTACTCTCATGTTTAAGACAGTTAAGATACTAAGTTCCATGGTGAGGCGATATCCATAAAAATATGCGATTGAACAACAATCTACACTAAAATCTTGGGAAATTACAGCTTTTATTACATGGATTCATTTTCTTACTCTTGTAGATTTCAGGCATGATTTCATGGGCAGATCAATGAAAGATGCATAGAATTGACCTTTTCCAAATATGTGATCTGAACTACCCTTATATTGCTCTGTACAACATGAGACCCTTATATTCATTGTGCAAATATATCTGCACAAATATAAATTCAAAATACTTATTCAGGATATTTTTCATATTGGTTACATTTCCCATTTGTAAATCTTTATGGTCAAACATTAACAAAGACTTTCAAAATCAATGTGAATCATATCCTAACCTTTGTGATTCGAAAACACTGCTCGAGAGAATAATATCTCAAGCTATGTGTGAATGTGCTTAGAATGGTAAGACCTCTCAATTTTCTAATATCAAAATTTAATCAAATAAAGCTCATCAATTCTTAATAGTAACCAAAGAAACAAGACCAGTATAGTGCTAATACTCTCTAGAGTATTAGTATTAGATAATACTCTCTACAAAGTGCAAAGAAAAATGTAACCATATCCGTATTCAGAAATACAGTTATTGCAGAAGCATTCTCCAGTCTCTGAGTCCTGTGTCCTTCCAGGAACACGTAAGGGCTGGCATTCACATATTTGACAAACACAGTGTGTAAAAATAGCAAAGCAGTCTATAAAGCATGATAGAAGAGCAAGAAGGAAACTGTCTTACTCTGCACAAGTTTTCACAGGGGAAGTGTCTAAAGTTTGAAAGAAAAAAAAGCAGGAAGAATTTGAGTACAGTATCTCCATTGCAAGAAGACATTTTAAGTGCTCGTTAGCAACACTAATGTTGCTAGGAAAAACACCTTATTTTATCACTTTCTAAACACCATGTCATTATCAACTAAGGCTTAAGGGACAACATATTTCATGCCATGATGAACAGCTCTTTATACAGAATATTACACTCAGCATGATTCCAAGGCAGACACAGAGGGTACAAAGAATGTAAAAGAATAAAGGGAGAAAACGCAGTCTCAAAAGAGGAATCATTCTGCAGTCTTGGGTTGTGAACATCAGGATCACTACATGCCCTGCTGATGACTTTAGCCTCCAAGACCTTGTTTCTCCATTGAGGCCCTGATTCCTTGGGTTTTAGCTTTAATATTTTTCAAATTTTCTGCTGCTTGGTGTGCAACTCTGAAACTTCATGTTAGATGTTAGTAAGTTTTCTTCACAGGGTAGATAGACAAAACAATCCCTTCCTAGATAGAGAATCAAGGACAACCGTTACCCAGAATGCATAAACATCCACCAGGGGACGGGTGCAAACCAGGGAGCTGAGACTTCATGGCCTGGAGCTGTGACTGGACAATTGAACTCAATATGTAGATGAACCAAAACTTATAAAAGTGTAAAAACTCGTGACAAGATCCATCTTGGGTGTAGCCCCAGCCAGGCTCTTGCACTGCCCAAGGTATATCCTTTCAATAAATACCTATTTTATTCCTTTTGCACTAGTCTCTGTTTCAGGTCAGTCTTTCCAGGCATCAGCCCAAGCAGCTGCTTGTTAGGAAGGATGCAAACTGACAACAGTAGCAGAAAAACCACAGAAACTTCCAAGTTTTCCAACAGTGCTTCCAAGACTACTTGACAAAGAATTTAGCTTAAAGATCTGGTTAACGTACTTAGCTTAAAGTACTGGCTAATGTATTAATTTGTTTAACGGTATATCTCACACATCTCTAAAACTGCAAGATTTTTCCCAAAGCTACATTTGCCAATAGGCTTTAAAAATGCTTCTAACACACCTAATCTAGTCTAATGAAGAATCGCATATGAGAAAACGGAACTTTCAAGCTTAGTCTGGAAATGTACACCAAAGATCTGTACCCAAATCTCTTGCTGTGAGCAAGATTGGGCTGAGTCACATGACCAGGGTCTCAGAAAAACTACAAGTCCGTAGTAGTAATGTCTACACCTGCATGTGGAGACTTCAAGTCCAGATAAATACATCCATGGATAACTGCTCTCCTTACTCAAGTTTTTATGAGGTGTAGCACATTTCTAAAATAGGGTCAGTATAAAAGCAGATGAAGGACTCCTCTAACTGTGTGCAAGCACATGCATGTCCACTACATATGAGTAGACTCTTTGAACTCTTTTTTCTCTGCTTTGGTGTATATCTGGATAAAGTGTAATAAATTTCAACCTAACCTAAACTTATTAAAATCTTTGGAACATTTATAATCTAACCTAAAGCACCCTATAACTCTTTGGAACACTTATAAATTTTCTCTAAGACTTAAGAGATAGATAAAATTATCACAATATAAAATTATAACAATATAGACACACTTTTACTTACACTACTGAAGACAGGCTAAAAAATATATATGTATTTCTTTAGGCTCATAAACTATTCTGCAGGTATGAATGAAACTCAGGTTGTCATCTAGTTATTTCTACATAAATGGCAGTAATTGGACCTTGGCCTTATTTATTTATTATTAAATACACATAGTCCTGAAACCCTTAATAATAAAAAAACTGTTAAATGACAATTGTTCCACTAAGTATATTACCTATGCAAAAACATAAACGTTTAACAGCAAACGAATTCTTCCTGGATTTGGGAAGGGAGTGGGGGGATGTTGACTGAAGTTTAATTAATTTTTTTTTCTGAAACAACTTTTATAAGAAGCTTTCATGATCAAGATGGGCTGCTTGTTCAAAGACAAGCAATATACTTTGCCAGATAAATTACAAGTTTGTGGCGCGTAATACTCAAGTTATTGAGAGATATAGAAAGACAAGTTATGAATACTCCATATCCCAGAAAAAGCCTGGGGAGAACTTTACTTTTTGTTATCATCAGTCTTCTCTCTGAAGGAGACTGTTTCAAGGAAAATAAATCTCTCAATCATCTCATTGCAGAACAGAAATTTTCAAAGCTTCCAAGTTTACATAGAAAACCAGAACCCTTGTTTTCCAGTCAATCTTATTAAGTAGAAAACTGATGAAAGTAGTAGATCTGAAACATTCTGACAAGTCCGTATGTAATATTTTAGCTTTGGACTGCACTATGATAAAACAGTCAGCAAAGAACTTTGTTATTATTCTTTATCTCTAATTTGAGTTTAAGCACTTATCTATGTTCTGTAAAACTTCACATTAGCAGATATTTCAAAGTTATATATATATATATATATATATATATATATACACATAATGCTTTGGAAAGAGACATTTTTAGAAAGTAACTCTAGGTTATGTTTAGAAATTACTTCAAAAACTGGTAGTTGACAATTGGTAACTTGATATAAAAGTTTTGGCTCAAGTATGTACTTCTGGTCTCGAAGAGCAATTAAGCACAATTTCCTAGCTATGCAGAGCCAGGCCTGAGTATGGGATGAAATCAGCTTAGAAGTCATCGGATTCAATTACAAAATAGAAGAAAGAAGAGCTGAGGGAAAAAAGATGGCTTTTGTAAAGCCCAGTTGCTCTGTGTTTACTTTACAAACTGACTGCCTTGGAGGGGCTCTTGATAGGTCTCAAAGCTGCACAAATAAAAGATGTTAAGCTTTCAAAGCAACAGAATCTAATTGAAGGAAAGACTTGAAACCCATAATATAAACTATTGCAGCAAGAAATGATCCATTCAGGGCTGACCTGAGTAGCAGAACAGAAGTTTATGTAAATTTAGTTCTGTTATTTTTAGAATGAGCCCTCCACCAGTGTGCATAAGCCTTAAGGGTAGTATTAAGAAAAAGCCACCTAGTGCTTCAGAAATATCCTTTTCATAGTCTTTACAAGTAGGACAACAAAGCAAATGCACAGAAGGAGACTAACTTATTCATGTTTTTCAAAGAGCTGTTTTCTCAAAGAAACAATTTGTGTTTCTCACATCTCCCACTGAAACAAACAACAAGAACAGTTTACAATCTCAGTAAATAATATTTATTCCCTGTAGGTACGTTGGAAACTTCAAAAGAGCATGAGAAAATACATGGCATAATCACAGTTGGAAGGGATTTTAGAAGATACAGAAGACACAGCATGCCATCTATCATCAGTCAACATCCAGCAACATTTTCAGAAGTTAGCAAGTGTTTGCACCTAAGTAGAGATGAGTAGCACTCTAGAATATCCAAAAGACCTTTTGTTTTTGATAATCCATTTGTAGATTAAATGAAAAATTATCTGTGCACCATGTTTTGACACATATAATTTGAAAATAGCCAAATAGATATTAAAATTCTTCTTTTATACTTAGAGAACTGTAAAACTTAACTTAGATGTAAGCAGATAGTTGCTTGTCTGTAGACATGTGTAGAATCCTGACCTATGTTCTCAGTGCAAAGGTAAAATCTAGCTATTATAAACTATTCTAAACTATAAAACTGAATGACTGATTTTTCAAATTATAATCAAAATGTAACTTCAAATACTAAATCAATCAAGTTACAAGTACTCTGAACCAAACTCACCAAATAGTGCAGTTGCCAAAAGGACAAAATCTTTTAAGGTGACACAGTCAATTTTATCTCTTCAACTTACACATCCTGGAATCATGAGACACACTATCCCACCTAGTTTTAAGGGATTAATCAAACCTTGTGAAAATTTTAAGATGCAAAGGAAATTAGCTGATTATCAGACTTTACAGTGAAGCTTTTTCCAAGGTTTCTGTAAGTAAAACAATACCTTACAAGCTCCTTTTCAATTTGGACCTAAGAACACAAATCACACGGGGAGTCTGCCACTTTCATATGCTCTGATAATTCACATTTTCTGACAAAATGATATGAACACTCCAGTTAAAGGAGTACACCTTAATATTTATGCCTTAAATTCCACATGCTAAACTGAAAACTCAACTATAGGTTTTGAGGATAAAAATATAGAATATTTTTCAGGTCTGAAATCTTCAGCCTGAGTGAGCAGCACCCATTTGTCACAGTATTGCAGTCAAAATGACTGGTTGGAGGTGGCAACACGGCTCAGGATGGTGTTCAGCTTAAATGGCCACCAGCTGCAATATCTGTTATAGTTACATCATGTTTACATATCAAAGACTAAAGTACTAATTTCATTTAAAGAAAATCTTACAAATTTCGCTAGAGTGTTTTGTCTTATATGAAGAATCCAAAGATCCTTGAGGATCATATTCTTTTCTCCTATGCTAATTTTTTTTATTAAATTTACACCTTTTTTTTTTTTTTTTTTTTTTTTTTGGCTTTCCCCAAAAATTTTCTTCTTCAGCTTAGTGGGTTGTGTTGGGTTTTTTGGTAAGAGAGGCAAGTAATGTTTTCTTTGTCATTTGTCTTAAATTATTATAAACATGTCATATGGCTGAAAACTTTCTGTTTCAAGTATATTATATACATTTTCCCTACAATGGAGAAAAGATACACACATGTATTATGTATGCCGTCTATGTGTAGGACTGTATGTAGAATTGCAACAGATTTTTCAAATTTACCAATGTCCACAATGTCCAATGCATGTCAATGGAGTCAAGTGTTTCTCAGAAAAATATTCCTTATATTCTACAAAAATCAGCAAGTTATTGATATATAGAAGAATATCTGATGAAAAATATACTGCATTAAAAAATAAGCACAGACAATAATGGAGAGATACAATTTAGGCTTCTAGGGAACGTTGTCCTGTGTCTCTTCTCTTAGATGTAGATGAGCTCCAAACTTAGAGTGATTTGGTTTAAAAGATAAATGTCTGCCAAGGAAGTTCTCCATTCCAAGGAACCTCCCTCGGAACGGAGAATATGACCCTCCCCCCACCCCCTTCAAAGTTACAAATTTTTATAACTTTGAAATTGAGGGGCTTTCAGACAAAGATATGGCGAATGAAGTAGCAGTTCTTTAATAGCATGCATGGATATAGTCTGGCAGACGGAGGGTGCAGGGCTAGAGTGTAGCAGAAAAAAATCGGAGCAGTGGCAAAGAAACGGAGACTGGGCAGTGGCGTCCCGGCTCCTGAGCCCCGCAGAGAGGCTCCTGTGGGCAGGGAGGGAAGAGGGACGGGAGGGCCAGGGCTTCCCGAGGCACCCGAGCAGACGGCAAAGGGTCCCCTATTTGGTGAGGCAGGCTGTTAACAAGGTCTTAATAAGTTATCAAGGTGATAATAATTCAATGGCCACGCTTGCCAGCAGAGCTCCACTCACGGTAGAAGGCAGCAGGAGACGGAACCCCGCAGTGCTGGTGAATTCTCCCCACAGTGCCGAAGCCTCTCTCCCTTCCCAGTGCAGAGAACACAAGAGAGCTAGCATCCAATCCCCTTTCCCCAGCCAAGTTCTCGGGGTATCTCTTTCCTTCCCAGAGAAACCCCCAGGTAAAAAATGAGTGCTTGGACCTCTCCCTTGAGCTGCGGCCACTTCTCTTGTCTCTTTTAAGTACCTGTTACTGTCTCCTAGCAACACATATGGGAGAAGATTCCATGAGAGAACGAAACAAAAGGAAGAACTCGAAACCCCAGCACAGGGCTCTCCACTTGCAAACTTCGTGGCAATTCTGATGAATATTCTGTCTGAAAGAAAACTTTTCATTTGATGTATGTGGTAGTATCCGTCATAATGGCATAACTACAAAACTTATAAAACAGTTAGAGAATGGACTAAACATGTGTGATTAACAACGACATGAAAATTTATGATGTGTATGACTTAGCTTTCTAGACTAATAATTGAATTTGATTTTTTTTAGCTAGCAGTCCAAAGGAAATCAGAACTGAAATAGCTCTCTTTCTCATATGTATGAGTGAATATATATACTATATATATATATATACATATATATATATATGTGTGTGTGTGTGTGTGTGTGTATGTATGTTCAGTACAGACATTAATTTTGTGACAATATCTTCTTTTCTTCTTTCTTCTTTATTTCTGTTGACTGGTTTTCTGGATGAAACAAGTGATAGTTATTAGGAGCGATACAGTAAGAGACATTGCTACCTGCCAAGAGTCTATCCATCATCTGCCATGAGTTGGCAGCATCACTCTACTGATGTAATCAAATATCACTAGAAAATATTTATGTGTCTAATTCTGTTGTACTCAGTTGTGTCAATCACAGATTCCCATATTAAAGGAATTTGTTCTCTCAGGTGCTCTTGAGACATCCTTAATAATTAGAACAGAAAATTCTTGGTTACTTAATTGATCTTTTTTCCTAGATTTTCCAAAGCTCAACTCTAATTTCACCAAAGTTAATACAAGAGACCTCTGCATTGAAAGGCAGCAGGTTGAATCCTAAACCAGGTTTTCCTTATGGCTCTAGGACCTGTTTTTTCTGTAGTTAGGGAAAACCCGTTCCATCAACTGTAAACACTGATGCTGCTTTTATAAAAGATCTACTCTAACAGTTGGAATCTTCTGACCAGTTAGCAAATCACTACTCTGTGGGTACCCAGTAGGTGGTCATCAGCTTGCAAAAATTCCTCTCCCTGCTTTAACACTAACCCTGTTTAATTTTTGTGTTTATGTTGTGCTGCTTCTAACTGAATAAAAAAGGTACAGATCCTTCACCATATACACTTGTCAGATAATGCATCGCATGTTATTATTACATATGTGCCAAATGACATACTGAGATGACCATCATTTTATACCTCAGTTCCTCTTCTCCATTTTTGATACATGAAATTTAATCCTACTTCCTTTTTTTACAATACTCTAGCTGTGTGTAAAAGATAGTAAATATTTGCAGCTTTCCTTGTTTTTAAGCTCCTTCACTATGTTGCATAGTATATGTTTACACACATATAAAAGAATACACACAGCCATCAGTGTGTGTGCAAAATACACAATAAGGTTGAAAATTCTTTGTTGCTATGCCAGATTGCTGTATGCCTATGTCTATTGCACTAATACAAATACTGTCCTATACTCAGGGAGTAGAGTGTTATTAGAAATCACAACATAATAAATTGCATGTTTGCTGAAAAAGAGCTATGACATAAAGAATCCCATTTATTGAAAAAAAAAATCCATGAAATAGGAAGTTATAAAAATAAGAATATCCCCAAAGAAAACCTCCAAAGAGATGGTCTCTTAAAAAAGAAGTTAAGGACATTTGACTGAGATTTTAACTGTGGCAGGTAGAGTGCTCCATAATTGTTATCTAAGTTTCCAATTCAGAGAGGGGTCTCAGTTAGTAGCTGTCGAAAAATAACAGAGAAGGGTAAATGTTGTTGGTTTTTTTCTCATCTAATGACTGAATTGAAATGCTCTGTAATCACTAGGTTACACATCCTCAGTTATTGCAAACAACAAAGCTACACTGAAAAAAGAATTACACCATATCATTAGCAAAAGATGTAGGTCATATTGAATAACAAAATAATGACACTTGCAAATTTATACCATGTAGATTTATATAAGCATGATTTTACACATTCAGATTCTTATGAAGGCTATTGACACAAAAAGACTGAAAAAAGATTATCTGACAACACAGTGGAAACACATGTGTTTCTAACAAGTCTGTAAACAAGAAACTTATGTGGAGTTAACAAGTTATGTTGTTCTTAGTTGAACAAATCTTTGATCTTGTCCCTGGCATGACCTAATTTGGCATTTTGATAAAAGACAGAAAAAAATTGCTTGCATTTCTCCTCATAGTCAAAACCAAAAACAGATGGTTATTAATGGTGTTTTTATCTCTACCCTGATATTTTTGTCTAGTAAACATAATGCTGGAATAAAAAATATATTTGAAGAACTAGTAATTCTAATATGACACTTTCAAATGCCTGAATAGACATACTGGAACTGAAATGCCTGCAACCTCTATGGAGACATTTTCTCTGAAACATGTTCAAATACAGGTGGTCAAGATATTGCAGCACACAAGGTGTCTAACATGAATAAACCTAATTCATGCTGAATAAACTCTGAAGACAATTTTGCATGTCCATACCTAGATTTCTCTGCAAAGAACTGATCTTATGACAACATTTTCAATTAATTAGAACAAATCATTGCTTTTATATAGGTTAGTTTATAGTAGGGCAGAAATTCCACCCTTAAAATAGGAAGCATCTTCCTCTAAATATTTTAAATTCTATATCTGTGATTATTGTGCATTTTTTAAACAAATGTCTTCATCTGTCTCACTTTAACAAGAGTAGCTTTTATGAAACATAAGTTTTACTTCTATGTGGTTTTTTTTGTTGAAACATATACTTTGGGATATTTGTGTTAGTGATTGGTTTGGCTCCTGTTGCTAGTTGTAGTAGACTACTAACTTTCTTGGAGCCACTACATCAGCAGTCTGGCAAGATATACAAGATGTTTACTGTAACACATCATTAGGTGCAGAAATTTATGATAGTAGCAGCTGGAAAATTAAATCAGTCACTTGTTTTCTTGTTTAATAAATAAAATTATAAACTGAAATTAAATAATTTCTTAGGAGGTTGAATCTAGTCTATGTAAACAACATGTACAAGTGTTGACTTAAGCTCATAACTCCCTAAAGAGCACTTTGGATCTTCCACTATTTTAATGGAGGCTTATTCCTTAGGAAAAATTTAAAGAAAATGAGTGATCCACAGATACGGCTGGGATGCATTCTCAAAAAAAGACACTGCAAATTTAATTTCATTTCCCTGCAAAGAGAGTGACAACTGCAAACTTCAAGACAGACAGAAGGCAGGTACTCTTCACAAATTAGTAGACACTGTGTTCACAAACATTTCTCAAGGTACAGCTGAGAATCAGTAACGTCAAATAATTTTTTTTCTACAGAATTTTTATTTTCCAGCATGTCATATGCCACGAATTTGTCTAAATAGTTGTCAGTTTATGTGTTGATACAACACACACATATGCTATACTTCTGTATAGTAGACAGAAAGGCTTTTTTAAACATCCTTACTTATTGCCTTACTGAAGAAAAACTTTCTTTTACAGTTACTGAGAATTGAGTCACAAACAAAAGATGACAGCTGACCTGATAAGTCACATATCCATTTCCAATTATAAAAGACAATCATGGAGATATCCAAATTATCTCTTAACTAAGCTAAGGGTCAGTAATCTCTGGATGTATGCTACGGACTCTCCTACTTTTCCCTGCTGTATGATACTAATAAGATGGCTACTGCCACAGGAATTTTACATAATCTAAATTAAAGGCAAAAAAAGGTAAAAAACCCAAACCAAAACCAAAACTAAAAATAAAACAAAAATGAAAACAAAAAAACCCAAACCAACCAACCAAAAAAAAACCAAAAAAACAACAAAACAAAACAAAAAACCAAAACGACACAAAAAAAACAAAAAAAAACCCAAAGACCAAAAATCAAAAAGGTTTAATACACAACCTGAAAGGGATGCAAATCCTTAATGATTCTCTTACTCTGGCCTTCCTGGCCTAGACTATGCTCCAGACCGGGTACCTGTTTGAAGTGAGGGAATTTCATGAAGCCTGTTACAACAGAAGAAATTATAAAATGAAAGAGCATTTGGATGCAGCAAAGACAGATTTCATTCAGGCTCCAAAACTTGCATTTCATGTATTTCATAAATCTGCTACAAAAAGAGATTAAGGGCAAGTAAACACTAGGGGATGATATGGAGATCCTCCCAATCTGCCTGCATAACTCTACAGTGCCCGTAACAGCTGCTAAAGGGTATGTGCAGAAGCATGCTTAGCAACCACTGCACAACAACTCACTCCAAAATTCTACCTCCCGGAAAACATGAGTTTCCAATTCAGATGGAGGCTGCATTTTGTAGCTGTTGAACAGTAACACAGAACATGGCAGGACTAGAAAGATCAGACCATGAGTAAAACATCTTACTGTCTGTCAGGCAATTATTTGAAATAGATTAACGAAGTAAAAAATAAATTGCAAGATATGCTTTTAATCAGAGGAATTTTTATCAAATCCCTTAGGAATCTTCTACCAAATCTTTTATGCTTAAGTGAGTACTCTTCCTACAAAATCATAATTCCCAGAAAAGTTTAACAGGCAAAGTCCAGTGGAAAAGGGAAAATATGAAGCTATCACAATCTGTGATCATAAAGTTATATGCCAAGTTACAGTCAAGCATATAAATCAAAACCTATTTTGATAATTTGCTTAGAACAGCAAACATGTTAAATTTTATTGCTGAAAGCCCCCTATAAAGAATGGGGGATGGAGGGACAGAGCAGGTGTATGCATAATAAAATTACAGTGAAAGGTATCTGGCAGCAATCCACACCAGTAAACGAGGGCATGCAAAGTCAGTTATTTTTACATGCATATGCAAAAAATAATATTTCCTCAGAAAAGGAAATAATATTTTCCTCCCAGTCTATTGTGGTGTCGTAGCGCAAAGGAAACTACGAAGAAATTTGTTAAAGACACTTTCACAGAGTCCTAATGGAGGGGAGACTTCCAGTGCAGTGTTTTTTAGCAGTACTATCTAGCCATTGTAATGCTTCCCACATAAGTTTCATAGCTTCATACAGCTTCTCACTTGTAAGATACCTAGATCTGGAGAGATCTAGATTTGGAAATAGCTTATGAGGGTGCAGAAATATTCCTCCTAACATAGCTCACATCTTGACAAAAAATAACTACTGTGGATACTTTGATCTTTGCAAAAAGGATTTACTGATTTATTCAAAAGTTTTGTTTTTTTCTCCTCACTTTCTCTGTCTAAAGGAAAAAATTTCATACTTCCAGGCGGCTATCATGAGTCTGTATTTGCATGACTAACCTAGAAAATTAATTTTTATATGACAGTAAGGACACAGAAGCAACAACTTTTCAAAAAAAAAACAATTAAATTTAGAGAAAAATGTTGTTAATTATTTTTAATTGGGCAGATTGGTTGATTTTTTTTTTTTTCTGACAGAAAGATCAGTGTTTCCATTGTTTGAATATTACAGCATAACATGGACTAAGGATCCTAAAATACGACTGTTCTCACATACTTCCTGTTTCGATTCAGTTTGAACACAGAAGACGAGAGGAAACTAAGTCTCTGTGAATACAGTGGATCCAACCCAGAAAAGTTCAAAATATACCCAAAAACATTATTAAAACCAAATGAGGTTCAATCTTGGTGCCAAAAAATCAATATATTTAATTTAATAGTAAAAGAGGCATAGGAAAAGAAGGAAGGAAGGAAAGAAGGAAGGAAGAAAAGAAAAAAGGAAAAAGGAAAGGAAAAGGAAAAGGAAAAGGAAAAGGAAAAGGAAAAGGAAAAGGAA
>JAODKT010001744.1:33721623-33768941 GCA_027576195.1 Cossypha heuglini
CACTGCCAAAATTTTCAGATATTAGAATGGACTGCTCAGGGAAGTGTTACTCAGGAAGTTACTGTCCCTGGAGGTGCTCAAGAAACAACTGGCTATGGCACCTAGTGCCATGGTCTAGTTGACAGGGTGCTGATCTATCAAAGGTTTTATTCAATGATCATGTGTGTCTTTTCCAATCTAAATTATTCTGTTAAATTAGCTGACTAACCTTTAATTCTGAGCAGCTGCTGTATCACAGAATCATAGAATCATTTATATTTAAAAATACCTTTATGATCAAGTCCAGCTGTTAGCCTAGCACTGTCAAGTCCACCCCTAGAAATAAAGATGAACAGCAGAAACATGATTTATGTATATTTGGGTATGATTTAATGCAGAAACATTGTTTTATAGTGCAGTGAGCTGCAATAAAAGCCTCATACATTTTCTAACAATTTTACCAAGAGCAAATTGTAACAGAAACTTTGTGAAATATAAACATAATACAGGTGTGTGCATTTAAACACACTGAATTACCTTTCCTGAGATCTGACAACTTACTTGCTGTGTATCATTCTACCATGGAGAAAGACGACAAACAAACTCTTCTGATAACCATGACCTTGCAGAGTCAAAAACTATATTGCTTGTTTGGAATATTATTGTTAATCCCACAGAATAGAAGATTTCTCCACTTAACTATTAAATATAGAAAATAGTTCCCAGTAAAGTAAGATTCACATTATCATGATTTGCAAGTCTTGCTAGAACTCAGTATATCTTTCAATATTGCGCATTCCAGTTAGCGCAGTACTGCATTAATATTTAAAAATAATCAAAAATCATTCAGACCACTTGTAGAACTGCATATAAAGTAGTGCTCAAGTGCTGATATAGCTGACATATATTAGTAAAAATGTTTATTTAAACTCCAAGAAGCTGTCTATAAAAATATTCTCACAAAGAAAAATGGAAAGTGCTGGAAAATGTGCAAGCACTGACTGATATACTTGAGTAAAATGAGGACATGAATTCATTGGTTTACTGCATAATTACCAAGAGAAAAACTGCAGCATTAATATGTTACTAAATAATTATGGTTTTTTTCTAATGGAGACATTGCATTGTCACTGATAAATAATACATATTTTATATCATGGTGATAAAGCAATTAATTCATGTCACCAGCATCCTCGTATTACTTGCTGTTATACTCTGGGATAAAAAGTGTCTTCCTATTAGCTACTGAATATTCAGAAGGATATCTTGAGCTTCATTAATTAAAATGTTTTAATTGACTATGAAAACCCCTTATGAAAATTGCTATTGTGATAAGAGTGGCAAAGTCTTTCATACTGCAATCATATAGTTTTTCTTCATGAAACCCTTTCTTCAGGAAGTAGGGAATTGATCTAGTTTCTAGGAGTGGAAAGACTTAATAGGATCTCAAAAGTAAATGTCTGTTGGGGAAAAACCTACATCACTACTTATTGATTCCTTCACATTAGATTGCTGGCAAGCAAAATTCAATTAGAATGGAAGCATATGGTTGCTAATATGCAGGTTATGGAATTTTTTTCTTAAAAAGGATTTTGACAATGAAACCATGATGCATGGGTGGGTGGAATTGTGGAATTCTCTAACCTTAGAGCAAATGACTTAGACTGTGACACACTTTCTATCAAAAATCAAGATATTTAAGAAATAAAAGTAAAGGGAAGATTTCCAGTTCGGATATAACCCCCATGGAGGATTTGGGAGTTGGAAGTCAATGAATATGTCGCTCATATGACTGAACATTTTCAGAGTGCTGTTTCTTCTCACAAGATTTCCATGAGAAATGTCTTGTGAGTGGATAGCAATTCTTTGAAGGTTTTGAGTTCCATTTGCAGATCAAAACTCCAAGTTTTAAATTCATCACTTGTGTAATTTAAATTTTGGCTCAACTTCATTTTGTACCAACCCTGCTTCTTGCTGTTCCTGTTTATGTATTTATAAAACAACGTGGGTGTTTTCTAAGCCTTGTGCCTATACTTCACTAAAAGTCTGTCTCTGTTGTTAGCAATTTCTTGTTCAAGTTTAATAAAAGGAGATCTGAGATTTCATGGATTTTATGCACAGAAAACAGAAAGAGTGAAGGTTATATCAAGTTAGTTTGATTTTGGCTTTGCATACTGGTATATAAGAAACCTACAATTTAGTAAGTTATATAAGAGAAAGATTACTGCTTCCCTTTCTCATTTATGTTATTACCTCTCAGTCCTTGTCATCCCTTAATAAAATTAAGTTTAAGAACAGAACCAAGAATGGAGAAAAATGTAGCTCAAATGAGGTCTGAGTTGCCTTGATTAGAATTAATATTTTGAAAAATAACGTTTGAAAATGTAAAGAGCATCCAAAGATGCCGCCTTAAGAATATAAGTGAGAAAATTTCTTTCTGTGTATTGTAAACAACCATTTCGTTTCAATTTAAGGCTGGTTTCTGGTAGGTTACTCTTGTCTCTTACATCAGCCTAACTACTCTGGCGTATTTTGAAGGACTGAGATTGAATCACAGCTACTCAGTTCAGACTTTTTCCATATTTGCAGACTGCATTTTCAGACTGTTCTTTCCAGATAGCTGCTTATGGAAGCATTTAAACAGGCTATGAACTTTCATGAGTACAGAACGGTAGATGAGTTAGCTTGTAGAAGAGGAGAGATGCTGTTTCACAGGCAGAGACTGAGTAGTGGTTCTCACAACAATTTGGGAAGCTCTGCTACCGCTGCTCTGTTCTGTGCAATCATGCATTAGGTTTACAGGTCCTTAATTCATTACCAGTTTACTTACCCAGCAACAGTTGTGTCATGGGAGGCATGTGTCTACCATTGGCTGGCACTCTTGATAATATCAAAGGTCTGCAGCAACACTAGCTAATATTGTCTTCAAAATTACATCTAAGTCTTGCCAAATTTCACACAGGGAAAAAGGTCAAAATGGATTCCCTTTAAATCAAGCGTGATGCGCTACTTCAGCAAAATATTCTGTGTTTATTATGGTACTATCAATAGGTCTTTTACAAACTATGTTGCTTTTTTATTTTTAAATTATATTATTGATGTTCATGGCAGTATAAATAGCCATAAAGTCATAAGAACTTATGAACTTTTCAAATCCCTGGAACTTTGAAGGATTTGCAGCACTGTATTTCTGAAAACTTCCTCTAAAGCTGGTACTTGTGAGCGTGGAGCTGGGACTCTCTTTTTGTGATCTGGGAGTGAAGTGTTTACCTGATGATACTGTATGCCAGAAGCCTTCAAGATCTCAGACGGTCACCTAAAGGTGACTTAGTTCTTCAGGCCTTTGTGATGGTATATCTCTAGCTTGTTTGCTAATGGAAATGGACTCCATTTTTCCAGGTCCTGCTTCTTAAAATCACCAAATCCTTGAATTATAAGCACCCTTCTGTAATGCAGTTACTTCAAATTGCTCATAGTCCCAAATTAAGAAAAATGTCATATATAAAGTATCTATATTATCTAAACCATATAGCATCATTCAAAATACTTATAAAAACCTTAAGCAAGCAAAACAAATTCCACAGCTTGACTGAAATTACAGCAGAAGGACTCTTCCCTTCTTGAAAAAGTGTCAATCATGATTTCTACTTGGATCTAAGAATCTTTACTCCATGGAAATTGAACCTGATCTCTACAGATCCCATAGGGGGTTTGAAGTGATAATCATTCATGACAAAAATCAGTTTTTTCACTTTCCTCCACTCTTAGTTAGAGGAGATGTTTTTTCTATTTCGAATTAAATTGTTGATCCGCCAAAGTTATTTATACATTTATGATATTAAGAGTACTTGCTTGTATTTCATCTCTCAAAAATGCCCCATTTTTTTTCTAGGCGGTGTAAAACTCCCTTTCCTCCCTTTCATTGCTAATTAGCATTGTTCATGTAATTTTTTCCACAAGATCTTATACTCAGTAGCCATTTGTAGATTAGACAAATATATGATTCAAGGATAAATGTTTTCTGCTGTCTATCTAAAGCAATAAATTAAAAAACAAACAAACAAAAAAGAAAGCCAAAACAGATGCTGTTACATTCCATTCAGAAATTGACTCTGTACTTCTCTTTGACTCATTATGAAGAGACAAGAAATTAAAATTATTCATGGATAAGTTAAAAGGTTGTGGGATTTTCTGTCTCTCAATATTTTCCTACAGTTAGCTTTACAAATATGTGGAAGGGAAATAGTTATTTATAGCTAAACTTAAAATTCAAAGGTCAACTCAAATGATTCTGTGTTTTTTTCTCCAAAGAATTAAATAAAACCCAACTAAACAAAAAACCCCAAATACTTACAATCTGAAGTTGCCCTGTAGATAGTGTTCTAAAGAGAAAACATAGGGTGTCACTAAAAACAGCATTAAAAAGCAGTTTAAAAAGCTAATTTAAAAATTAAGTAGCCATCATCCTTACTTGAAAACTGTGCACTTAAGCTGAATTTTCAAGCCTTTTCTGAAATATACACAAACTTTCTTATTGTCTGATTGTCTTAACATCAATTCTTGTTCATGCCTGAAATTTCCATCCCTGGCCTGTGCTGCTCCAGTCCTTAAAGTCAGATGCTCCAGCTTCTCTGATTGGTGAAAGTGAAATACTCTTGTAAAGAAAACTCAGCTCCCAAAAATGCCTCTGATAACTGCCAATATATGCAATTTTAGCCAGCCCTAAAAGCACTTTCCCACCCGCCACACGGAAAGGTTTGAGGAGTAACTCAAATCAGGGAATATCCACCACAGGTAGGAAGTATAATGCCACACCTATTCGGCATACTCCCTAGAGTTCAATTCTCCAGGCTGAATGCCATGTCTAAAAGTGTCATAGTTAAGGGACCTGCTGGAGTCAAAGAGGATGTACCCAAGGATTGAGTTCTTGTGGAATCTTGTATAGAGCTGTACAAAAGTAAAAGGCTTTTGGCATAAGAAGTGTTTAGCTATTAACCTTAAGTCACAAAATGTATAGGGAGAAGCATGGTGGCGATTAATTTCCCACAACAGCATTTGAATTAGATACATGGAGGTACAAAACCTCTGCTCTAGTACTGCTCAGCATTGCACCACGTTAGTCAGATTATATTGAGAATGGAATTCTAAATTCTAGGCTGTCTGTTCTAATTCATCATATTCCATGAAATTCACTGCTCATTCAGAAGATCCTAAATGAGCAAAAATCAAGCTTGGTAGTGGGATCAGGTCTGATGTCAGATTCTAGCGAGTGAAACTTCTTGGTTCCTGCAAATCAGAGAGAATGAAGGAGGTGATACATACATGCCTTAGGGTGAGAATCTTGCTGAGCTGCACAGAATCAGGAAAAGAGTTTGGCATGAAGCTGTCACTGCAACAGGAAGACAGTCTTTCGCAGTAAGTGCAGCAGGTAGATCACCATCTGTCAAAAAACTCATGTGCATAGCAACAGAGCAATGTCTTGCCCTGTGCGTTAAGTGCTGATACAGTGATTATGGGCACGCGTGGCATGGAGGAGTCTCCTGACTTTGTTCATCTGACCAGGGTGACATGGCAATCACTTCATGCTCGTGTAGTACAGGTTCAGACTGTGGAAGAAGTAGGAATGGATGAAGGGAAGCTTCTTCCACTAACTTCCAGCAGGCTAACTTTTTGTCTCTGGAGTAAACATGGAAAAAGATAGGCCCATCTAGGTCATGGAGCAGGGAGGATGTTAGAAATGATCATATGTTAAATTTCAGCTGTTGTGGGATACAGAAATATAGATAACTACACACCTGAGGCAGAGCTGTGTGGGATGTGTTTTGGACAGTGATTGGTTCCCCATATCATCAGTCTTTTTGTATCAGTCTTGACCCCAAAGACAGAACACAGTCCCAGGTAATTTTGGTTACGGATACTGTAAGTTGATTTTTTTTCTTTGTTTTCCCCTCTGGATGAACACCAGAATTATATTCTTCCTGTCACAGGGCAAGATTTGTCCCCTAGTGACAAACTATAGATATGCAAGTAAGTGGCAGCTGAGTTAACATGATTAACAACTACAGGCAAAAGTACTGGCCTTACGCTGTAAGAGCTTCTTCCATAACACAAAGACAACTGAAAAATCAGAGAAATAGAATTTCATGAAAACAGCCACCACTGATTACAGAATACTCAATCACTAGATTCTCCCTGGCATGTAAATGCCATATTTCCTCAATGGAAAAATCCGTGAATTGTGACAAAGAATATTGCAGACAAATGCTAACCTAACACGCATTATAAAAAAGAACAATGTTAACAGTGCAGGTGACAGAACTGCATACCATACTTTTATTCATGCAAGAATTTGTATATTTATACATTTCTTCATATACATATTCAAATGCTATAGCAAAAATGCAAGTCAATCAGGCCTATCAATACTCCACAGAGAAAAACAATCAAACAACCTGGCTGCAAAAAAAAACCAAAAACGCCAAAAAATAAACCAAAATAAAACTGTAAAACCTTGCTGCTATATCCTGAAGTAAGAAAGTGGGATTTTAAAGATTCTTGACTCAGATAAGAAGATAAACAAAGTGAACTGTGGAAGGGAGTAGAATAAACCTGAAATACTTTAATTATGTTAATTTCTCTTGCTTGTAGCTTCAGGCATCTGTAACAATCTAGTAGTTAATACCTTTAAAAACTATAAAATGTGCAAGGAGAAGCAAAATTATCCATATATCCCAGAAAAAGGAATTTCAATAACCAGATGTTTTTATTGCCTTATTTTCCACATTTTCTTTCTGACTGAGGGCAAATACAACATTTTTCAAACGCTACTTTTTAGCATTTTCTTCATCTGATACACACATATAATTTTTGTTAACAGCCTGAGCACGTTCATACTTGTATGTCATAAAATAAACTAACTACAAACAGCAGTCCCTGTCCCTGAAATCACATCCCACTTTACTTTCTGCTGCCTGCCTGGAGAGCTGTTGTGATGCACAGAAGAGCATACACCTGGTTTACTACCCTGACAGGTGGTTCCTGTCTCATTTCTTTCTTTCCAGTAGCAAAAAGGACACTTCAGCTACCTGTTGGTAGCTAAAGGCCCCATGGAGTTACACTAATGTTCAGTAAATTGCCATGAATAAATAGACTAAATTACATCTATCATAACAATTCTTCCTAAGATGCATGTGCCACATTACACAACCAACATAAGCAATTGCTGCTGGGAAAGCAGAATTTAGAGCAATTCATATAATAAACCCATGCCTAGAAATGCTAAAATCTTCAGAAACTGCTTCTTTCAAGAAGAGCTGCAATGCAGGTGGAATCCTTTGTATAAACTACACATTTATAGAAATGGGCAGTGAGCTGAACCTTGGGCTGACTGAGTGCACAGAAAATCTGATTTATATAGTGATTACTTCTTCCGCATTTTTTTCTGTAGAAAAAAATCTCCACCAATTCCCTATCACAGACTGCATCACTCCTTCCCTTAATTGTTAATCTAAAGTCACCATCTTTGTGGTGGTAAGACATAATCTTCTCAGAAAACTACTCAAATTATATCTCTCACCAAATAGATTTTAAAAACCCGCCAAAAAACAACAAACCAAACCAACCATCCAACCAACCTACCTACCTACCAAAAAAGCAAAACCTGGAACAACAGAAGGGAAAAAGGTACTTAAGAGCATACCCACAATAATCTTTTCAGCAAGGAAAATATGCAGGTTAATTGCACATAGTCTTTATATTCTCCATGCATACTCTGAGTTTGTTTAATTTGAGGGGTTCTTTAATTTCTTTTCATGATCTGAGAGTACTAGGGGCAATTTTCATAGATATAAATGTAGACACATATTTGTAACAAATTCTCAGATGTTCCTGATGGATCTTGTCTACAGAGATCACTGTCACAATCTGGAAAATTTATATAATTGAATCAAAGAATTCATGTTTTTGTTACTGAGATGTTCTATTGAAGATACATAGCATATTTTCCAGTGTTCAATTTCCTGGCACATTTTTTATTCTGGAAAGCCAGCATTTCTACTTTCACAATTTAATTTCCAAAGTTAGCTCTCCCTAGCAAATAATAAGTATTTCTGATTATTTAGGCTAAAATTCATATATCAGGAGAACCACCTAAGTTACTAAAACCTGTGAAAAAGTATGGTGAATCTATTGAAGACAAACTTTTTTTTACAATCCAGAAAAGGGAAATAAAATTTCTTTATTCTTATGCCCCTTAAAATGCATTAGGGAAATTCCAATCTTCCCTCTGAGCAACACAAATCCAAATCTTAGAAACAGGTGGATCTTGGAATTCGAATTCATTTTGAACTTAAGACATGTAATTCACATGTATTCAAACCTAAGTATTCCACATTCCTTCATGTGAAGGAAACAGGATTGCTATTTACAATCCTTATCACTGTCTGTATTTCAATATATAAAAAGCTGTCTGATGAGGAATAAAGGTTTCTGAGAATTTCAGTATGTAGAAATATATCAAATGCAGTAATAACTACAATTAACTACAGAAAAAATAGAAGACTATTTTATCAGGTATATATTATTGTTGCAATTATAAAATAAAGGTAAATACAAAATGTAGATTATAAATCTACAAGGTAGTACCCTAAATAAAATGCTAGGTAAACGTCTTTGAAACTAAAATTTCTGACAAAAAATATGTTCGGAAAAATTTAAATATATATTGCTTTCCATGTATTTTTAAAGCAAAGTAGAATCATTCCAAAAAATGGAAATTGCATTTTGATAACACATTTTTTTCATCATTAGTTTTCAAAGATCTGCATTACATAATTTTCTGATATCTTATCAACAAATTGTACATTTCCTTTTTCGTCTTCAAGGGAAATGTTCATACAGCGATACCTGTATGAGCAAAAATTGTGTGATTATAGCATTCCCTCACCAAGAAAATTGTTCCAAGTTAAAAAATAATAGTTTGCATATCTGGCAACTGGTATTTCTGAATACTTGCCAGCAGATATTTGCAGTAAGCCCTAGGTACTCCTTTATTCTTATTAAATAATATACATCAATATTCAGAAAATAATAAACTAGCATAGAATTAAAACCCAGTATATTAACAACTGATTCAGACACTTCTTCTGGTAAAATAGGTTAAGGAAAATTCTAAATCTTAAAAAAAAATTTTAAAATATAAATTTGCCTTTATTTATTTAGAGGGATAGCTAAAAGAAGGCCTTTCAAATACTAAACTATGAATAATCCCATCAAATTTACATAGTTTCATAGATGGGTCCATACTATTTGTAAGGGATTACAAAGTACACAGATAATACTTTTACTAAAGAAAAAAAGTTACAATCCACTGAAAATTACTTCATTAAGAATATTACTATATACTCTGTACACTATATTGTGGTTGCATCCAGTTTCTCTCTGAATATCTTTTTGAGCTCCCACCTCTAGCAGTAACTTCAATCCTTCATTCAAGCTTCATTAAATAAACTGATTTGTCAGCACATCTAACTAAAGCTTAGCATCCTGCTGCTTCTGCCTTTTCCATCCTCTTTTTTGTCTCAGCACGTGAACTGTCACTAAACTGACTTCATTCTATTAGTGTGATTTCCATGTTAACTGGAGCAACTACCATTGCACGCTTAGCAGACTTCAATAATTTGAAATATTTTTCTCACTGTTAGGTTTTTATGGATAGATATAACTTACATAAGTAACCTGAATATAGACAGAACCATGGAATGCTCTAGGGCCGTCTTCCTTCGATGAACTTTTGCTGCAGTTTGTTTGAATGCAGTGAACTGATAATACACATTTATTCTGAGAATGAGGGCAGTGTCCCATAATATTACTTGAGTCTTGCACTACTAAAAAGAAGAGAAACATACCCAAGTGCTAGTTACATTTAAGGCACAGGAAATGGTGTATACTTCTTGGCAAAAATATCACAGAATGGGTAAGGTTGGAAGGCACCTCAGGAGTCATCTTTTCCAACATCCCTGCTAGAGAAAAGTCATCCTAGGGTATATTGCAAGTCTTGAGAAGTGTCTTGGAAACTCTTGCTACACTGAGTAATAGGATCATTTGTAGACATGCAAAGATTTACATATACTCAGTGACTCTTTACTTTAGTAAAGGTTCTGTATCTGCATATCTTTCATACTTCATCATATATCTGGCTTTAAGGCCATAGTGTATTATGCTTTTACTTTCTTTATGTATGACTGACCCTATAAAACAAATATGTTCTATATTCCACTCTTGTGCTCCATTTTTTATGTCAAATTCAATGAGATTCCTATGAGGATATTGTGATAATCATGATATGGTAATCAGGTCAAAATCACATACCTTTTTTTGCAATAATTTTTATTACTGCAGATATATTTTTACTTATATCATTATTTTTCAGCTGCAAGGTTTTCTTTAAGTCTTTCTAAGAAGAAAAATTTAACAATTCAGAGTACGAAAATACCTATCAGTGTTTTGGGATGAAAAGATAACACAGGAACCAGTAGCAAATAACTCCTCCCTCACATCCTCAATCAGATTTTGTCAGTGTTGTCTCACAGGCTAATGTGTAAATCAAACATGGCATGACCTTCCTTGAACTCACAGATTTATTTATATTGTATGGAGTTGACTTTTTTACCTACTTGTGGTTTGGTGAATTCTGCCACTCATAAATTATGTGTCTAATATTTCTTGGAAGGTTACAGTAGGAGGGTATATATCCTGATCCTGCTCAGCACACTAGATATGCAGAACATAGCTATTTAATATAGCATGCAGGAAAAAAAAATATCAGACAGAATATGTTTTTCCCCAATTTTCTCTGAATTTGCTTAGTATCGTAACATAGTATTAAAGGATTTATAAAAATTAACACTTGTAAAATCCCTCATGTATTTTTCATTAGAAAACCCTGCATTTGCTTAGAAGTTAGCAAATTAACTTCTAAGTCAAGTTTCCTAATTTTCAAAATTTCAGTTTTCACACAAGTGAGGAACAAGGAACAATGTTCAGATATGATCCCTGGAAATAATCCAGACCTCTGTCATGTACTTGTTAAAATTTTCCACTTCCTTGGTCTATTTGTCATTTACTTATAACAAAACATTATGTCCAAAACTTTACAATCTGTTGTCAACCCCAACTTCAATATCTATTCTCTCTCCCAAGATGTCAGATGTTGCACCAGTCTTGTTTAAAATCACTGAGGATCTGGCAATGGTGTCATTTTTCACTCTCTTCCATGTGGTTAGAAAACAATGGGAGGTGGCCTGGTATTTGAGAAGTTATTTTAGAAATTTTATTTTTTAGAAAGAATCAGTAAGTCTACAAATTGGATTAGGCTTTATGGTCATCTCATGGAAGCACAGTAAATTAATATGCAAGTTTCACATCCCTGCTTACACATAATGACTGAGTTGGCAGAATTACTTCTAAATCCTTCATTTCTTCCCCTTCTATCTGTTTGGCTAGCCTCAGTCCCTTGGTGACAGTGAATTTTCTCCCTTGAAGCCAAGATTTCACTAGGTCTGGATAGAAAAGTTTAAAGTAAAACATATACTCAGAATGTGAAAAATTAAAAAAAAATATTATGAAAACCAGGAGAAAAATGCAATTGATTATGCACTAAGCCAGACTTGTTCTCACTTCAGTGAATTTCTTTGGTGTTTCCCCTAACTCATTCATATTTAAGGTAGTCTAGAGCCTCTTGTCATTTACTTTTATCTGTATTCAGCTACTCTTTACTATATCAAGTGTGATAAAATTCATCCTACTGCTCATATAAAAACTTCAATATGCTTTTATTTTCACACTTGTAAATAAAGAACGATTAGTTGAATATGCGGCCAAATTCCTTTCCATGTAAAACTGGCTGATAAAGGTGATATCAGATTGATCTCACAGGAATTTAGTGAAACATCAGGATGAATAATTTCCATTACATTTTTTCATTTTCCCTCTAAATTATGAATGGTCAGAGGGCCTGTGACTGTATGCATAATTCAACTTAGGTGACTTTATTCTTTTCTGTATTTTATCCTGAGAAGAATTTTTTCATACTTTTGTATAAAATTCTGTAAAATCTCTATCCATATTCTCAGGTGTTTTATTGTGTTTACTTGTAATCTTTTGGTAGCCAAGTATGACAAGATTTTTGTGAGAATACTTTTTCCATATATAAAGATTTCCTATTACACAACATATCTTACAAACCAGAGTTTACCTGCTATTATTTCAACATGAAGTAAGACTGAAATAAAATAATTGATCATGGAGCTTTAAATGTCATAACTTGATATGTCTTCATTATATTTCAAAAGTTACAGTTAGGTCACATACAAAGGTTGTCCCATAACCAGGGGCAGCCAATGTCACCGAAAAGTCTAGACCCTGTAGAATGACAGACTTGAGAGTGACAGCATTGTTCAGAAGCAGGACAGGGAGAAGCTGGCCTGAAACCCAGACCAGGCAATTCTGAAGTTTCCTGGCAGGTAACAAAATTTGAGCATGGCCTAAACCAAACTTTTTTTTTTTTTTTTCTTTTTTTTTTTTTTTTTTTTTTTAATGAAACCTCCAGGATTTGGCAAGAAACACTGTAGAAAGACGACTAACTTAAAGAGAAAATTCTGAATCAGATTTAAGTATGAACAACAGTGCATCCAATTCTGTATTGTCCTTGGAGCTAGTGTCTATGCACTGAAAGAGTCCAAACTTATCCAGTGTAATGCGTTTATATCTACAATGTTTTTAAATGACCATACTGTTTGAAGAGATCATGACTCTGCTGCAGTATAGAAAGAGAGACAATAAAGTTGTATATTGACTAACCTTCCAAAAGTTGAAATCATCTGCCACTTGGAATATTGTTTAAGAATCCCTCTTACGATTTTGTAACAATATTGAGAATTTCAGAACCATAGAGCACTGATTATGTAAAATAATATGTGCACTAGGGTTAATGAGAATGTCTCAAAATGTAATAATAAATTAGGGCATTACAAAAATTTCAGATGCTTAATACATTTTAATAAAAATTGTGCTGCAAACAAACTGTATCATTAATGTGTTTGTTATCTTACAACAAGAGAGCTTCTAAAAGATAAAAACGTCCAGATGACACCCGTATTTTTCTCCACTTCATAATAAGGTTCAAAGTTGATGAAAAAATTTAAAGAAAGTTCCTGTACACCTACTTATGAAAAGTCTTTCCTAATATGACTATTTTAATGTATAAACTTTTTAACTTTTTGTCATTTAACTTTTTGTCAGACGTCAGAACACGACATTGATGATAACTCAAAGATGGTATACATTTTTTATTTCAAGTTAATGTTGGAACAAGCCAGGGATTTATATTCTGCACTTAAATGCCTTTTCTCCTACACTTTCATCATCTGCACTGTTACAGCCTGTTTGGAGCTCTCAAATTTGCAGGGCAATGTACTCTGTCATTTGAGCTTTATTTTGTGAGTTCATCAGGGAAGAGAACAAGCACAAGGCAGAAGGGCTCAATCCCCTCTATAAAGATTAGTCTAGCATGCATTCACTTAACTCATGGGGTTTCTATCTTACAATTTCTTTGCTTCCTGACTCCAACTCACAGTTTGTATCTTCCATTTCATAACTAATGTGCAAGCCTAGGAGCAAAACCGTAGCCTAGCTGAGGGTAAGAGTGCCTGTCCCTCTTCCTCACCAGCATGCAGGCATCCCATGTATGACACAGAGAACACCAAAAGTCTCTTCAATCTTACTGGATCCAGCTCAAAACTTATTTTCAGTAAGCTGACATCCATGTCTTGCAGCTGGGAAGGTATGGCTACACCGTTACCATAAATTAGCAGATTCTGAAGTAACTGCACAACAATCAGCATACAGGAATGGTGGCTACAGGAGACAGAAAATTGCAGGTGACAGTGACTGCATAATGACCTTCAGTCCTTCCTAGCCATTGTGTCCTATATGTGTTGCTGTCTCATGGATCTGATGGCGCTGCTCTCATCAAGCATACATCAAGCTCTAGCATGGGCTGTGTTCAGCCAAAACATGAGCATGAGCTGAATAAAGTCACATGCACCAATTCCTTATCACTGACCAAGCAACTGCATAAGTTTGACAGCATAAGGAACAGGGTGTTGATGTGGTAAATCAAAACCAAACCTGATCCCCATAAATCCAAATTCTTAACTGTAGAGTGTACACTGAAACAGCAATCATTTTCTACTTTACTATTGATCATAGTACCACAATATTTATTTTTAAAATGTTTTCTTATACCCAAATACATTTTATTACAGTCTTTCATAAATTTAGTATTTAATGTTCGATATGATCTTTTATTATAACTTTTCATTTTTGTCACAACTAGATTAGACACAATGTGCGTATTGATGAAATTTTCTAAAAGCAGCTATATGTCTTAGATGTCTACAAATGCACCTTGCTTAATACATTCATTCTTACAAATGAAAATATATAGTTCATAAGCATGTCAAACATGTAGGAGTTAAAAAAATACCCAAATTACCCTGGCTTGTTATTGGTAACACCTGCCACTTGCTTGGAAAATACTCCAGCATTGGAGGCTTCTTTCAAAGAAAAACTTTGCAAGTAGCAAAATGGAGAGATGTAAATGCATAAATTTTACCATTCTTTGAAAGCACAAAATGCTGTAGCACCCAATAAAACATTTTACACAGATTCTTGGGCTTGGGTGAGATAGTGTCATGGGGTGAAACCTACCTGAAAGCATTGTTCAGATAAAATAAACCTGGACTTTATTTGCCCCCGTTCTGATCAGTTAGCCAATCCTGCTATTCACTGGAAAAGGAAAGAATCACAAATAAACATTATGGGAGAAGACTCCCTGAAAGCACTACATCTAGCTGGCTTTATTTGTTGAATTTTGTGTGGGAGAAATAAAAAAAAATAAATCCCACAGATGAATCACTAACATACACATTGCATCCATTTAACATACTCAGGATGGGAAACCAGAGGGTGATAACACCTTAGGTAACAACCAAAAATAGCCATGGCCAAATCAAAGAGATTAGCATAGGGCTTTACAGTCAGCAAGGTCACTGGTGGTTTATGACAACTGAATTAGAAAGCAATAAATGGTGGAGAACAGTCACCCCTCAGTGCAGCAATCTCCACATCCATCCAACAGCCGTGCAAAAGCTGTGCAAGTCTGGAGCTCCTATACAGAGAAACCATGCACTAGCACAGTCTCAAATGTGTTCACTGATTGAATGCTCTGTTTCCCCAACTCTGTAGTACCGGTTTTAAAAGAACTTGGAGGAGTGGGGACCTTGGTTTCTGCCAGTGTCTTTAAAACAGTTGCCTCTCTGTGTGTGACAGGACTTTTAGGTCTGATGGCAGGAAGTTATCTCTATCTCCCTTCTGCACCACTCATCCTTGGAAAACAGCCTCTACATTTTATCTCAGAGGGCAGTATGTTTGTGTCCTTGCAACTTCCCTGCTCTAAAATCCCCAGCAAAAATCTGGAAAAAGCATGTCGTCTGAATAGAAATTTGGAAGGACTCAAGGTGATACACACCTGCCCATCTCCATTTCATATACAACCAATACATCCATGAAGTGATCTTGTTTTTCAAAAGCTGGTAAACCTATGTTAAAAGAAGTGCAATGTGACTGAATTCGTGAAATTTTCTCTTAGGCACCTATCTGTTTAGGTGTCAAAATAAACTGATTTCAATGTGAGGACACTCCCCACACCTACCCACATTGTTTCACAATAATTTATGTATTTTGAGAACTGACAGGCACGTCACTTCCATCTAGAAAGATCAGCTCTTCCTAAGAGTATATCTTAAAAAGTGGGCTAAACTGTACAATTTTAGCCACTGGGTAGTTGCAACTACAAGATTCAGGTCCAGATGGCAAATAAACAATGACGTGTTCTGCTGTAAGGAGCTTCCTTGAATGAAGAGTTCCTGACAGTGCGTGATCTTTGTTTTAGTAATGGTAATGGAGAAAGGATGTCGTGCATCACTGCACAAACATGGCTGAGAACTAGCATGCCTTTCCCTCCACTTTCTCTACCCAGTATCTATTCATAGAGTATAGAATGGAATTAATGATTAATTTTTGGAATCTGAACTGGTCACGTGGCAATTGTGACTACTTTTTTATACATTTTTCTCAAAGGACTCAGTACTTCTTGGCATGTTCTATTCTCAGTGAGTGAACTTGTGTTGCAACGACTGGGAGCTATTTCCTTTGCAATATTTCTTGGATCACTTCGATTATTAATCTCTAAAAAATGTTTTTCTTTGCAGAATATTTATGGACTTATATGGCAATAGCTGATGCTTTCGTCATTTCCACAAAAATATAAACTAATGGTGCAAAGTACAAAAAACTAATCTGGTCAAGTTTGTATTGAGATATATTACTGTATCTGGTAAACTCATGTATCAGGTTAACACAAGCTGTACAACCTGGAGCTGTTTTCCTAGAGATTTTCATAGATATCACTTTTTCCTGGGATCTGATATCAGGATGTCAGCAGTAGGAAAGTTGTCCAGGATTGGCTCTGTTTTGGAGATCTGAATGACTAGCTACAGAAAGACACTTTCAGGTGCATGCCAATACCACTAACGCAAGGTAACATTTTATTAATTATCTAAAAACATACTTTAGTCATAATTCTGTTAAGTACAAATAATTTGTAAACAGCATCTGCACAAACTATGTTTGAAAAAGAATAGAGTGTCTGTACTAATTTGCTATTGGAATTAAACAGTTTTATTCTTGAAAAAGGACATCTAGATTTAACATAACCCTGACAGTAAAAGTAGATTAACATAACATTAATGGAGTATTCTTTTGCTGATAAAGACCATGCTAGATAAAATACAGACAGAATGACAGTTTAAAATAAAAGCATTAAACTAACGTGCCATGTACTAGGACTCTAACTAACCAGTTCCCACGTTAGTCACTGCAGAACAAGAATAATAATGCCTTCAGACTATTTTCTCTTGTGAAGTATTTTCTCTTCCCTTCTATATAAACATTGCTGAGACTTCAATTTATTTAGTTCCACTGAATTAGGTTAACATTGAATGATGCCCATTCCTAACAGAAAAGTTTGTAGCCCATGGTTTGTGGTGTATTATCAAAGTTTTAGAGAGGATGAAATTGTCTCCAGCAACAGATAAGAATTTTTTATTTTCTTGGTTTGGAGTAAAATACATAAAATCTATATTTACATAAAATTGCATTATAATAAACACACAGTTATGCATAAATTCAAACAATAAGCTCAATAAATACCAAGAAACAAAATAAATGTTTTCAAATAACACTATTAAGAATTAATAAAAGAATCCTATTATCTTTTTAGCCTGTGTTAAATCTTTTCAGCATATGATAAGAACACACAATGGACAACAATTTAGATGAAATATAATTGTCTATTCAAATTCTAAAAGATCTGATATGATCTGGTGCAAAATATTTCTACACATGATCAAGTGTGTAACACCACATGAAAGACAAAATATATTTTTTGTGTGTAGTGGTGACCTAACAAGGGTATTCCAGGATTTTGTCTTATATTGATTTAAATCATCAATTACCAAAAAGATTTGCAGAGTGATTGTGAAACATTTCTTGCATAATTTAACAAATTTCCTACTGAGTTTTAAAGAAACTACATGACAGTACAACCTCTCTACTAATTTTTTTTTCCAATTGCAAAAAAAATCCCATTTCACTATGTGAAGATCCCCTTTGGGAGGATTCTTATTCAGATGGGACTCTGTGTTCCTTCGTGCTGCATCTTTATTGCCCACTCCCCATTCTTTGAAGTTCTCTAAGAAATTTCTG
Source organism: Cossypha heuglini (assembly GCA_027576195.1). NCBI lineage: Eukaryota > Metazoa > Chordata > Aves > Passeriformes > Muscicapidae > Cossypha > Cossypha heuglini. The sequence continues at coordinate 33,739,489 of JAODKT010001744.1, forward strand.
AGATTCTCTTAGCTTGTAATATTGCTATCTACTGTGTAAATTCACAGAAATTTAATGGTTGCTGTTATTGATACAACTTATCAAATCATCTTGTACTTATTGACAGATCTATACAAGTCATCTTATTTTTACATGCTTACAGTGACCTAAGATAATAATTGTATAAGGTGGAGAAGTTCTAATCCTTCTGATTTCATTTCTTGGACTGTAAGAAAGACACTTGAAAGCCTAAATTCAATCTAAAGTTTTTCCTATTCATTCTTTCTGAGTTTAAGGGATACTTCTTCAAAAGGTTAAATTCTTTCTTTCTTCCTTTCTTCTTTTGGGTCACTAAAAAAAGGGAGAGCAATCCTTAATTTCTCCTGTGTATTTTCTTGTTATTTTATTTTCAGACGAAAATTGATTTCTCCCTCTTACTGGGTTTGCTTGTTAACTGCTGATTCCTTACATCATCTGGCTTGCACTTCATCTTCAATTTGCCACTGGAATGCTTACTTAAAAGGTGATTTAAGTCTATTTAAGTTCTTACTTTGGATGAATGAATTTCAAAGCAGTATTTTCTTGTTCCTTCCTTGATCTAATTCATATTATTTTGCACAGTCCTTTCTGTCATTCTTTCAAATCATTTCAGTTGGCAAACACACCCTGTGGATTTGTTCTCTGTGGATGAGTAATAAATTGCCAATATTTTTTGTGTTCTTCTGGTTAAGCAAACATTCCAATGAAGCCATATTTCTAGTAAGTTGATTTTTCATTTAACAGTCTTATCAATTCACATTAAAAAAGCACGACCAAAATGTTTATCAACTGTTAAATACTAGTTCATGAACTATTAAATACTAGGCTGAAAAAAAAACGGGAATAAAGAGAAAAAAAACACATTTTTTCTAAAACTGGATCTTTTGATGAGCACTTTCTCATAGATGTAGATAGAAAAGAATGACTCTATTGCCACAATGAAGGCTGGCTGACTTTGTTTTTATTTACAATTATGGGGCAGGTCTTAAGTTATAGTATATTGACAATACTAAATATATGTGGAAAAAAAATCTGTTTTTTTCTGTAGGAGTTGCTTTCCATGTTGCACTAAACCAATTATTTAGAAGAATTGAGATAACTTATGAACAGAATTACAAGGCAGATAATTATGACTATTAGCAACACAGCAATCAGCTGACCCTTTACTTTATGAAGTTATTGACCAAATTCACTGACAATATAGCACTGGAAATTACTATGTTGAATCTGTGTTAAATCTCTACTGTATTGTTTTGTTTTCATGCTACATAAATCCAGTGACATTTGAAAAATTATGTCAGCATAAAACTAGAGTAACAGAGAATTGTGTCCAGTTTTAACTGGTAGTCCAGCACATTTAATATCTTTTTTTTTTCTAGATTATTTTCTGCAGAAACATAAGAAGTATCATTTCTTAGAGAAAAGAGAAGGATTTGTTGCTAATGTATTTCATCTCAACTGAATTGATGTATTTAGCATCCATTAGGGGAGATAAGAAATCTGTAATATGTGATCCATCAGTATATACAAACAAGTATAAATACACACATATATTTTAAATTTCCTTTCCATTCTTATGCTGTCTCAAACCATTGTTTTGTGATTTTATATAAAAACAACCATGTTCTACAGAAAAGGCAGACAGGCTTATAGATTCCTGCTGTCTGATTCATGACTTGTTAGTAGATCCAGGATACCACACAGGGCTCCTTTGCTGTACAGGCTGGGAGGCAAAGAAGACACGGAGATACACTCACTTCAAACAAAAGAAGCTGCAGAGGCATCAACTCAGCAGGTCAACTGTTTTCTTTTGATATTGAGCTTACTTACAGAGACATTAGCTGGATTAGTGGACATGACATTACGTTTAGCAGTGCTAAAATAACAACCAGGAAAAAAATGTGGGAATTATTTCATATTCATCATTTTGATTTTAGTCACATCTTATATCAAGGGTGCCACCTTTAGATGGTAAAAAGAGCAATATTTTTCCAAACTTGTACATCCCAGAACAACAAAATGAGAAAATCTAGTTTCAGTTTTGATTGTATGATAAAATGGAAAATAATTTTGAAATATTGGATGCCTTTCTTTCAATTTAACTCTGTATGAATAGAATGTGCCCAGAATAATTAACAATATAATGTACACTAATTATTGTCCCGCTTCTGGAAATTGGCATTGATTGATAAACTGCACTTGCATTACTTGCATAACAAAGTTAAGTAAGTAACCCCATTGGTCAGCTTCTTCTTTTTGCCAGATTCTGGCCAAATAATTGAAGATTTCAAAAACTTATGTTGAAATTATTGCCCTAAACAATATTTACCTCTTTAGAAACATTATGTGTTTTCATTAAAAAGTTAGGCACTTTGGAGGCTGGAAGAAAAGGAGTCAAGCAAGTTAGAATTCTAGAGTTTTGATTTTCCTGGTATTGTAATCATTTTTCTTTGAGTACTATCTTACTATTGTAAGATATTAATATCATATTAACTTTCAGATGAACTTTTGGTCCCTTGTGGGTAAAAAAAGCAAAGGAGCCTTATCTTATTTTCAAAGACAATCTTATTTGATCATGTATATCTAGCTTTGTAAAGAAGATGAATCACAGAAAAAAAATTAATCAACTATTGTTATATGAGCTACTTTGTTTAACTTAACCAATAGAGTTGAACTGCCAATTGTTGAAGAAATCACGTACTATTACCCTTGTGATACATTTTAGAAAAACGGTCCCTATTGACAGTTCACTTATAAGTGTAAACTCACACGCTAAAAAGCCTGTTTAAGGGGTTGTGTGTTTGTTGGGATTTTGCCCAGCCTTATACCAATTTTTAGAATGGCTCTCCGGGAGCTGTTACACAGTTGCAATATTTCCTTAAATCTACACTATAAAATCACCCGCCGCCCCAGTGAGCTCTGATCTTTCCTCCCTTCCCCTGCCCTCTTCTCCCTCTCTTTGCAGCCTTTCTGCTGTCTCTTGTAGAAGTTCTGGTGTGAGAACAAGGTAGGATTTTATTTCAGATAGATATGGTTGCAAAGTTTATTGCGAGTCCTGAGAAACAAAAGGACAAATACGGGGTACATGGTGTAAAACACATACTAGGCATGTCCTAGAAGAAATAAAGCTAATGTTTTAGTTATTACTACACTAAATTCTCAGCATGCTTGTTGAAACATGTCAGAGGAAGATGTAAGATTATACTGAAAATCGTGTGATTGCTGTTACAGCCAATGTTGATATAATAGGTACTATTTTTTTGATTGTTGAGGAGCTTTCTGCAGGTTTCTTTTTTTTTGTTGTTCTTCAACAGTGTTTGTAGAAAGAACAAGGCCTAAATATTAATTTAGGCTTATATAACACCATTTTAGGTTATTAGAATTAAATTTATTGATGGATGAAGATGCTTCAAAATATTCCTAAAAAATTTCATTCAAACCTTTGGAAGTCCGTTCATCTTCTTCAGGCCAAACAATCTGCTGTGCCTTGCAGAAGCTGTCTTTCAATAGCAGAAACACATGTGCCATTTTTAACCTCTCAGCTTTTCAGTAATAAATTCTATAAAACTTATTTTAAAAACTTTCAGGATTTTTTTTTAATCTACAAAAATACAGGTCATCCCTTGTCACAAATTAGGCTAAAACATGAAGCAGGAAATAAAATATCAGGCATTTGTAAAGGAATGTAGTGGAACCAAATAATGAATCAACACTTGATCAAATCAGTCTGATACAAGAACAAATAAGATATATGTACTTGTCTTAAGATAGAGTACACTCAAGTGGAATAAAAAATGAACTCCAGTTCTGGTTGCAGACTTAGTCTCATGTAAATACTCCCATCTGGCAGATTCCCTAAGAACATAATTTAAAAGCTACCATTTTTTACCAATGTTAGGCAATCCTTTATTTTATTACTTGCTAAAATTATTTTATAATTTATCAAAGAATTTATAGCAATTACCTAAATCTATTTATTTATTTACCATACTTTGTTGACATGAAATTATTTTTTTATTCTCTTTATTATAGTTAACTTCAGTTAAGATAGTGAAATATATTTCAAAAACTATTTTGAAAACTACTTTTTCTCTGAATTGGGATCACTTGTTCTCCAAATCTGGACTGAGGTCTACACAGTCAAACCGAAAAATTTCAGTTCAACACAAAAATTAAAAAATATCAGTTTTAGAAAACATTTTAGATTAAAATTTTGTCTTCAATCTTCAATATTTTCTTCAGGTAGAGGAAAATGGAAAGGCATAAATTTATAATAGATTATAACCACAATTTACAAAGTCTAAATGGAGGAAAGAAGAGGATTTGCTGCTATTCATACTTAAATCAGCTCAATAGTTAGGGACATCTTGTCCAACTAAAAGAGAACTCTGAAATCAAGATCTACAGACACACAGTTCCTCAAGAGCATCATGCCATGGCCAGAGGAAACTGGAATCAAAGCAAAGCTGCTTTTTTTACTATCACTTGCACAGACCTCTCCCACCATATGGAAGACAAGACATACCATCTTTTCAAAGCTTAATCAGTGGAGTACGAAATATCTGAAAAATAGAACTCTCCATCTCCAAGTCTGAGTGGACTCTAAATATGTGTACTTTTGAAGTAGCAGAAATTTTTGCTGACTAAATCATATACCACATCTGACACAAATTCCAAAGCTAGGAGTTATTTTAAGCAGATAAATGTTTTCCAAAAGTCTCTCTTTGACATGAGCCACCTGCAGACTCAAAGTCAGGAATCATACCCAGGAAACATTAGAACAGCATTGTTATGCTATTATACCCACGTCACATGTAGATAGGAGGGCCAAGAGAGATGGTATTAACATAATCACCAGCAGAAAGAGGAATATATTTTCCTCAATTTCTTCCAAAATAAATAATAGCGTTTCCATATTGAAAGAGAAGCCAGTCTAGGACAAAGCAGTGCAGAAGACTCCTCAAAATTTATGGTAAAGCTAAGGAACTCCTTGCAGAAAGAAGACACAAATACTAAGATTGGACAACACCACAAGGAGAGGCGAAACAATCTGTTAAAAATGAGCAAGTCTGTAGAATCTCTATGTGTAACCAGAATGATATATAAGAGTACTGGGAAAAGAAATAATTTTTTTTTTTTGTCCTGTTTCACCATACTGTGTTAGGCATCACTTTGTTTCCAATCAGAAACAGGTTAGATGGACCATCACAGTGATGCATTATGTTTGCCATTCAATTTTTAACAGTATTCTGAACTCAAAATATCACCATCTTGCAGAGCTCTCACCTATCTAAATAGCAAACTTAATGGCCCACTGTAGATTAGTCTGTTTCCAAAAAATTAGACTTATCTGTTTTCCATCAAAAATTCTTTTGACCTTAAAGATGTTTTAATACAACAGATAAGTCAGTCCATATCTCTAATTTGTTTAGATCTCAGATGAATTAAACAAATACTGGGATTAATAGAAGGGGAGGAAAAAACTTTTCTACTAATCATCAGCTCTGAGATCACCATCTACTACTCATCATATGATCAGCACTGAGAAGAGCCACATTTCCAGCTTCTAGGCAGTGCATGATCATAACCTTTGCCTTCTCCAGTTTCATTGTTCCCAGCTTCACTGGATCAGATCCAGAGATCTTGTTAGCAACGACCTGAAGAATGAAATACTGTAAATCAAATGTTAATCAGGTTTGCAGATGACATGAAAGAAGCCCTCCTTGCCTAGGTTGAGGTCATAATCAGCCCAAATTTTCCAGTGTTCTGATGATCATGCTCTTGTTCCTTCAATGCTATTGCATCTTGAACTTGAATGGGAAAATGAAACAACAACAAAAAAACACAAAACAAAAAACCCCGACAACAACAACAAAACGACAGCAACAAAAAAACCCACACCAAAAATCCAAACAAAACAACAATATGAAAATGTCAAATGTCACAAATGTCACATTTCAGTCAAATCGTTAAAATTTGCACTTTTTTTTTTTTTTTTTTTTTTTTTCTTTCCAGACATCCTGACATAATCACGGGGCTCCTTTGAAAACTGCATCGGGTAATTTAGCACTTGGGGAGGGAGGAATTATATCCATTTGAAAAGAAACCTCACACACGCAGAACCTCCAAAACGATCGATAAATTTCCCTCGACCTACTTTACCGCCGGGGAAATATCCTCTAGTCTAAAATCCCTCTCCGAAGGGGTGTCCCCTTGTTTTGGAGCCGAACGGAGGAGGCTATGCTTGCAGCCGGGAGCTCTCCACGGCCAAGTCCAATTTTTTTCGGGAAAAGCGAGTGATCTCGGCCGCAGCACCCTGCGAGCCCTGCTCGCTCTCTGTGCTCTGTACGTACGTACACGTATCTGTGTGCATATTGTGTGTGTGTGAGAAGATACATCCAGGCAGAGGAACCGCAAGCAGAGCCTGGAGAACACAAGCTTTCCCTGGGTTTTGTCAGAGACAAAACAGGCCGGGGACAGTGAGAACAAAAACCAAAAGGACTCGGGATGGCATTTCCCAGAATTTTCCTCTTCTCCCTAATTTTTTGTATCATTCCCGCACTCGTCGCTGTGGCCATTTCTCGTGGGCGCCTCCCGAGCAGCCCCGGCCTCTGCTGGCCCGGCCGCGGCCGCTGAGCTCCAGCCCGGCCTGCCCGGGAACACCTCCCGAAGCCGCTCTCTTGAACTTTTCGTACCCAAGGTCTTGACAGGCTGCTCTCGCTGTCCTCTTGGCGTCTACATGGAGAAAATCTGGCAGGGGCTCCCTTCCCAGCAATCCCCGATCTGCTCCAAGCGCACCGAGAGGCAGCCTCTCTCGGAGGGAGGGGTGCGCTACATTCGCAGTCAAATTGCATGGCTGGACTCAAAGGCACTGGCTCCGGATTTCCAAACTAATACTCATCTTTTAAAAGACGAGCCAAGAAGAAATTTCGAGGAAGGTCTCAGATGCGGGGACCTCGGGGTAAGACGGTCATTCGTGGGCTAAACCAGGCTGAACTTTCGCAGGTATGAGGGTGGTGGTGAGGGAAGTTTCAGCCCTCCCTTAACTTTCTTTTCCAGGTGGGATGTGTCTCCCTTTTTTCCCTTCTGTACCAGAGATTCATGCACACAGCAGGGAGGAAAGATGACCTAGGCAGGTCGTTTCTGGTGTGCGGGGATGAGTGAGTTAAAGGAGAGAGTGAAACGCCTAATTTAATTCTTTTCTGGACGTTCTAAACTCTACTCAGTGTGTCTAAGCCTCCTGCGAGTCCTTCGCAAAAGCGCGGTGCTCGGCAGGAGTGCCGGGCCGAGCCGGGCCGGGCCGAGCCGGGCCCCCAGGACCTGGACCGGGCTGCGGGAGAACCCGGGGTGGGGCACACGGCCTCCGCCGAGCAGGTGGATTCCGTTCCAGCCGGAGCCACGCGCGGACACGGCCTTGCTCCCCACTCATCCTGAGTTCCCGGGTGGGACAGACACACGGGATGCTTCCCCATCGAGGAGACTAGTCTTGAAAACCTTACCCCTCTATTTCGGTCCCGCATAGCCGGGCCAGCGCTGCAGCCGCCGGGATCCCGTCCCAGTGGCAGAGGACCGGGACCAGGACCGGGACTGGGGCCGGGAGTAGCAGCAGGAAAAGGCCTTGCTGCCCGGATTCCTCTCACCGACTCGGGAACAGCGATCGGGCAGGGCTGCTTTAGCTTTTCTCTTCTCTACGCGAATTCAGGGCCCAGTCCCCTCTCTCTCCCGAGCCAGCGCCGCTTGCGCGCTGCCCATCCCGGCCCCGCCGTGGTTCCGAGTGGTTGTTTTCCTCCCGGGGGTGTCGGACTCGCAGTTCCAATACAATGTCATTAACATGGGACATCCATAACCCCCGACTTTACACACGAAGCCCTAACCCACACCCATCCGTGCCGGACCTTTTAAACACCAACATGTGCGGGGGAAGTGGGAGGAAATACCCGCAGCTGCTCGCGGGCGCGGTGAGCAGCGCGGTACCGAGAGTGCGTGCGGCTGGGCCGGGTCGAGCCGAGCCGGGCCGGGCCGGGCCGGGCCGGGCTGGGCCATGCCCACTCGCCGCTCACTCTGTTTCTGTCCCGTTCCTATCCCGGTCCTGTCCCGATCCTGTCCCGACCCTGTCCCGGTCCCGTCCCGGTCCCGCCGCTGCGCGGAGCGCGGATCCGCGGGGCGGCAGCGCCCCCTGCCGCCCTCTCGCCCGCAGCGATCCCGGGCGGGCCCGGCCGCTCCCGAGCTCCCCGCTCCCGTCAAAAACCGCCAGGAGCATTAAGGCCGCTTAATGTGTCTATTAATAAAAGCAATCAAGCCCTAAAGGACTTTCAATTTTTCTTATTTTTATATTTTTTTTCCTTTTTGTTTTGCTTGTCTGTTTTGTTTTATTTTGTATTGAGGGGCGCAAAGTGCACGGAGAAAGCTCCACGCGTGTGTATTCACACAGGTCCACGCACACGCACTCCAAACTCCCCCCGGTGAGTTGGCAGAGCCGCTTGATTTGAGCTACCCACCGAGGGATCGGCAAGTCTGAAACCTGTCCCTCCGAGGCAGCCGCTGGAACAGCTGGATCCAAACACTGCATCCAGCCCCTGAACTTATTTTAGCACTTCGGCCAAAATCTCGGCTTGTGCAAAGCCGTGTACTGCGACTTCTCGTGCGTGATGCGATCAGGCGAGAGGGTTTTGGAAAGGTGTCTGTCTTTCCTGCCTGTCCGGTTGACCTGCGGGCTCTGTCCCGATGGAACAGGTCCTGTGGAGATTCCCGTGGGCTCGGGAATGTTTGTCTGGGGTGCGGTACTGCACGCCGGTGAGTTACAGCCAGTTTGCAGCTGTTGGGTGCTGAATTCACGGCAGACACACGGGCATTGCCCGGCACCGGCTACCTGGGCAAGCCCTGAAATTGTGAGTTTCTGAGGGCCCGTGTCAGCCACGGGGGCTCTTCCTTGATAAAAGTTCGTCAGACTCATATTTCAAAAAATAAAAATAAATAAATAAAATAACTAAAAGCAGAGACAGAGTTGCAGGCCAGCCAGGGACTGCAGGTGTCCGCGCTCAGGACATTCCGTGGGAAACAACTCTCCTTGTATGGGAACAAAAAGGTGTCCAAGACTCCACTGATGTGGAGGTTGCGTGGGAAGAACGTGCGGGAGATGCTCCTCCACCTGGTGCTTGTTTGTCTTAGTGGAGTACAATGCATACCAAAACAGTGTCCGCCACATAAACCCCCCTCTGCACCTGGGCGGGACGTGCAGTGCCCTGAGCGGGGCGGGGGGGACACGGGGGGACCCCGCGGGTGCGCAGCACTCGGGAGCTGCCTGGCATTCCCGGTTCTTCTCCTTCCCCATCCCATCTCAGACTACAGCGTTCTCCATCAGTGCCGTGCCTCTCTTCTGCAGGGGTTCCGTCCTGCCCGGGGCCCCGCAGATCCCGCTCCTGGGGCTGCACAGACACTTCCCGGCGGGAGGGATCCCGCCCGAGGAGGGGGCTGTAGTTACAAACTTTCCTAAACTTTCCTCTGGACTGAGCTCACCGCTGTCCGTACGGGGATGGTGAAGAAGCGGGGAGAAGCAAACTAAATAATGTTCTCAAAAGCAAAAGTTTTGTTTCTAGGGGGAAACAGAACATCACTGTATAATTTATCACGGGTTCTATTCGGCACTTTCTGGTATTACTGAGATACTTTTAGTTTCTCGTTCAGACATTCAGTTTTGTGAATTTTTCCATTTTAACTTGCTTCTAGAAAGCCCGATGCCGCGGACCCGCCTAAATTTGCTTTGCATTTCACGGAGAGTTTTTCTGGGCAACGGAGAGAGGTCGTGTCTATTTTCCAGTGCCTCCTGACCTGGCTCAGGGAGAGCCTGGAACGAAGTTAGTTTTACTGGGGGTCGACTACCCCTCCTCCCTTTGCTCCATGGTCGGGTCGGGGTTTTTTTCTGTGGGTTTTTTTTTTGGTTTTTTTTTTAAGTAGTTTTATTTTTAATTTTGTGTGTGTGCATGTGTCCACTTTTGTCCATTCTTTGGGGAAATTTGAGTTTGCAAAAGAGCAGAGAGTTTTTCAGAGTTATTCTCTCTGCATCCCCTCACAAACCCTTGCATCCACCCGAGTTATCTTTCTCCTGGTGACCTGCATGAGGCACAAAGTGTTTGCAGTGAAAGAGACCGATCAACTCCCAAATAACTCTCCAAATGTCTAAAATTTAGCGACTAAATATTAGCACATTGAAGTGTCATTGAGGGCACTAATTAATACATATTTCATTTTAAAACATGCAATTTTTTCGAGGACCTCAAGTACATAATTGCTTGTAGCAGCATCCTGGAATATGAGTATAAGTATCCAGCTTTGAAACGCACAACCTCGCTGAATTCCTTCATTTGCTAATGCCTTCCCAAAATATTCAAGTTCACAGGACTGTGTGCGCTGTGGAAATCATACCGAGTGCAATAGAACAGAACTGCTAAAGCAAAATTAGCGGTTTCTCTGGATGTTCCAGGCCTCCGAAGCCCAGGGTTGCTTTTTTTTACATGCATAATGTATGTCAAACATAGACATGGGGGCTTTTGCTTAAACTCAGTGTGTGATTCCATCGGGATGCCGCTCCGTTACCTTGCTTCAATCCAACAATTTTTTCCGTCGATTAGTTCCCAACTAGGAGTGCTTTTACAGACTAATTTTTTTGTCTTTCTTTCCTGCCTGAAACGGAAACAAAATAGGGAAAAGTATTTTTTCGGAGTTTTAGAAAACTTCACCTCGGTGCAGTGCGCAGATGAGGGAATACCTGGGCAGAGGTGCTGCCTTTCTCCGCGTCGCTTCGCTGGCCGTTCCCCTGGGATAATGCAGGTCGCTCGTCGCTTGTCCGGCTCTTCTCGCAGCAAGAACACCGGCAAAGGTCAGGGCGCTGCGGGGAGTCCCTGCTCCGCGGGGTGCGGGTGACACCGACCCCGCTGCTCGGCCTAACCCTTCACAGCCGCCAGATCTCTCCGCCAGCATCCAGACACAGCGGTCAGTGTCAGCCGGGCTGGAATAGCCGCTGCCGGGAGAACGAGCAGCGAAAGGGCCGGAGGCAGCGAGCGGGGCTGGCCGGGCACGGAACGGGGCTGCGGCACCGAGGGCACCCGGGGAGCTGTGGCATCCTCGGGACCCCGTTCCTCTCTCCCCTCTCTGGACATGGAGGCTGCAGAGCAGCAGCCAGGAATCGAAAGTGACCCCCTCTCCCGACTCCTGCCAGGTCTGCACTGTTTGATGCTGCGATCCAAGGAAAGTCTGAACTTGAGCGATAATTTTCTCCATATGGGCAAGAGAGCGCGCACACGGCGGTTCTCTCCACAAATCACCTACCTCCAATCAGTTTTCACTTTCCACAAACTATTACAGGGGGAATAAATAAAATGAAAATGAAAAGAAAGGCAAAAAAAAATGTTATGGTAAAGAAAGTGGTTTTTTGACCGCATGTCGGAAAATGCAACCGGTGCCTCACCGCGCACCGGTGAGGGGCGGGCGCGCTGCTGCCCGCAGGCTCCGTCCGAGAGCTGCGGGTGTCCCGGAGAGAGAGTGCTCCCCACAGCTAAAGGCAGCGGATGGCGGAGGCAGAGCAGGAGCCCGGACCTCCCTGTGGGAAGAAGTGCGTGCGGCTGAGAGGGGTCTGCTCCGCAGGCAGTGTCGATGCAGAGCCTAGCTGCTGGAAATCTGCTCTGCAGCTTCCCCGCGCCCCAGCGCAGCGCAGCCAAGCCGAGGACAGCGCTGTCCGCAGTTTCCCGCAGTTTCCCGCAGTTTCCCGCACGGGCAGAGCGGGCAGGGGAGGCACCGTGGAGGGCAAGGGCAGGCTAGTGGCGAAGGGGGCCGGCGGCAGGGGGAAAGGCCGCCTGGTCTCCGCTTCCCAGCTCCCCGAGAAGTTAGCAGGGGTGGCTTGTTCTCCCCTTTGGCTGTATTTCAGAAGAAGAGAGCGGGAAAGGAAGAGGATGAGCTTGCGGAGGGTTTGGGAAAGGTCGCAGCCGGGCCGCGGTTGGACATTGCAGAGAGGAGGCGAGGCAGGGAAGCAGTGCGGGACCCTCCGGGGGCAGCGGGGACCCTCTGAGCTAGTGTAATGTATTTTATATATTTGTTTAATTTTCAGTGAAGCTAGCAGGTTTGTGTGTGGTTCGCTCCTTCCAGCCCGACGAACAATCCCGCTCATGCAGGCGAGGATGTTTGCGGAGGTGGCAGATGTCCCTCGACTGCTTCCCCGCCTGTGTCACCACGGGACTGAATTGCTCCGGGAAGCGATCTTCCCAACTCAGGGCGCTTTCTTACAAACGAGCAAACACGATGTTTGTAAGATGTTTGATGTTTGTTTGTTTACTTGATCGTTTGCAAGAGTTGCGCTGTTTTCCTGCTCGCAGTTTGACCGCGGGCAGAGAAATACCCTCCCGGCGATCGCCGCAGTGACGTTGAGTCAAGGAAATACTACAGGTGTTACTGCGGTGTTCGGGAATTAATTCTCCTTCCTTTCCCCCTCCTCCTGCCCCGAGTTATTTCCTAGCCTACCCAGATAGCTGGGAAAGGGTCCCATATACCCCGGAGCTGTAAATTGAGCGCTGAAATACTTGATCTCACTGATCTTTGGAGAATTAAATCTGGCCTCATTTTACAGGAGGAAGCGAAGTCAATCTCGGAGGTTTTGCGAAGAAAGGCTGTTATTTCCTAGAGGATAGGCGTTTAAGTTGTTAAATATTAGTTTTTAATTACGTATTGTTCATTTAAAAAATAATATTTATACTTAGGTCCGTGAAGGTATTCAATTGAATTTTCAAGCCATCAGCTAACCATTCTTTACACGCCTGATGGAAAATAACCCATTGTACCAGCGCCGGGCTATGTTTCATCAGCAGAAGGCGCTTAAAGTGTTCCCCATTGTCCCCCGCGTCCTCAGCGGGGCCGCCGGGCAGCGCCGGGCCAGGGGCGGCAGTGGTGACCTCGGGGGGACATCTCTGTCACGAACCGAAGCAGGGAGCAGGACACGCTCTGGCACACTCGGGCAAAGCCATAGACCGAAGAAACTAAAGAGCAAGGACTAGTGACCATGAATAAAAACTTCGGGATTAAACGCACCCACCGTCCTCGCGGTGACTTACGAGTTGTCCCCACCGGGGCTAAACGCATGTCCCGCAACAGGGACCTGGTGGCAGGGTGGCTGCGGGTGCTCCAGCCCTTGCGGGGCTTGGTGTGGGCCGAGCTGAAGCCCAGCCCGGCTGCGGGGCCGGGGGTGCGGGACTGGCCGCACATCTGGAGCGGATCCCCCCGAACAACCCCTCACCCCCGCAGCGTCTCCCCCTGCTCTCCCCAGCACCCCCAGCCTGCCCTGCACAGAAACACCACGGCCACTCGGCCGGCTGCAAACACCTTCAACAGGAGGCTTTGCCCTGGCCATCAGAAGAGGCCATTTTGCAAAATTGCACGATTTGAGCTCCCTCCGGGCCCACCATCTCCCGGGCCCGGGCCCTGCCCGCCTCTGCAGAGCCGCGGAGCCGCGGGAAGGGGGAACCGGGGTCTCTGGCAGCAGGGCAGGGGGTCCGGCCATTAGGAAAACACGCTTTAAAACAGCGGGGCAAGCACCACGCACTGAAATGGTCCGGGTTGGAAGTCAAGTTTGTGGTTTGGAGTGGGTGAGGGACTTATTTCAGTGTGTAAATATTTCTGTTCTCCATAAACTTGCGGAGTGGACTAAAATGAGCACATGCGGTCCAGCATCTGTTTAGCTGGGTGCATCTCACAGACGAATATTGACTTTTCACCTCCCGAGCTTAAATGGGAAATAAAAAGAGGTTGGTGTCCTCTAGCGTGTTTGCAATTGCCTATTCCAGGATTAAAGAGATCTCCATTTTACTGGCTGTCTTTCATTTAACTGTTTGGAGACCAGAGATGGAAAATATTTGCCGAGAAGAAAAGAATAGCTGCATGGGATCATTTGCAATTCAGTGTGAAAATATTCTACCAAACCCATTTCTATCCCAGTGCAATTGAAAAAAAAAAAATAAAAATAGTGCATAGCCGTCAACAGCCTATTCCACTCTGCTGGACAGCACGGAAAGTTTTAGGCAACTAAATTCCTAATGGGAGACAGCAGCAAACAGCACAATCATCTTTTCGACTAAACTATGTGGCAGCTTTAATTGCTAGGAATGCTAGTATTAGCTAAAATATTGCAGTTTTGGTAAACGGGAGACTTCCCAATTATGGTGAACGGTATAGCCGATATGGACAGATCCCAGCAGCAGCCTCAGCTTCAGGTGGCACACCTGGAATTGCAGAGGAATGAGCCCTTGGAAGGAAGTCAGGATAAAGGCAGAGCCGTCCAGCGTAGCACGCAGGGTGTGTGCTCGAGAGAAGCAAATCCAGAAACAACTGCTTTCCAAATTGACAAAGAAACGAGCATCGTTTATGTTCAAATACCGTTTCATTATCGCCGCTATCATGGGCGGGACGTTCCACATACAAACTTTGCAGAGCGTGCTCGGAGCTGGCACCCCTCGGTGGGTTAGCTGGTGCGGAGAGCTCTGCCCAGCGCCGGGAGCAAATCCCTTCTCCCGGAGCTGCCCGTGGCCGTGCCCGCCCGGCCCGCAGGGACCGCGGCCGGACATCGCCCGCTGGCGGCTGACCGCGCTCCGAGCAGAGGATGTAAAGAGCCCCCGAGGGGCAGGAAATTTGAAAACGTAGTGTTTGTCTTGTCCAGAACTGGTTCTTGCTTGCTTTGGACACCCCAAAATGGACAGGGAGGGGGAAAGGAGGGAATTGCTGGCAGCTGTGTATCCACTCTGCGCTAGAGCTGCACATCAACATCCAGGACGCCTGAAGAATATCAGCTCTCATGAACCTCATCTCTGCACTGGTCACTGCAGTCATGCACAGTTCAGTGGAACTCTGATACTTTGGCATCTAAAAGCCTCCCTGGAGAAGGGTTTGGTTATGGATAACTCATTTGTTTTGCAATAGTATTTAGTGTACTTTGTCATGGACTAAGGATCAATTGTGCCAGGCTCTTCTTCAATGCACAGATGACTATCTTTGGCATAGTAGTCTCAGTAAGAGGGCAAAGCAAATGTCTTTGCCTTAAAAAAAAAACAGAAAGGAAAGAACCAACACAATAGCAAATAATAGGTAAGAAATGGTGAAGCTGGGGACAAAAGGACACTCTTAACTCTAGTGTACTGATTATGAACTGTTTTCTTCTTTGGATAAAGCCAGTGGTAAAATGTCTCTTGGTACTTAGAGTGCAAGATTAAACCACATTACACGTTGATATAATGGTTGTATTTAGCTCTCAAACAGTATTTCTCATCTTTTTTTTTTTCTACAGCCTGAAACGTGCATTGTCACACAGCACACTACATTATTCAGTACAGAGGCAGAACCACCAAGAAGGCCAAAAAGCAAATCACGGGAGGAGCTGTAGAAGCAGGATGTGCATGCACAGTGAAGGTGTTTTGTGTTTGCAGTTTAGGAATTACGTTGCAACACTTACTCTCTGAGCTTCTGCACCACTGTGAAAAATTATTTGTTAATACTTCCTATAGAAAATCTCCTTACGTGCTTAGAACAATTAAATACTTACCAAGTCATCAAAAAATAGCCCTGTGAGCTCAGAAAAGGGAGCTTACCACTAAATTCCTTTTCTGACCATGATGCTTTATAACCTGTATCTGCAGCCAAAATGAAGAAAGAAAACTGACACCTCAGAGGAAATCAGTCACATCAGATGATACACAGATGTATTTGAATTGGTATCTTGATTTTTCCAGCTTTTCCACCAGACTCTGATTCCTCATTTGTTATCCTTAGCTGGAGAGTCTCAGAGAAGGCGTGAGGAACTGCAGCTTCCTCCCTCACCATAATCAAAACCTGGGAAGCCAGGGAAGCTCACTGATGTGAATGAAAAGACAAAGTGCTTGCAGGGACACATCCTCTCCAAGCTATCCTTCCTCATCAGTTGTATCCAACTGGAAACTGCACCTAAACCAAGGATGGGCTCCACCTTCAGTTCCAAGCACAGTTTTTGCTGTCAGACATCTCTTGGAGAAGATGCAGAGAGTCATTATTTTTGAGCAAACTATTCCCTTAAGGCTTTCTGTTGGGCAGTTTTCCTGAGCCATAAACTTGTCCTGCAATTCAGCCCAGAAGCATTAGCAACAACCAAACAAATACATACAACACATTTAGGCACTCAGAGCAGGATAAATGACTGGCCATGTCTCTGCTGTGGAAATACTTTCAGATGGGTAGAGCAGTACTATGTTACCTTCAAAAAGTACATTAAAAACTCCCCTGGAGCTGTGTTTTTTACCTACAGCAGTCAGTTTTCAGGTCACTCACCATGTAACCTGCCAGGGACCACTGTATTATTTGCCAGCTGTATTGTTTGGCATTACTGTTTGCATTACTGTTGTGCCAGGCAGGCAGACTCTGTGGCAAGAGACAGAAATGCAGAACAAAATGATGGTCTCTGCCCCAGAGCACTTCCAGTCTTAATCTAAGATGCGAAAAAGGGAAGTAAAAAAATAAAAAGGAAAAGAAAACAGCAGGTGGAGACAGGGAAGGGGAAAGAAAGGATGAGACAGGACTGATTAGTGTGATACTGAGCAGCCTCAACACAACAGCTGCTATCTGGCATCAAATTCTCCACATAAGTGATGGCTGGATGGGGCCTGCAGGGAACTTGCCAGCACATTTTACCACATGAGCCATACGTTCTGTGTCACAACTGCCAAAAGCGCTTCGGGCTTGTAAGGATGGTTTGTGGTTGTGGCTTGGCAAGAAGTGTAAGGAGGCAAGAGTGTGTGTCTTTCAACTGCACTGATATGCCAAGAGTAGAGGAAAAAAATACAGAGAGGCTCTCAAGCTTGGTCCTCGTGACACTGTCATGAAAAGAAATGTTTGTTTATAACAAGAGAGCAAATTTGTGAATCACAAAACCTTGCTGGCAGCTTCCAGTGACGTGTAAGAATCAGTTTGAAAGTCTTCTTCCCTCCACTATGAATTCAGGCTGCAATTGCAGGCAAAGTCACCTCGTGCATACTAGCAGCCCACACAGTGCTTGGCAAGCCTCATTTTTGAAAGGAGGCCGAGACTTGGGACCTCCTGGTTCCTGCAAGGAGCTGCCAGATGTTCACAGGAGGTTGTCTCACAGTGAGGGTCGGAGCTGGACTGCCCCAGTTTTTTGATTTTTTTTTTTTTTTTACTTGCATGTATCTGGCACAATACACACCTCAGTCTGGAAACCTTGACCCATATTACATTACACTTCTAGTTAAAAACTCGTTCATGTCAGTTTGAAAACCACATACTTCAAAATATAATGTACTTTAACATTCTTTTGCCCCCCCCGTGCCCCATGGCCTCTAATATAGTAGGGTTTTAAGAGCATCATGTGCTTGAACTTTGAGCTGCTCCCAGGCATCTAAAAAAAGTAATTGTAGTATTTAGGCTTTAAATGGATTCTCTATTCAATCTAAATAGTATCACACATCAGAGATGTCAGAACGAGTGGTTGAAGAGAGATTAGAAATTCTCCTAAACAGTCTGGTAATTAAATCATTTATACATCCACATATTTGTTTGAAGAAGCTCTGACTGCCTCAGGCCTCATCTCCTCTGTGCTCCCAGCACCTCAGAGTGTGGGGTTTGAAAACCCATCCTGCCTGAAGGCAGCAGTGTCAGCCCTGTTATTGGCTGTTCATTTGGGATTTCTCAGGACTGTTCCCTGAAGGAATACTGCTTTCTCTACAGAAACTCACAAGCCTGGCTCTAGACAGCAGCTGATGTCTGCTCTAGACAGCAGTAAAAAACCTCCAGGATTTATGCCTTCATCTCTTTATTCCTTTCATACAGCATCTAGTGTCTATCAGCCATTGCAAATATGTATATAGTAAGTAATGGCTAAATTCTCCTTCAAGTTCAGACCTGAGAGCTGTTGTTATAATTAAGCCACAAGTGTTACTTTTCTTTTCAGTTCCTTTTTTAAAGCCAGTAAGTTTTTTATCTTCTCTGAGAAGAAGCACAAGCAGCAGCAGCAGGAATGGTCCTGCTTCACATGGGGCAGTGGCTGGTACCACCACACAAAGGGGCTGAGGATGCCCTTGCCTCTGCCCTTTGAGTGTCCCCTGCCTCTAGACAGGTTATCACTGCAAGGAGACTGCAGAAATTCTAGAACCACCTATTGACCTCAAAATAGGGCACACCTAAAATAGGCTTCACTGGTTATGAGTAGCCCAAACAACCTCTTTAATGTTCTTACCTATCAGCTTTGTTTTCTTTCTTTAATTTGCTTATAGAGCAGCTGATGCATGGGTGTGCTCATCTTCTGCTAGTGTTAACTTTGGAGAGCTCTGTGCTAGGACAAACCTGACACACAAACAGAAATAAGCCTTCTTCCTACTCCTTTCCTTCCAAAATGTATCAGAAATAAGAAGAGGCAATGCAAAGGCTTTCACATATTGTCATTGCACTCACAGTGTCACATGGAAGTGATGACTGAAGCTCTTTTGCTAACTGCACCCTTCTCATTAGAGTAATTGCTACAATAACTCAGAAATGCACAATCTCAAACACACGTGCCCAGCTATAACAAAGGATAATGAGATTTTTATGGTCACCAGCAGTGAATCAAATCTTATCAGCTAAACCATGGCAAACGTGTTATCTTAAAAAATGTCAGAATTCCTCTACTTTGTCACTACACTCATCTGGTGCCTGCTCTGAACATGCCAGAATGAAATGCCAGACCCAAAGGATGACCCGCTCCTGGGTGGATTCTACATTCTGCAAGATCAGTTTCTTGTGCTTGGGAAGGAGTGACTCACTGCAGCCCAGTAACCAGAGGTAACCATGCAATGTGTGCAGTGACTCCAGCAGGTTTCCCAAGGGCACTTGTTCCACACCCTCTTCCACAAGGCACGGGGCAGCCACGTGTCCCTGACCAGACTTCAGGTATTTCATATAAAACACACAGGCTCACAGTTAGCATGTCTTGACCATCTGGGCTTGTGGCTTGCACATCATCAAAGGAGAAAAGCCCTGCGCTTTAGGTGCAGTTTTAAAATCATGTTAATATTTTTTTATAAATTCCCCTCCCTTGCAGCTTATAGCACCAAAGTAGTCATGCCCTTGGATACCAAGACCAAGTGGGACTATGTCAAACCATCTGTCTTTCAAGTGCCCACAGCTTTTACATTTGCTGCTTTATTTTGTCTTTCTGAAAATGCTCTTCAATTAATTGTATTACTTTCAGTTATAAATCTAAGATGGAAAAATGAAATATTAGGCAGATCTGGCTCTCCATCCTTCAAGAAATACCCATATGCACATTCCTTCCTCTTTCCAATCCCTGTTTGTTCACAGTTCTGCTGGATTTAAAGCAAAGGATCTTGCATGTGGTAGCAGCACTCCACTGGTCACGATTCAAGGCAGCTGCAGATTTCCAAATTAAATACAATGTGGAAGTCCTTAAAACAAACAGAGACGCTTGGACTCGTAACACCAGAAGTGTTTGAGATTCCTTAAATATACACAACAGCTCATTCTTTGTGCTTCTGAAGCTCACTGGAGGAAGCAGGGCTTGTCATTTAGTAGAGTAATTATAATGATTCACTATTATGATTATTAATTATAATCATATAATCACAGTAATTATTAATAATTATAGTCATTACTATTTATATTAGAAGAGATCCTAGAGGCCCCAGTCAGAATAGTGGGCTCCATTGTGCTTCTCAAGGTAAGGACAGATGATTAAGGGCATCCTAAGGACAGGGGGATGTGGTGAAGGACCCAGATCCTCCAGATCTGAGCATTGCCTGTGCTTAGGGCAATGTGCAAAATGTGGTGGGGCAGCATCCTGGAGATGTGCCATCCTCTCAGGAATGGGGTCCAGAAGGATGGTGATGCCCTGGGGAATGGCAGTGGGACAGTGGCAGGGGACACATAAAGTGACAGTCACAGTTTGGAGAAGGGACCTGCAGGGGCAGTGTTTGCAAAACCACTTTGTGCTTCTATCCATCCCCTGGCGCTCCACTTTGTGATAACCCTGTGCTTTTCCTGTCCTGGCTTGTGGGGAACTTGCCCCATTCTCCCTCTCTTCTCCAGCATCCTCCTCTTGTCCACACAGAATCATGAAATGGTTTGGACCTTGAAGCTCATCTCACTCCAACCCCCTGCTATGGAAAGGGACATCTTCCACCAGACCAAGGTTTCTCCAAGCCCAGCCCAGCCTGCTCTGGAGCACTTCCAGGAATGGGGCATCTGCAGTTTCTCTGGGCAGCCTGTGACAGTGCCTCAACACCCTGAATAATTTCTTCCTAATATTTTTAACCTAAACTTACCTGTTTTCAGTTTGAAGCCACTCTCTCTGGTGCTAGCATTACATGCCCTTGTAAATAACCCCTCTCCAACTCTCACGTAGCTCCTCTTTCAACTTTGATTTAAACTTGGGGACTTTGAGATGTAAAAATACCCCCTATACTTGGATAAACATTCATTATGTCATACATTAGCAAGCAGAGGACAACACTATCTTGTCAGCCCAGCAATGCCTGTAGTAATTGCTGGGCCCATGACCCTCTATAGCATATTTTGTTCACTCCTGGAATTTGCTCTCTGCATCAGTCAAACACAATGCATGTTAATGAAATAGTCTAATATTGCATGCTCAGAACCCTCCTGAAGTCAAGGTATTACCAAAATTAATGGGGCTAATCGTAAGTTTAACCCTTTGAAAGACAAAGCCCTTGGCCTCTTGTTCTGTCTGTACATAAATTGTTGCTTTCTTGCCACCTCCCTGTACGTGTTTGATGATGTAAAAGAAAAGTTCTGCAACCAGTTCTGTGATTTATCTGTTCTTCTCCAGGTTGCTCCTAAACTCAAATTTCTCTATTCCTCCAGTCTAGCCTCAAATTTTGTGGTTAACTAGTAAAAGCTATTTCCATTTTTTCTGTTTAGGGACTACAGGACACATTCAGCTGTGAGCCAGGTCAACTTAAAGAGCTTTAAAGATGTCTATGCCACCTTCAGTTACAGAAGCAAGGAACAAAGTCCTTTTGTAAAATGTGTGAAAACCCTTAACTTCAAAATCCTGGGGAATATAAATATAAATGTATATAAATATACATCTCTCCCCAGCTGCCCCAGAGAGGGGAATGCACAGCTGATAATATTGTTATTATCAAACACTGAAAAGTTGATCTCTTCTTGCACAGGCATATCTGCTGCAAACTTCATTAGGCAAGTTGATGAAATTATGTCTGGCACATGCTCCATGACACAGTGCAGAAGAACAAACCAGGAGCAGCTCTGGAAGTGTCTTTGATCTTTCAGAAAAGCAAGAAAAGGGACCAGCTGATGCTCAGGTACAGATGTCCTCCTACCTGCAGGACACTGATGCTGTTGCACAGTGAGATGCAACTTTCAGGGGATTATTTTGATACTGCAAAGTTTCACTTCCTAGGGATTCTCAGTAAAAACAGCCACGGAAAAAGAAAAATTCGAGGCTAAAAAACAGTTTGGAAATGGCAAATTAAAGCCTTCTTATGCTCCAGTCCCTGAATACATGATCACATATGTGTGTCAAACAGGGAGCAGGGTGGAGCTGGATGCTCCAAGTGAGTGAGTTGTGGTGGAGCCTTGTCTGATTCACCCCAAAGGTTGGATGGTATGCACTCCACAAGACATGTGGCTGCACAGCAAACAATGAGCATAAAAATAAAACCTGAACAGCTGCCTCATTTGCTAAGCACGTCCATCTTGTACATTAAGCAAGTCTGGGTTCCTGTGAGGAGAAAAAAACCCCATCTGATGGTATTAGCTATATATATACACCCTGCATGTGGATACATCAATATTGGATGCTTTATAAGGCTGGGGTATGTCCTGGACTCCAGACAGATATAAGAAGAAAAAGACATCTTAGAGAATATTGCATTTTTGGCAACATGTGCTGGCTCAAAGGAATTGTAAAGGAAGTAAATTAAATAGTACTAAGAATGTGTATATTTATAGCCCTTTTCATACCAGGATCCCAAAACACCTCTCAAAAAATTAAGCTTCACAACATTGCTGTGATCTAAGTAACAAGCATCACTTTTTTCCTAACGCACGAAGTGAATCAGAAAAA
Organism: Cossypha heuglini; assembly: GCA_027576195.1. NCBI lineage: Eukaryota > Metazoa > Chordata > Aves > Passeriformes > Muscicapidae > Cossypha > Cossypha heuglini. Next base: position 33,761,630 of record JAODKT010001744.1, read on the forward strand.
GATAAAGTAATTTAACCAGACCATCAAGAGAAATAAAGGCTGAATTTTAGGCTCAGATTTTACCTTTTAGCCAAATTGTCTTCTGTGAAAACATACAGGGAAGCTATTGATTTTCATGCTTCCTTGCTCTTCTCCAACAATCCAGCACAGTGCTCAGGCATATGGTTAACTTAAGGCTATTGACTGTTGGCTTATGTTTCTGAAAAAACCTTTTGGCATGAAGTACACACAGTTTTGAGGAAAAAAAAAAAAAAAGAAGTAGGTTTATAGGAGCATTGGTCATTTTACCAACTGTGCCTAGAATTTCCTGGACGTTATAAATGTTCAGCTGAATCCCCAGTGTCGGATTGTATTAAAAGACTGTCCTCAGAAAGGAACATTCCAAATTTCCATGAGCTTTGCCAGTTTCCAATGATTTGATGTTTATTTGAGCTATTGTACAAAGTTTTCTGTTGAGTCAGATCATTCAGGACTAGCTGCTGGGACCACAGAGTGTCAGCAGAACATAATTCATCTGTGGCTGATGGCAGCACAGTTTATTGGATAGGTAATGCTTCTTCAGGCAGAGATACCACCAGGAAATTTGGTGGGGTTTATTTCCTGTTAAAACAGAAATCAAGCATTCTGTTCCTCCTTTGTTTGCTTGTCGGATCTCTTTAAGAGGTGGAGAAATATCTTTAGCATCTTTCTGGGGTCAAAGAGGGAGGGAAAAGCAGTACCATGATTTTAAAGAATGTCCCCAGCATGCTCTTTCCTGTGTCATCCATCCTGCCTTGAGTCTTTTGTTGGCTTTTTGTCAGCTTTTTGTCTTTTTTTATCTTTATACTTCCTACATACACACACACACACACACACACACCTGCTGAACCTCTGCCTATTCAGTCTATTCCAAAGGGAATTCCCTCAGACTGCATAAAGTACCAAGCTCTTTTTCTTCATAATAGAAGAAATACCTACCAAGATTATGCCTTGCTTTTGTGGTATGAACTACAGTTGAATAAAACTTCCCCAGCTGCACAGTGAGACCAAGTCTTTGAGCTCACATGTGCTTTCTGTGAAAACAGCTCGCCCAGAAACGTAAAGCTAGAAATTTTTTTTCTTTTTTTTCTTTTTTTTCTTTTTTTTCTTTTTTTTCTTTTTTTTTTTTTGTGACTGGTTCTCAAAAGTAGCTGTGCATGGAGCTCTAATTAGCTTTTACCTCTGTAGATGGGACATCTTGGCTTCAGGATAGAACCTGTGTTGACTTAATTACTTAGATCTTAAGCTATGCAAGGCTCTTGGTGCTTGTGTAGTACCTGGCAGTGCTGGAACTGGACTGAAGTTCCTCAGCGAGACCTCAATGCAAATAATGAATGAAGCTACACAAGAGGACTTTGAGTGACTCGTTCTAAACCACGAGATGTTTGGACTGCAAATAAAGAAGGATATGTGGGACATAATCTGCTGTTGAGCTTTAGCACAATTCCTGTTAACTCTGAGCCTGACACAGCCAGAACAATAGCAGGCTATAGATTTTGTTTCCGTCCCTGACATTTACTAAGCACTGCAAGACTAAAACATTTTGAAGGTTATATCCAATGTCTTGCAGAACGAATGACAAATGTCAACCCTTACACTCTGGCAAGATCTGAGCAGGAATAAGACAACTCTATAGACTGAGGCAAGTTTATTATTACAAATACCTTATTAAATCTAAATGGTAATGGCATTCCAATTAGCTCATTGTTAGGAATCTTTCATGTTTGACTTTCATTTAGACTGATTACGGGAATAATGCAGACCCTGTATAAGTAATTGGCACAAAATAAAAGCATTTGAGCTGCAAAAACCCTCCTAGAGGCTGTGCTCTTTAAAAAAAAATAAATAAAAGCTTCCTATCTTTCCCAGCTCATGAGCTCTCTCTGTTCACCATAATAATGAGACAACCCATTGAGTCTCCTGTGGGCCTGGTGGTATCAGAGCTCCCTTTTTACCTACCCCTCTCTTCTCAGGAGCTGTAGGGGGGCTCCTTCTCTTTTACTCTCCACCATCCTATTCTCTGCTCCCTTCGTCACAAGCCTTGGCACTGTTTTATTGATCCTGCTCAACTGTGGATTCTTTCACACCCAGATCACAGGCTAGCCTCTCTCTCCCACACCCTCCTCCTCCTTCTCCTAACAGCCCTGCTGGTCCTTCCAGACGAGCAGCTGGGAACTTGCCTTTCTGTCCTGGCTCCCTTCTCTCCCTGGGAGAGAAAAGGTTTTTCCTTTTGCAGCAGAGCCTCTGTGAGCCGGACAGAGACCACAGGTGACTCCTCACAGCAGTTCCCTGCTGGCTTCCTTCAGAGGGCAGAATGTGAGAAAGGACTTTTTCAATACTTTCTGCAACCTGGGATGGAGATTTTCCCTTCCTCCCCTGGTAGAAGAAGGCCTGGAGAAAGCATCCACTGTGGAGTCCCTCTTGCCATGAGGAAGGCCAGAGCACAGCCCTTGCAGAGCTCAGGCTGGTGGCTCAGGCTGGTGGGTCCTGGCTTCCCCCCATCAGATAAGTTCCAGCAGGGCAAGGGTGCACCGAGCCTGGGGAAGCTGGTTACAATTTTGTGTAGGCTGAGGAGGAAACATGCCTTTCCAAGAGACACTGGTTTCAGGGAAAGCACCAAAAGCCACTGCCTGGAGCCCCAGCTGGTTAGGTTAAGAGCAGGAGCAGCAGGAGATTCTTGGTGAAGCACCCATCCCTGCCAGACCTCCCTTCCTCCTCTGACTAATCTGGTGCCAGCCCTGGCGTGTTTCTGGGCACAGAAGCTACAGTAAAATAAGCCATGCAGGAAAGACTTCCTGCTCTTTGGGCTGGGTATGCACACCCACTTCACCCTGCTCTGTGCCAGGGCCAGCACATCCCCAAACCTTCTGCCCTTCCCACCCCAGAAGGGCACACAGCATTGGACTCTGGGGATCTGAGACACACTCCAGCCCCTTCCCCACTGCTGGGATCAAGCTGGGAGCAGGGCCCTGCATTGCAGCTTGCTGGCAGTGCACACACAGCATGTGTTCTCCGTATGACGGCGCCAGGAAAGGTCTCTGGTGTGGGAAAGGCCAGCAGTTCCTACTTAGGAACTATTTGGCTTCTGCAGGGCTCTGGAGGGTGAGCTAGGAGTTACAAGCAAGCAGCAGCAGCAGCAGGGCTTAGGAAAAAGCTGGGGAGGTGGATGGGAGCAGCAGGCAGCTGTAGGAGAGCAGGAAACTGAAAGCTGGGACAAAGCAGCTGAAGGCTGGGCTGAGATCTGCCTGGCTGCTGCTGCAGGGGAGCAGGGGTGGCATGGCACAGAGGTGCTGCACTCCCTGGGCAGTGGAGCAGGGCCCAGAAAGGTCATGAAATCCCCATTCTTGCAGGTTCTCAAGACTGAGATGGACAAAGCCATGAGCAACCTGGTCTGAATTCAGTGTTGACCCCACTCTGAGGTGGAGCTTAGGCTGCAGAGCTCCAGAGGTGCCTTTTGACAGTAATTGCAGACTGAATATGGGTTGGGAATGCCATTTTTGTACTGTCCATTTGGTGGAAGCATCTTCCATTTCTGATCACACAATATTTTCCATTACTAGAGCTGAGAAACCTGCTCTTGCAGGAGGGCACTGTCCCTGGGGTGCTGGTGGTGCTCACTGCTCAACCAGCCTACAAACCTGTAAATCAGCCTGGTAATTCTTTGCATTTGGTCTCCTAGAGTGTCTCTCTAAGGTTAGTGACCCTTTGCCAGCTGGTAGAATACCTTCCTTCCTTCCTCTTGCCTGTTATGGACTGGCAGATGACTGTCCTGATGAAATTAGGGAAGATTTCCATGGATTTCCATGGGAGAGTCAGGAATTTCAAGTGTCTCTGGGCAGTGATGCTTTTCATATTAGCTGGATCATGATCTGGTATAAAACTGAGTAGTATTCTATAACATTTGATCTACTGTAACCAAGTATCACAATTTTGGATTCCTAATCTAGGAATTAGTTACTTAAAAAAAAAAAAAAGAAGCAGAAAATAATGAAGCAACTGGCTTAAAAAGCTGTGACAGGTGAAAAGATGACAAGCAATGGGCACATACTTAAATAAAGTGTATAGTTAAGCATGTGCTTAATTACTTTGCTGGGCTGATTATGGGTACTTTCTTGAACTGAAATGAAAATTTCTCCATAGCTGAAGCATATAAACAGACCTGTGCAAGAGATCCTGTATTGTGTGAATAAGAAATACTCCCATGGATGGCTAAGTTTTAAATTAACTCTGATTTTTATGGGGCTCTTTGAACCAGAAACCACGACAGAACTTTTAATACTAAGCTGGCAGTAATTTAGGCATTGCTGTATTGTCAGGCCTATTTATCCTGCCTTTGTGTTTGTAACTGGGCTATATTTACTTGTCACATTAAAATAACCAAGAGTTCACTTCTGTGTGTTTGAGCCATTCCATGGGGTACCCACGGATCAGAGCCTTGTTATCTGTCTGCAGCAATAAAGATGAGAAGTCTGCTGACATCCACAACAAGCTGTAAACCAGGTTGTTTAATAAAGTTTGTTTTGATGCTCAGAATCACCATGTTGTCACTGTTAATTAGGAACTTTCACTTCAGGTGAAGCCTTGGATGTGTCTAAAGTGATCTTCAACAATGGATCTGGAGCTGGTAACTTCCTTAATAGCTACAAATTCTTCTGAATAACCCTACTTAAACTTCTGTCTATAAGGTTAACCAGAAAGGAAATTATGCAGAGTAAATTTTCTCTGTTTAAAACCCATAAGCCTTACAAATTATATTTACATTTAATTAAAAAGTAGACACATTAGCCGTTTTTTCCTCCACTTTTTTTTCTTTCAGATTCTGCAGTGGTTGAGAATTTCTCTGTAAGATATTTAATGATAATCTTTTTATAAATAATAAGATAGTTAGACAGGGTTGCCTTTAACCCCAAGTCTTGATTTGTAGGTTTAATCAGTTTCCAAACATATTATTAAAAATTGTGAACACAAAAAAAAAAAAAAAGTTAAAAAAAGAATAGAGACGAAAGAATTGAGTTGCATTAATAATACTCAGGAGTGATATTATTCCATCCCACAGAGCTGGATGGATTCCCTGTGTAGCCCTTGAAATTTACCCTGCTTATCTGTTGTAAAATTAAATCACCTCCTTATCTCAGCTATGTATCCATACTATACTCTTTATCACAGAATATATGCTCTGTCAGCATCCTAAAATTTACATCCAGAGTGATTAGTGATTTTGGTATCTGGATTTTGATGTGAGGCTACCCAGAATGAGTCTAATTTGGGTTGTGATTTCTTTGTTTATTCCATGTCTTCTGCTAAGAAGCATATTTAATTTGGAAAAAAAAAAAAAACAACAACAAAGCAAGAAAACACCTCAAAACAATTGGAGTCTTCTGAATATTAGATTCACATAGTTTAGATAAATTTCAAGCCCTGTTCAGGTATCCAGACAGCTCTGTCCTCTGCATACACCAGTTTGGACCCATGATTTTGGAGGGAGCTCCAGGAAAGGACACATAAAAGAAATCTTGAGATCTTTTAGATTAGGAACAAAACCTTGTTCACAGGTGACAGCAGCCCACCAGGACACTGCTGTCCCTAAGCTCTGCATAGCTAAATTAGCACCATCTGAGCCAAATTAGGCTTTTTTGGGATCAAAGTCATAAAGAGAAGGGGAGTGAGTGTATTGCTCGTAACAAGCGAGTTCAAATGAGAAAGATGAGATAATCAGGCCAGAGGGAGGTGAAAGAGGGAATTCTGATGATTATAGTTATTTGGAAATCCAGTGGAGGGAGGATCCCTATGGCTGGGAAATGTTTCCACACCTAGAATTTGTGGAGGATGAGGTTTTGGTGCTGACTACTTCTTTGATGTCTTTTCTTTTCCCTGCCTTTATCTAAGCTTCACTTGAGCCTCAACCAGCAGCTTGCTCCCAGGTGAGGGTAATTCCTAGATGCTGCAAGGAGCTATCAGCTGACTTCTTAAACCACTGTTTAATTAGCAGTGATATTACATTTTCAGAATGGAAGCATGTACACAAAGGGCTGGAGTTATAAATTACACTAACAGAGGATAATCTACAGAGAGACAAGAAGAAGATGTATTAATGCAGTGCCCAGACATGCCCATGCATTGTGCTCAAAGCTGCCCCAGTGATGAGTGTGTATGTGGGATATTTGACTAAAGGCTCATATAGCACAAAACAAAATAGAGCAAATAGAGGGAGGTAAAGAGAAAGGAAAAAATAAGACTTAATTCCCCAAGCCATTACATCACCTGCAAATTCAGACTTCAGTAGCCTTTCACTGAAGACACAGCTGTACTGTGCAAAAATTAGGCAGGAAGATTCCCTAGCTGCAGTGTGAAATAAAGAAATACACAGTGTGGTTATCTCACAAGGCAAGAGCCTGCACTGCCACCATGAACATACTTCACAATATGTCATTACCAAAAAGTCAAATTTTTTTTTTTTTTTTTTTTTTTGATGGCTCCAGAGCCACTTTGGGAAAACATGATTAGCTGATGACTATGAAAATTATTGTTTCCTCCTGCACCAATGGAACCCCTTTTTAAATATCAGGTTGAGAGAAAACATTGAGTAATAATCCCACCTCCCTATCCCTCAACTTCCACTTGACAAAACCAGGATAGCACGGAGTAAAAAGCCACATAGAGAAACAAACCAAACCTGAACAGTTCGTGTATGAAAACCAAAATGGAATGGTTTGAGCAGCTCCAGACCTGACATTGCAGCTCCTCTGTGGCAAAAGGAAAGAAAGCCCATGATGGGATCATAAAATCTGTGTTTGCAGAAGTCACAACTGGGCCAGAGACTTGTGAAAATTTGATCACTAAGTGAAACAATGATATTTGGATAAGTTATGAAGCTCTTAGTAAACAGGCACAAATTAAAATACTATTAATGAGGAAGATGAACATATTTGATGAGCAGTATTTTAACATAATGGATCTTCAATGAAATATTCTGATGAGTATTTCACAGGTTTCTGCTCTTTTCTCAGAAGAGCAAACATGGCATCATTGTGTTTCAGAAACCACAGAACCACAGGATCATTTAGGTTGGAAAAGGCCTCTGAGATCATCAAGTCCAGCCCATGACCTAACACCACTATGTCAACCAGACACAGAGTGCCTGGTCCAGTCTTTTCCTAAATGCTTCTAGGGATGGAGGCTCCACCACCTCTCTGGGCAGCCCATCCAATGTCTAATCACCTTTTCTTAGAAGGAATTCTTTCTAATGTCCAACCTAAACTCCTCCAGGCCCAGCTTAAGACAGTGTCCTTCCTAT
>JAODKT010001744.1:33769041-33780683 GCA_027576195.1 Cossypha heuglini
CACCGAATCAGCTCTCTGATTGGTGCCAGCAGCTCACAGGGGAAGCTCCCAGAGATGAGAGAATCCCTCTCACTCCCCAACACGTGGAGCCTTCCTTGAGGGGAATCTATTCTTCCCCCCAAGCACGTGAAACCAACACACTAGCAAAGTTGGTCCCTAATTAATAAGACAGACAAAAGTGGAGTATATGGTTCTATTTTCCTGTATTCCAGACCCACATGGTTTTTTCCGTTAGAACATGTTGCACTACTCCTGTTGATATTGAAAGAATACTGCAGCTCATTTAATAAAAATATAGCTGGAATTATTATATAATCATAAAAAGTATGACAGTATCCAAAAAAAGAAACAGCCAAATTAAATTGTGTAAGGTGGAACTGGAATTCTGATACCTTAATGAACCTTGTGTCAACATTAACTAGCAAAAGCTTCTGCTGTCAACTGCGGTGCATTAAACGCACTCCTGCAGCAAAGTATTTTCTTCTTTGAGACCTTTGAAACTTTGAAAATAACCTAAGATGCAGAATGTCTTGACTGGGAACAGTAGTGAGTGTTGAGATGTGCTTGAAAATGCACTCCTGATCACAACTGGGATACTAATAAAGGCAAAATTTTAAATACTCTGCAATTGTAATGGCTCCCACCAGTTTTAGAGAGTTATACTTTGAATATGAGAAAGAACTCAATTTACTGTAAAATGCTTTTTCCATTCCCAGTAATTAAATTGAATTAATTTTGTAGGAATTTGCTCATTACATATTAAGAATCTCAATATCTAATAATTTGCATATATTTATATGCCATTAAAATAAATAAAGAAATAAATCGTACTGTGAGTGCATTATGCTGGAAGCCATGAAGTTTACTTTTTCTTTCCAATTTTGCTGCTTTGGATGATAGTGGGAGTGCATACCTAGCTGTCAGCTTGGTTTAAAACATTACCTACCACTGCCTATATATACATACACACACATATACACACACACACATGCGTATATATACGAACACATTTAAGAAAGTTAATGCAATGTACTGTCACAAGAAATACTGCATCAAGTAAAACCAGATTTAAAAAAAAAAAAAAAATAATAACAGATCAATACTCTAAAATTTTGTCGTTTTTTGGGGTTATTTTTGGATTTTTTAGATTTTTTCAAAGTTAATGAGTGGGTGGAACTATTACTTGACCTAACTTCAGTATAATTTAAAGTGTTCCATCATCACTATGATTGCATAAAAAGTGACAATTCTTGCTCCAAAGAATGAGGCCAAGAACACTTGCCCCTGTCAGAAAATGAAGCACGTGCCTTCCTATCTTTTTATCAGAGTCAAAATCACTATCAAAACTGAACTAGCTATTGCAGGTTTAGGCTCACCTGTCCTGAGCAAAACCAGAGTATCTTAGACCCATCACTGTTTTGTGCACTTTGCAGATAATAAAGCATTCATTGTCTATACTATTACTACTACTGATAAATCAACCTTCATATTAACAGCTAGTTAAACACTCACATTTTGATTTATTCGATGCTGAACAACATATGAACCCACCATATTTTTCTAGAAGCATCACTATATGAGAGTAAATCAGGGTTATAACTCAAATCCAAGCAATACCTGTTATTTAATATCAGACAAAAATATATGGTTCTACAGCTACTAGGCATGAATCAGTTTGAATTATCTCAAATCCACTGTGGTATAAAACAATAAATGAGAAATAGCCTGCTAATCATTATTTGGGGGATGACATTTCAAAGATATGTCAGACAAAATGTTCAAAGTCATCAGATGCATGAAGCAATTTCAGTATTTCTCATGTACAGTGTCTTAAGTTTAAAAGACCTGTGTTATTTAAAGAGAAAACAGTATACACAGTCTAAAGTTAATCTAAAATTCCTCTATTTACCTACAGTAGTAGTTAATCTTGTAGAGCAATACGAAGGTCTTGGGTAATGACTGGGTAGATAGAACTACTGGATACTTGATTTTCTTTTTGGAATTCAGCTGTGCTACTTTGACAATACCTAAAGTCCTCTGGCCTTTCCTACATGCAAAGCAAGGGCCACTTCAGTCAACACTAGGTGTCTTTCCTTTTCAATCCAGATCAAAAAAGCTCTTACTTTTCCTCATATAAAATCTATTTTTCAAAATTTGGCCTGGCAAAAGCTGCAAATCTGTCCATGGAATTTCCATGCATACATGAAACTACATGAACATCAGCCTCTCCTACACAGTAACATTTTGCCTACTCAAATGCTTCCTTATTTCCCAAGCTCTGGGAGCTGGATCTCATCCATCTACTGTTCTGGAAAGTTCCTTATCAGTTAAATAGAGAACAAGTCAAATTATCTCTCCACACCTGGGTTTTATCATTTCAACTTTGATTCCTAAACCCATTTATTTACTATTCTCTTTGCTTTATTGCTCTAGTATGTTTAATTAAACCAAAAATAAATAAGTTATATGCTTTATAAAAAGCATTTTTTGGTCCACAAATGTATAAATTTTAATCTATATCACTTCAAGAAAAGTTAGCAGCGATTCATATGGATAACATAAAAAAGAAAAAAAAATAAAACAAAAAAATCAACTATAATCTGAGAGGCAGATTTTAAACAATTATCTGCACCAGAAGTGAAGGTAGAGAAGACCCATATGCCTATCATGAATTCTACAAAACTTGTGTTACACATTTTTCCTTAGTTACTTTTGACATAAATTTTATATTTCCTTCACTGTAAAAACATGAGAAAAACATCTTACTAGACCTTTTTTTGTAGTCATTGCATTATGTTTATTGTTAGCTTTCTTTTCCTTTTACTTTCATGAAGTTACTACATAAATTACCACAATTTTATGTTTTATGCTGCTTTTCAGGTATGTTTCTACAGAAATTGTACTCACATTTTTTTCTGTAAATGCAAGATAGATGCCAAGGATAACATATTCTAAAATGTCTTATTGATTATATAATCTCAACTATCTAAAGTAGTTCACAGAACTATTTCAGTAAGCACAGGCCTTAACTATGTGGCAATTAGACTGTGATAATAATATATAGTAGTCCTTAAATTATTTTCTTATAGTACACCTAATGATGCAGGGAGATTTGATTGGATTGATATCTAGATAAATGCAAAACTGTTCTAAAGTTATAATTAATAGTATATCTACTAACACAGGCAAATTGCTCAGTGGAATATCAGCTAAGTTAAAAGGAGTCCTGATTTGAAATAGAGACTTAAACATTTATTATCATGCTACTCAATTACTGTGTTTTACTGAAGAGAAATGCATCAACATACTTCTCTAATAAATGGAATGAGCCTTCCACTTAACCTGATAGCAATTATTTTTGAAATTTATTTTCTTCTGTCACAAGATACCAATTCCAGAAAATTAATAGACCATCTACTTCTAGCTGGCTTATAAAACTGTTAGGAACTGGCACTGCTTCAGCAAACAGGCAGCACTGCATTGATTGACTTTGACAGGTGTTGCTTGTAGATGAAATGGGAAAATTAACTAAAGGATTCAATGAAGAACTTGTTGTATTATGCAGTGTGACTGTTCTTATTTGTCTTTTTTATTTTCATTTTAGATTTTTCTAACATTATAGAAATGTATCATATCGACTGGTAAACTGCCAACTCTTTTTTTTCATTAAGCAAGAAATATCTATTTCCTTACCTCACTGAGTTTTGTCACAAATTTGTTTTTTGCTATGTGCTTCTGTCATAAACACATCATAAATACATCTCTTTATAATTATTTTCAAGGTTTTTTTTAATCTTTTCATGGTGACAAAGATATAAAGCTGGAATTACATTTGCATTTCTTTTATGCAGTACTTTCTATAGATGAAAATGAACTGGATGTTTTATAATGCCAGAGTGGGATAGCAGACATGTAGCCTTCAGACTGGATATATTCTTTTCAGTATTAGAAACAGATAAATTGACAAAGATTTTTCGTGGGAACCCATCTCATCTCCATAAAGTCATCTGCTAGAAGCTTTGAATGCTTTTGAAACAATTATTGAAGAAATGTTGCACAATTTTGACTAACCCTGTACTTTTGTGTCATTGTTTGTAATTTGATGCCATCAAGGAACTTAAACATCCTTGACTAAGAGGATCATCAAGAACCCATGTGACAGCATATGTCTACATATATCTATATACATAAATACATACATACATACATACATATATATATATATATGTATATACATATATATTATGTTGGCATTACAATTACATTTTATAGATAAATCACTTTGTGGAGCATGTGCTTTCTATTCACTGCTTAGTCATATGATCCAGTGCTATTATATATAAAGATTTTTAATTTCTCTTTTCCTGTTTATTTTCTAATTTTTTTTTAATCACTGGTGTTATATAGGTAAGGAAGTGATGCATTACTGGCTTCATAATATTTTCATATTCACATTTAAATCTTACACATGTAGTGGAATTAGCTTGCCTGTATCTGTCTCAGAGATGGTAATTTGAACACTTAGTGAAGTCAAAACTTCACAAAAACTTTTGTGTGTAGGAAAAACATGTTTTGCTATTTTTTTATAACTGAAAGAAAAAAATGTTAGTAGTTATTAGTATTCAAATGCCTTGGAGAGGCAAGGAAATCAGGACAAGCTATGTACGTGAAAATAATATATTTTACTAGAATAATTTGGTATTGTCGGAATTTTTTTCTGCCATGCCTTCTTCAGATGTGAAGTAAAATCTGCAAACTTTTAAGTTCAATAGATGGAAAGGTCAAGAGAATAGGAGTTAGGTTAAAGATGGAGCAAATAAATGTCTGCTAGTAGTTCATGGTACCAAATTTGTAAAAAAGGGAGTGACAAGAAATGTGATTATCTTACAGGCAACAGACAGAAAAGCATAGTTCAGAACATTTGGAATAAAATGGATTGTGTGGAGGGGAAAAGGTGGGGAACACTAATATGCAATGAAAGCAAATATGAAAGGAATGTACTGTCTTATAAAAGATCATTACGTGCTGTAAGAATAATATCTGCTGCACACATAGGCCAACCACTTGCAAAATAAGCAGCAAAGACCTTGCCATTTCAACATTATCTTACTGTGCTGTTTCTAGCAGCTGAAAACTGCTGCACTTTTAGGTGTAATGAAATTTTGTTAAATCTAATAGCAGTAAAATGAGAGCTCAACAAATGGGGTGATCACATCAACACAAGAGCACAGGCCTCCCTATTCACTGTGCGAGGTACTTCATACACCGCGTAGGTAAGGACGTAGTCCCTCTCCTCTAAACCTGAGATTATTCACTGCTGCAATCCAGCAAGCCCTTTCTCCTTTTTTATGTGTCTAGTTCTGAGCCCCTCACTACAAGATAGGCTGAAGTGTCCCAGTGAATCCACAGAAGAGCAACCAAGCATGTGAAGGTTCTGGGTCTGGAGCACAAGTCCTGTGAGAGGCAATTGAGGAATCTGTTTTAGTCCAGCCTGGAGAAAAGGAGTCTCGGGAGAGTGTCTACAACTACCAAAGGAAGTTACAGCAAGGTGGGTGCCAATTTCTTCTCCCAGGTGAGAGGTGACTCTTCTTCCAAAGACACGATTAGAGAAAATATCCTTATGTTATGCCAGAGGAGGTTTAACTTGGACATTAGAAAAAAAAAATCACTGATAGGGTTGTCAGGCACTGTAACAAGCTGTCCAGGAAAGCAGCTGAATCACTATCCCTGGGAGCATTTAAAAGATGTGTGAATGTGGTAATGAGGGGCAAGTTATATAGTGAACTTGACAATGTTAGGTTTATAGTTGGACTTGATTAAAAGTCTTTTCCAACCTAAATGATTCTATGATTCTGCTTTAACACTGAAGTAGTTTTGGAAAGAGGGGGGCTATAAGATTGATTTCACACCTGTTTTAGATCCCGATAAATACTCCAAGAAGAAAACACATCTTAGTACTATCTGTGTTCATTGTCATGTGTTATGAGTCTGCATACTGCATGTTTTAATGTTGTCCATAAAAACACACAGTTTGGAAACAAGAACCTTGAAAGTATTTACTATCTTTGTCTTCTGATGCCGACATTTTAGCATGTGTTTATATTAAAAGATAGACATGTATATCCACTAGAAAATCACACTTCATTAAAAACTAATAAATTAAATACAGTATCTGCTTAGTATTAAATTGCAAACTTACTGCATTGTGCATCCAGCTGATACTTATTCTTTCTGCATCTGTATCAGAAATCCTCTTATAAATTCATTTTTTGCAGATGTCAGCAAATATAGTTTCTATGATTTTTAAAACAAAAACTTGGAGTTCTCATTCTAGTAACAGAGATTAAAATGAGTGTAGAGAAAATTAGTTTTGTATTAGACCAGTCTGCTGACAACTGTATTATGAAGCAAAAGGAATTTTCCTGAATAAAAAATAGAATGGCTGACAGAACTACTTCCAAATGTAAGTATATCTATTGGAAGAAACAGACGGCTAAGGTCTTGAAATGTAAATGTAAATAGACATCAAACTTTGTGATTAGATTTCTATCTGAATGGCACAGGTGTTTTAATAAGACCATCAATAAAAAAATAAGCTAAATTTCAATAATGAGATAAAGACATTAGGTCTGCAAGAGGTAAAGACACTAGGTCTGTAATTACAGCTATTAGAACTAAATTGTTTGAACCATCCACAGCAGAAACTCTTTGATATGCTGTTGGATATCCTAGAAGTGACACTATCCTAACATGTGACACTATGAAACTTCGCAAAGGATCTCTGAATTGAAAAATCAACAATTGTCTAATGCATTGTCTGACAATATTAGTCTCTCAAAGACATCTATCATAAGAGAATTAATGAGCTAGAAGAATAATACTAGAAACAAAATATACTAGGGGTATGGAGAGATCTTTGTTTTCTGAACATTAGCAAGTAGACTGGAGGAGAAAAGGCAAACTGACAGATCGAAGTAATTTGTAGTGAGATCTCTACAACTACAGATAATATTCAGCACTCCATGATATTCAGCAACTTTGCTGTGGACTACATTATTTGGTTTCAACATGCTCCCACCATGACTGTGTTCCAGAGCTATTCAGGCATAACTCACTGGTTTAGACTATTACTTCTTCATTTTAGGGTGAAAATTATTTAGTGAGTACTTAAATTTCCTCAAAAAGTAATATATTTCACAAGAACCAAAATCACTTTGTGAGCAACATACATTGAGGGGTACAGTAAAGGAAACCAGGGTACTACTGCAGGCAAAGATGCAGAAGACATGAAGTTGTCTTCCTAGAGCCATATGTAGTGCCACTGGTAATTGTAGGTTATGGTCTCTATCTCCCAGCCTAAGACTCAATGCTGTGGCTCCTTTGCAGATAAAGACAAGAGAGCTGCCATGCAAGGGGATGCAAATGGGAGCAGAAGAAGCAAATTAACCTGAAAGCCATGTTGCTGACAATAGTATGTTGTTTGGTAGTCCTGAATGAAAGCTTGTGAGCTCTCCATTTAGAGTAAGGCACACTAGAGTAAGACAATAGATAGCTTCAAAGAAAAATAAAAACAATATAAGTCACTTGAGACACCATACTTGTATTATACACCACAAGAGAGCCCTTCTTGGAAGTTTTGATAAATGATAATTAAGCTGCAGGCAGGAAGCCAGTTGTGTATTACAAGGACAAGTGAATAGAGCACATAAAAGAAGGAAAAGCAAAGTCATCCCTGTTTTTATAAACCAGTGTAATACACATCTTCAAAATACCCTTTTTCAGAGACCCACACGAGTATAAATACCCCCTGACTACTCTTAATTCCTCACATATGGTTTTTCTCCTGGTTTTCCTGTATCATTTTCCTGTTTTTAATCACATAGGCTTTAACTTCCTACCCAAACCTAATGCTACCTACTTTCTTTCTGCAACATCCAGGACATGACTTTTTCTATTTTCCCATGAAAATGGGAGATTGCCTTGGTCCTCAGTATCTGATTTGTCTGTCAATGTCTCAGGAAAGCCAAGACCCTTGTGCTCAGCCAGTCTGTCAGCATCCCATTTGGAGGACCCTTCCCTGAAGAGCTTCTCTGAATCAGAGGGCCGTTGAACTGACTTGTTCAAGGACACACTGACACCATAAGGGAGACCCCTCAGTGGGTCTTCCCACATTATTCTAGAATGTTACCTGCTCACAGCAGCTTCCGGTGCCTGTGAAGGGCTCACACCAACAATTTACACTCTTCATTAATGGATGATTGTGACAGGTTAAAATTTGAGGATTTCCAGAGATAGTACCTGCCTGCAAAAACTAATTCAGAGCAATACACGGGCAAGCTCTGATGCCCAGTGAAAGCACTCAGCATACACAGAGTTTGGTTCTTACCCAATATGGCTCTTTCCCTATGGGAAAGAAGACAGGTTGTCAACTGATTCCAGTAGTTATGATGAAATCTTCCTTAACTTTTCCACCATTTTTGACTTAACTTTTACTATTTCTTTATGTTGAGTTTGAGTTACTCTAGTCATACACACATTTGCTACCGATTGGCCAATAAAATATAGAGCACATGCCCACGTCATTCCTCGAGGTGGGTAACTTTGGGATGGAGGTGTGCTTTAATGTTACAATTAAGCTATAACAAGCTTCTGTTAGGATTTGAATGCAAACTCTCCTTTTCCTCTGATTGTAGCCCCAGCCATCTTTGCTCATCTATGTAATGAAGCTGGTTATAACAGTTATTCTACTTTTGGGTTTACTTCTTTGAACAATGACTAATGTTTAAGGAAAAGGTGGCATCCATTTTCAGCAAAACCGATGAAGTCATAACTGGAAATTCACCTGAATTATGAAACCCAGTCGTATTTATGTTATGTGATGGAAATGCAGGAGAAGAACTGCAGTGGATTTCTCTAAAACTTTCAGAAAAAAATGAGGTTTCAAATTCAAGTTGGCAAAAAATGTTTTCCTGCTCCTTAAGGAGAACAAAAATAGTATATACAACAACTTTCATTTAAAAAGTTGAAATCAAGCTTTTACATAAGTCGTTTCACTGCAATGGATAGTTAGATGACTAGAATAATAAAATCAAATGACACTTGGGTTTTCACTTGTCTACAGCACTTTAAAAGAGATTTTGCATCCTTTTCCAGTATCTTTTCTGTGTTATTTTGAAATATTTTAGTACATTTGTATGCCAAGAAGGAACATTTCATTCAGTTTTTAATTAAATCTAGTCTTCTAAGATTATATGCTACTAAAAATAAATATATAAGAGAATGGTAAGGAGAAAGCATTATAAAATATAGTTCCAAATCAGGTGTGTCAGTAGAAGACTGATATTCTAAATTTTCTATACACTCTCAGAATTACAATAATTGCAATTGTTAAAAAGGTAACCTTTACTTGTTTCCAGGAACAATTTATCATTGTTAGGTGATATCATTTGCTCTAGGTATTATTTTTTAACATACTGCTAGCTTCAGGCTGTACTTCTGACAAAAACATTAATGGTTCACCACTTGCATCAGAAACCTCTTAAGTACAGCTATACTTCTATTAAATTACCAATTTACCAAATTTTCCCAGCTTGGAACAGTTCCGTTAGTAATGAACGAACTTCTTTATTAACTCAACATTGCATGCATATCAGTGCTTCTGGGCTTTGTCTTATTTTCAATTCCCATGTGAAAGGCAGTTGATAGAATTAGTGCAGCCTGGGTCTCAGTTTTTAATCTAGAAGGACTTTTTGTTTAATAGACAGAAGCTTCCTTTTTATATTCAGATTTAATATTTTCCCATAATCTTTCTGATTTCCTGTTGATTTTCATTAAATATGCCATTATGATATGTTTAGCTTTGTTAAAGTGTTTTAAAGTGAGTTTATGAAGAACTGATTAAAAACTCACATCTCTTTACAAAGCTAAATTTTCATATTAAAATAAAACCATCCCAGGTTTAAGAGGCCAATTCTTAGGTCTCATAAAAGTAATCTGAAACGACACTATTTCTTGCAAAGAAGTTGTATCTCATGGATGTAAACTATTGCTTTCTTGGCCATGTAAAATCCCATTCAATATTAGTCTAGGAATTTTGCATGCATATATATATATATACACATACATGCACACACACATATATATGTATATGTGTGTATGACTGTGGTCTACTAGTCAAACTAATAATCATGTTGATAGATCAAAATGTATTCAGCTCCCACTGATTAAAACATATAAATACATTCAAATTTGGTTTCTACCCCACACACCAAATCTTGGTGAAGGCATGGGTGAGGGGGAAAGGTGCAAGAGAATATCTGAAAAAAATTAAATTCTGTTAAAGTTATCCATTTGAAAAAGGAATGAATATGTATTTTGGTTCACTAGGATTTCACCATTATCAAGAACTATTCCATCTGCACTTGTAGAGACCTCTGGACAGATCTTTGCCAAAAAACCTAGTGTGACACTTAGTGCTTCAACTTGTGAGATATTGGTACAGGAGTAGTTAATAAAAAATTTAGTTCTTAGCCACCCACAATTACTTTTTTACTGTCAAAAAATTCCTCTGAAAATTTTTCCATGGAATTAAAGTTACTGTTGCAAATGTTCCAAAGAGTGGAAATAAGAAGACCATACAGATAGTCTGTAACTCTGTCAATCTTCAGAATTTGGCTTCAATTTTTTAAACCACAGAGCTGGTTTTTCTGCTAAAATGTGTTGAAAATAACCACATTATTTATGTGCCAAAAAAAAAAAAAAAACAAAACGAAAAAAACAACAAAACAATCTCAAGATGGAGGAATTACTTTCTTAAAAGATACCCTTGATGAAAATTTAGCCACATGTTTGTCTTACTTTCTATTAATAATAGTTATTATTTTCATTCATATCACCATATATAAAAAGCAACTTCAGGGTTTTTTCAAAAGTTCCCCTGTCTTTGGAGTTTAAAAAGGATTTTCTTTGCAAAACAGTAATGATTTCTACTTGTCTCAAACCTTTTGCCACAATGATTATGACCCAGATAAAATTTACTGAAATGACAAAATTATTTCCTCTCTCTGTTCAGTAACACTCCTTACTATTATTTCTTTCTGTTAGGATAAATGGGTAAAGCTCAACTTCTCCATGCAAACAAAAATTTCTCCCTACAACATGGTTTCACTGTCCTAATAATCACAAGAGGACACAACTTAAAGCTGTGCAAGGGAAGGTTTAGGCTGGTGTGTTGGTTTTTTGGTTTTTCATGGCCTGGTTCTTGGTAGCAGGGGGACCACAGAGGCGGCTGCTGTGAGAAGCTGCTGGTAGCTTCCACCATGTCCAGCAGAGCCAATCCCTGGTGGCTCTGAAGATGGACTTGCTGCTTGCCCAATCAGAGAAGTTGGGAATGCCTCTGTGATAACATATTTAAGAAGAAAATCAAACCAAAGGAGGCATTTTTTTTTTATCTATTTAGCCGGAGAAGAGGAGGATGTGAGAACATGGGAGGGAAATAACATGGAGACCCCAAGGTCAGTGCAGCAGGAGGGGAGGAGGTGCTCCAGCTGCCAGAGCTGAGATTCCTCTGCAGGCTGTGGTACAAACAGACCATGGTGAAGCAGCTGTGCCCCTGCAGCCCATGGGGATCCACGGGGGATGCA
>JAODKT010001744.1:33782538-33801224 GCA_027576195.1 Cossypha heuglini
GGGGGAGTGGAATTAAAGTCTCTATTTCAAAGGAAAACTTCTGCCTTTACTGGCAAACACCTGTCCTTCAAACTAGGACACCCCATCTATGAGAAACTGAAATAATTGACTCTGTATCTGTACGCAGCTATGCAGCTTCTAGCTCTAAGCCCTGTATTAGGCTTAAATAGCTGTAGCTTGGGTGTCCCTAACCAGCCTGCAAACAACAAAAATTCTGTGATCCCCCGGCCTACCTGGAGCACAATAGGTAAAGAAGGGTTTGTTGAGAAGGTCTGCCAGCCAGCAGAAATGGCTTTGACAGCTGTCTGGGCAGCATCCAGAGTTTTCATTGAGGAATATAACCATGTTAAAGGGAAAAAGGGGAAGATCAAAATCCAGCTTAATGAAAAATTTTCGTTCCTTCTTGGAATACTCTAGCTAGTTATTTCCTAGGCTGTAGTTTTTGAGGGGGAAAGGCAGTCTAGGAATCATTATGAGAAGCAGTTTGCACATGACCATGCCAAACTTGATTCTCTTTCTCTTTGAGTTCTACACAGTCACTCAACAGAATCCCAGCTTGTACATTAACAATATTTGACCAGGCTATTTAAACTATTTTTATTTTTATGTTAATTTAAAAAAAATTGAAATATATTATTATAAATACATAAAAATATGTTCTATTTTAAAACATTATACTCTAAGCTAATAAGTATATAATTTATTAAAAACTGATGGTTGTCTAGAACCATGTTTACATTGCTATATTGAGGTTACATGCATCAATATCTGAAAGGATTATTTGTAAAAGGGAGAAATTCAAGGTGGAGGGGTTTACGAAACAGAACACCATCCTCATTCTGCTGAAAAGAAAAACTGGCTGCAGAGTAGAGCTGAATTTCTGAAATATAAAGTGTTTGTCAGATCTTTGAGATACAAGTGTGGAAACAGGGAAGAGGTAGAAATATGGAGGACTATATTTTATTCCCAATTGTAATGGAGCAGCATAGAGACAAACTATAGGGAATTATCCAAAAATTAAGTTCTTCTCTTCCCAAATCTACTTTTTTCTAGTTTGACACATGAAAAAAATGGTCTAGCCTCTAAAAAATAAAATCACAGAATCACAGAGTTTTTTGTGATCACCACTTCTCTGCCATGGACAGGAATGTCATTCACTACTCCAGGTTGCTCAGGGGCCCTTCCAGCCTGGTCTTGAATAGTTCCAGGAATGGGGCATCCACTACAGCTCTGGATGATCCTTTCCAATGCCTCACCACCTTCACAGTAAAGAATAACTACCTATTATACAATCTATATCAACACCTCTTTATTCCCTTTTGACCTACCCCTCCTAGCCTCCTTTCAAGCCCCTTACAGGATTATCATAACTCCCCGTCCTGATTCCTCTGCATTGACTGAGAATTTCACTCTATTGCAAAACATGCAGGTACACATTAGCCTTATTGTAGCAAAAGACAGTTTTATTATTTTAGAGAAAGATTTTTCTATTTTTTTTTCCATAAAGAATTTCTCTATTAAACATTTAACATCAGTAGAAGATTCATTCACTATATTTTGCCATTTTCAGACTTGACTTTATTGGCTTGCCTTTTTCCTCCAAAATATATTTATTCAACAGTTTCCTCTCATAAATAAGTTGGAAAATTAAAAGAAAAATAAACAAAATCTGGAGAGAAATAGACTACAGTTTAGGCAGAAATGTAAGTCATTTGCTTTATTGGTGCTTTTTCTTTGCCACATTTAGCTCGAAGAAGATGCTCTCTCAAGATAGGAGGTCAGTAAAAGAAAATAAAAGAATCTTTAATGAAAAAAGATCTTCAAAACTCTAGATACAGATATGAGAAGGTAACTGATAAATACGGATCCTAATTTTCTATTTAGTCTTTGTATCCTTTTCTGTTGTAGAAATGGCAATTGAAACTGCCTTTTACTACATTGTCTGTAAATAAAAATGTTCACGTTTTTTTCCAAAGAGCTGTTTGTATTAGCAATATTAGACTCTATTTTGTATACAGAACTGTTAAACACTGTATATTAAATGATTTAAAACAAAGTAGGCTTTTCAATGCATATTTTGTGGGTTAATCATTTATTTATATGCATATACATTTAAGTCATCTTGACAAAAAGCCATTCAATTCCCGTTTAACCAGGACAGGGTAGAAACACAGGGATAAATAAAGAAGCGTGGATTATGCCATGCCCATAAATTAGGTTGGCCTACAAAACCCGAAGATGCAAATGGGGTGAAGATCAATGAAGTTTTCCGGTCTCCCAAACCTACAACGGACATCAAATGGTAAGCTCTGAGGATCAGAGTACATGTCTGCACAGGGCACCAGCCTGGGTTCCAAACTGGTAGCTACTGTCTTAGTTATCTGTCTCCAAAACAGATTTATCTGCAGATAATTAGATCCCAACTGTATATAATTCTCATTTCTTAGGTCATCTATTATTAGCAGAATATAGTTGTAACTCTTTTAATAATACAGAGAAAAAAGTTGATGAATAATATTAGGATAGTTTTGGGGTATTCCACTTTAAAGGCATAATTTTCTGTGTAATCCAGTCCATATTTACAGTTATACATTAAGGACTCCAGAGGATTTTAGCCCCTGCCAGAATAATTGAATTCCAAACATCTGCCAACAATCAAATCTGCTAGAAAACCTTTTAAGTAGCCCAGAAGTAGAAGAAGGTAAGACAGTACTGTAATAGGAATTCTGGTCTCAGAGGCAGGAAAGGGAATAGAAATGCAACAACCAATTTTGGTTAGATTAAAATTTTTCATTTTACGTATAATGTAAAGGTAATAATTCTCTTTTTATTTATACTTGGTGGCAGGTTTAATAAAATACTCTAAACCAGAATAGCCATCATTCATTAATTACTGAATGCCAGCAGAAATAATACCGTCATAGAATGACTTTATTAAAAAAAGATATAAATTATGTGAATCTTATACAGCTCTTGAAAACCTTTTTACATTATTTTTCTTTGAATGTGATTAAAGAGTGGCAAAAAATAGCAAATGGTGTTTTGTTAGTGGCTTTTGTTGAGAGATCTTTATGTTGGAAACAGCACCTCGATTCAAAGTATTATAAGCAATACTTGAGAAAAAATAGCTAAAATACATTTCTGGGAAAAAAACCCCAAATATATTCAAAGAGTCTACTACTTTGACTTAGAGTTTTCTTTTCAAAGGTATTTCATTATAAGGAGTGCTCTAATCCATGCTTGTGGACACCACATTACATCAAATCTTTATGGCTTTACTTGTGCCTGGTGCCCCAGAGAACAGAGAATTGAAAAAGATTGTCAGCAATGTAAAATTGCAGACAGAGCCAACTGCTGGTAAAACACAGTTCAACCTGCTGTCATAGGTAACAGAATGTATTTCCCTTTGCTTACACACACTAATTCTTTGTGAAAAACCACATTCAGCATGGCCAGAAGTCTCTGCTGGTGTTCCCAGCTAGCTGGAGGAGCAATCTGTGGAAGTGCATGGAGAGTCTCGACTGGCATGTTTGTAAAACACAGCCCAGTGTTGGCATCACAAATCACCATAATCAAGAATGCACAGTAGCAGTCACCTTCAAGTGACTTCTGCTCCAAAGGACTAAGTCAAACTATTCAACACAGAATAGTTTCATGACAGCACAGAAGCAATGCACCTACCACCATAATTAAAATTCTGTCCTATTAAGAAAGTGGAATCTGTGTGAGGGACAGACACAATCTAAATTTCATCTTCATCTCTTTGCTGATATAACAGAGTAGAAGTTAGAATTAAAAGAATAAATATTTTTTTTTTTTTAAAAAAGGGAAAGTTCTAGAAAGTTCTGATTCTTGGCTTAAATATTAAATACAACATTTAACATGGTAGTGCTAAAAGCACAGAAAATCAAAATACTTTCTTTTCCTGCTAACTTGAAGATTAAAGACTTCACAGATTTGGTTGTACTGGAGAGAATGAAAAGCTGTGTTATCTTAGTACAGAGTTTCAACCTCATCATATGAATGTGAACTTTTCTGAAGCTTTATGAAATTTTTTTTAAACCACAGAGGCATCAGTGAAAAGCACTTTGTTCATTTTATAGATATATGCGCCATATATTTAATTCACTGAAGTATCTTGCTTGAAATGTTATTTACAACTACATGCATGTGCATTCCAGAAATCCTAAAATAGGGAAGTCAACATCATGTCTCTGTGCTGTAAAAGAACATCTGGAAAGCTACAGTGTTGATGCCCTCATCAAATGAGATTCATTGCAGTACTGAAAAAAAATCATGCAACAGTGTCAAATCTGGAATTTGATGACTTCTTCTGTTCTCCCAATCTTTGTCTCTTGTTTCAAACAACTGTTAAATTCATAGCAACCACTCACTCCAGCAGCAATCTGAAACAGTCAGATCTGAAATCTAGTTTGGCTGTAAACCACCCCCTAAAACATCTAGTAGTTTCACAGAATATGGCCCATGCAGTGGAGATGCAAAAAGCAGAATATGGGCCATAGTATGTATAGCTCATTTTATTAGATTATCGAGGTTTGAGAACAGTATTACAAATATCACATAAGGGAAACTATATTTTGTGGTCTATTTTCTTCCACTGTTATAAAAATATATTTTAAGAGGCAGAACCATATTGTGTATGAGTTATATCACTTCCACTTCATATGCATTCATCTTGTTCTGGATGATCTTGCTTTTCTTGTGCTCTTCATTGGTCAGCATAAGAGTTTACTTTAATTGGTTTGGGATTAAATCATACTTTTTCCAGGTATGAGCACTGAAAGTTACTGCATACAAATTCTTCTAGTGGTGTCCCAGACTGCCTGTTCCATCATTCAGGATATCCTCCTTTCTCAGGACTGGAACAGACACACCAGAGTAAACATTTTGGCAGGTGATATTAGAATTTAAATAGCTAAAAGATCCTTTTCTGAAAAAAAATCTTCATTCTCTTTTTGCTGAATTTAACTTATCAAATTTCCTACTGAGGCAAGGGTCAACATCAAGCCTTTCCAACAATCAAACTAAGGGACTAAAGCATTTGCAAATTTATCAAAGACTGTCCTAGTCAGTAGCAGATCTAGGTCTAACAGTTTGGAAGACATCAACAACTGGCCCTAGAGGTGATTAACCAGTTTTGTTCAACTGATGATTCTTAGCCTGTAAAGAGTGAATTGATGTTGTAGGTTCATGGTCTGGAACAACACATAAGTAATCATGGTCTTAATTCTGCATTTCTCAAGAAGAAAGAATCTAAACATTCACCTGGTCATTTCTTGCATTATTTCTGTGCTGGACTGCTGAAATTTCACTCCTGAGCCATCACTTTTAGTTGTATTTTCAGGGTCTTGGTGCACAGAGAAAATTTACGAGACTGACGCTATGCATTCCATTGCTTATCAAATAAGTTAATATCAAGTACAGAGCTGACTTGGTACTTCTTGATACTTTGTTGTCTTTTGATCTATCGTCTTCCAGCCACTGTGTGGCAAAGCAGGTGGCTAAATGTCCCAAGTGTGTTCTATTCCAATTGATTTATTTTACTTGAGAAGTGAAATTTTAAAAAGGAGTAGTCCTACAGTACATACCATATCACTGCCCCTATGTCTGCAACACAGTTACTCTTTAGAAGCGTTAACTGAAATTTAGGTATTATATATGAATGGAGAAAACAGGCTATATTTTGGGATTCCTGTTACCAGTTTGACACTTGTTCAAACTTTGATTTTTGAGCTGTTCTATTTTTTCCTCTGGCTTTCTTTTCAGCTTGTTTCTCTACAACATTTCTTACATTGCTGCTTTCTGTAGCCTTATCTGTGTGATATTTATGGCTTTCATAGTCATTTATCCTCCTGAAGACCTCTGGGGTTTTTTCCTAGCTCTTGCATCTGATTGGTTTCTACATGTTAAACATGTATCACATAGAAAACTCTAATTTCCCTCTTGTTCACAAATGAATACACAATGTAAACCTGACAGGCCATCTTGTTTAAGAAAACATTTCATAGAAAGGTCATTAAAAACCCATATCTTAATGACATGACTAGAACAAGGATTACTTCTGCTGTACCACATACAGTTCCTGAAGGTCAAAAAATATTAAGGGATACAAAATACTGCTATTTGTGCTGTTGCCCTTTTCCCACCATGGAAAAGAAACTCGAGATAATTTTAGGAAGGAGGTAATATCAAAGGGGATCTTTATTTGATGGCCTTTAGGAGCAGTTGTGGAAAGATGTCCACAAAAGCTTCTCCTCCCCAGGGGTGAGTATTTTTTATAGATTTTAGGAAATTAGCAAAATTGATAAAAAGCACCAGTTAGGAGGACAAGTGGTGGTGTAATTACCCCCCAGGTAAAGCCCCTTCTCTGGAGCCCCCCTTCAGCACCAGTTGTGCTTTGTCCCTGAGGAGGTATCTCCAAGAGTTGTTCTAGACCTTTGTTCCTGGAAAGAACCAAGATATCACTGGGGCCCTGTACCTCCTGGGGCTTGGGGCTCTGGAATTCGTTTTGTATTCCTGCCTGGGGAAAGGCCATGGAAAAGTACTGGGAAAACTAGTCACTAATACAATAGACTACAGAGATACAAATATATCTGTGAAGAATGCAGAGAACATAGAAAGGAAAAACAGGCAAAACCTAAATGGCATCAGCGCAGTGTGTTATAGATTGTGAGGTGACAGGGACCAGCACTTTTCAGACACCTTAGTCTATGAAGGGCCCCAGATCTAGCAATATGCAGAATATATGTTCATATTTGTTAAATAAAACCAGCATACTCAGATGGCCTGTGAATTCAAATGCCTCACGTCCCTTAAGGTACTTTCCCCTCTGCTCTTCACAGCTGTCAAATACTGCCTTTTGAGAGGCTGTGGTTCTAGAACATACACAACAGGATACCTGGACTCTGAAATGCATTGCTTAGAACACCAGGGAAGGAGAAATGGCAGCAATGATTTTGAAGTGAGAGAAATAATTATTTGATATATGATATTAATATAAAAAGCTGTTTCAAATCAATTCTTGAATTTGCTTTTTAAGCTTGCAAAATACTACTCAGGACATACTATGTTTTAACTAGTAAAAGTCACTCAGCAGGATTCTCCCGTATTAATGGGCCTCCAGTGTGCAGCATCAAGGCACAGAAACTTACTTAGAGTATAACAAAACAAACTGTTTACAAATCAACTTGGTTTTGTTGTGTTCTGTTGTAAGTCCAACATGGCACCTTTTTTCTTAGGTATGTCAAGAAGAAGGATGGATAATTTAAGATACATTTGTCCTTGCAGAAAGGAATCCACAGTTAGGTATTTGTAGCTGATTTAGCCTCCAAAAACCAAATTATAAATACGGGTTTTCTGGAGTATATTCTTTGACTTAGAAATTGAATTAGTTGATTTTGATGTTAAAAATGTGTGTCCTTCCTTTATGATCATAATGTGATGGTTATTTGAATAACACAGTAATAACAACAGTATTCCTTCCTATTGGCAGGACAGGTTGAGAGCATGCAAGATAAAACAAAAATTTAATTTATAAATATAAATTACCCCTTCTAGTATAATAAAACTCATAGTTAACATTTTCAATTATTCTAGCATGCAAATTCTTTTTTCATATATGTTTCTATTGCCTTTCCTTGCCCCTAACAAAAAAAGACAAGTAGAAGGTAAATTACAAGGAAGACAGTACAGTTGTTTGCACTTAGTCGAGACATAAATATTCAAAATATCACACAGAAAGGAAATCTGAACAGTTATCAAACAATCCTAATTGAACATTTTGTTAGATAAAATCTTTGTAATTACATCTAAAGTTATTCAGACAGGTTTGACTCCTTCTGGGGTTTAGTAGATCTTGTGTTATTTCATTTATTAATAACTATGCAGCAAATAATATTTTCTCTATCACCATTCTCTCTCACTTAAATATTGCTGTGTGCAGTATAATAAAGTCACTGCTAAATAATTTTAAAGTTTGAGACATATTATCCTTTTAAACTTAGGCTGGCCAATAACATCCTTCATTCCTACCTCAGGACAAAACAAAAAAACAAACAAACAAACAAACAAGAAAAAAAAAAAAACTTCTGAACTGCATAGCATACTTCCCTCATTTTTACACAGTCTTTAAATCCATTTTCATCTGTTCTTAAAAATCAATCAGAATTGTGTTGTTCTGAGATTGCATGCTTGTAAAAAATATAACAATCCACCAAAAAAACCCCAAACAAAAAAAAAAAAAACTGCAAAAAACCACAAAACTAAAACCAGAACAATCCAAAAAACCAAAACCAAGCAAACAAAAAAAACCCCAAGAAAAAAATATTGTTCCCACTACTTTTATTCTTCAAAAATTACTAAAAAAAGATATCTGTTAAATATTTTTTAAATGTTTAAATAAGTGTTCAGATACATATGTGTATATAATAAAATATTATTTTAAAAGTTATTAGTCCTTAGATATTAGTTATTATAAAGTCCTGTAACACTTTTTTTGTGACCTTTAAATCCACTATTGGGTGATTATAAATAACCCAGGATCTGAATTTCAGTATAACAAATGGAAGATGAAGGAATGAATATTTTAAAAAGATGGTTTGGAAAAGACAAAGAGGGAAAGGAGGTGGAATTTTCTCTGTCAGTCTGCTGATCACACTGAAATAAGTTTTATGAAACACACATACAGTTCCATTTGAAGTATAAAGTGCATAGCAATAAACTCAAGTTTAAATCTTTATGGATCTAAGCTACACAGGCTTGGAATAGTGTTCATAACAAATTACACTGGTAAGGGGTTCCCTGTAACTAGGCTTAAGTGTTTTAGTTTTCTGGCTTCTTCAAAAGTAATCATTAAAGTTATTCTCTTGGATAACTTTTTATTAGGAAAAATGCATGTAAAATTTACACATGAATTTGAAATCCTGAAGAAGCTGCACAAGGCAAGGCACCATGCCTGGTACTGCCACCTGGTACCCTTACTTGTCTTATCACTTCCAGTATTATGTTATGGAAACTAGTTTGCTGGAGTATATGATACTGACTCTTGCCAAAACAAAGAAAAGATAAGAAAGCTGCTCCTGTAGACCATAATAACAGGCATCACAGACAAGCTATACTTAACCTACACCAAAGGCTGTATTTAATGATAAGAATCAAAGAAAGCAGTGGGTAGTGAGCAGTTTGCTACTTCCACATAATATAGGAGAAGAAGATATTCTTTAAATACATAAGTAAAAGATTATTTTCAGGAAGAATTTCAGCAGAATGCTGAAGGATATCCTTTAACACACTTGTCAAGAATGATTTCTTTTTCACAAACTTTGTTAATTTGATAAGAGAACAGTAGTAAACACGATTTTGAAAATGAAATCCCAATACCAATCCAAAAACTAGTTTCAGATATTGATTACTGTTAAAGACAGAATTAAATTGAATTATAACTCTCACTATATCTAGATGGTGGTTATGTTCGACATAATGGTTTAGTATGCTGATCTGTAATTTCACAAAAACATTACTCTTTAGATTTCATTATGCTGTGAGGCGCCCCAAGAAGCCACAGCAACCTCATGCATCCTCACATGGATGCTCCATGCCTGGGAGTGCTCAAGACCAGGCTGGATACAGCTCTGAAGCTGAGCTCTGAACCTCTGGTCTAGGTAGAGGTGTTCTTGTCCACAGCAGAGGGGTTGGAACAAATTTATCTTCAAGTGTCCTTCCATCCCAGGCCATTCTATTATTCTATGATGGTCAGCAGAAATTCTATTGGCCTAGGAGGCTGAACTACAATTTGAAAAGGCATGACAGTACAAAAGAAAGTATCTCTTGTATCTATTTTTCTTTTCAAGGTGTTTAGGAAATAAAGTTTTCTTTAAGAAAGACAAATTATTTCTTTCAGACTGGAGCTTAAGTAATTGATAGATATTTGAAACTGTTGGTCAAATAGTTGTTTGAATGGTCAAACAAGTGAAATATCTAAATGATTTTTTTCAAAAAGCATTGCAAAATAAGATAGAAAACAACACTATACATTTATGCTAATTAGTAGGATGATTTTTGAATGTGGGTATACAGCTCTGTTAGCACTTTCTTGTCCCAACCTGCAAAAGAAAACAGAGCTGGTAAAGCCAAATCAACCACTCCAAAACTCATTAAGAGAGATTTAGATGAATAGTTGTAACTATTGATTTGTGATGTAGAGAACATATTGTTGTTCTGAGGTGATATTTAGAAAAAATCATATCCAAGTTCTGGAAAGGAGGACAGGGTCAAGTGCACTATATTGCAAAACATGGAAAGTCTTATTAATTTCTTGAAGTTAATTAAAAAATACATAAATAAATGTAAATTAATTTTTACAGTGGGATGCTGGACCTGGAGTCTATAAAACTTTTCAACACAAATCAGGTTCAGCTATATTTATATTCAGCTTAAAGCAAGGAAAAAGTCATCCTCAGAGATATTGCATTAATCAGATATAATCATCTGTGTCACAAAAATCTGTAAATTGCTACAAAGTAGGAGAAATGCGCTGATAGCTTAGTACTTTTGCTAACTTTCCTGGTAAGGAGTTAATTTTTAATTTATTTCTTTATTTAGAAAAACAGTTATTGGTGCTAACTAATTTTAAAAGAAATATTTTTTTATTTCTACAATCTCTATAAATATATCATATACCATATATGATATCTAAAATATGTATTATCTACAGCAAACAACAACACGTGTGATTTTAAAGAGGTATCTAAAAATATTTTTAGGGAATGGTCTTTCAGTGCATGTATTACAAATACATAAGTCATTCAAACCTTGAAAAATAAACCAGCTTATATTTTAGCCCTGATTTTGGTGGACCAAAGAGAAAAGTGGAATGCTTTTTTTTCTTTTGAATAATCTTATTAGTACTTGTGCTGTCAGTTGTTCATAATCTTTTAATTTGATGATGTGTTTCACAGTATCTTGGCTATAATAATCTTCAAGTCATGTCCAAAAAGGCAGCAACTTAATTCTAAATTTGGACAGGATATGGAAAAAGTAACCAGTCAAATGCTCTGCCTAAATGACAATGCTGAAATTTGAGTAAATTTCTTTGCATCATTCAAAGGCCAGAAAGGCTGACATCATAAAATGAAAAATTTGTCTGAATTTGAATAACCCCTGAACCTACAGGAGCCTATCAGACCCTTTCAATTAATGTAATGTCTGGGAAGCCACTGTCTGGCAGAAGGTCAGGTCATTTCTACAACACTGCCTTGTGCCCCTGCAATAAAAAAATTTTTTCTTCCCAGCAGATTTTTCACGCTTTCTGATTTGGCTACTAAACGGGAAAAGTCTCCAAAATGCTTCAAACTACAGCAAACAGATTGACTGTGTCCCATGAAAACTAAAACGTATACATGTTTTCACTTTTTCTCCTTAGCATTTACTCCTATTAACCTTTTCACATATAAGAAAACACTTTTTAAAGACACGTGTATGCTAACTACCCATTCAGAAAAAATGTATTTCATGTTACATAGATACACACCTACTGTAGTACTTATGACCCAAAAGATTATTTAAAAATATAAAAACTAGTGACATGACTAAGCATTTAGACTAGATAGATTTAAAAACAAAAAAATACACTCAGGTAAGTGCATGGATACTTTAGCATTAAATCTGTTCATAATTTTGGTAAGTGCAAAAGAATACTCACAAAAGAGTTTAAACTATCAACATATAATACTGAAGTATATTTTTCCTACAAGAATGTAATGACAATAAATATTAGAGTTACATTATTTTTTTCTGCAAGTCACAGTGTAACAGATTCATCACTTTGAGTTAGTGATTCAGTGACTAATAAATTCTTTGAAATTCTTCTGTATGCTGCTTATGTTTTAGATCCATATCTTCCCTATATAGAAAAACTATTTTAACCTTCATTGAAATAAATGTTACTGGAAAATAAATGTTAAAAAAATGGAAGACTAATTTGCAGGATTAGCAAATTAACATCCCATCTGTATTTAGTGTAGAAATAAGATATTTAGCAGAGAGAAATTGAAATGCACTTTGTGTACAAAGATTCAGAATTTAGAGTTTAAGATTGGTGCATGAGAGTGAGTAATTCTCTGGATTTGGGAATAACATTCATTTTCTACCATGAAATATTTGTTTTCACACTGTGACAGCCATGTTACAATGTAAAGGCAAAATGAGTATTAAATGTAGTCCAAGGCTTTCATAGGTTTACTAAACATTCAATTTTTGTGAATAGAAGAAGATAATTACTCTTGCCTGTTTTTAAAATAACAATTCCTTCAATTTAGGTTTTTCAAAACTATTGAGAAGGCAAATAAACATGAAGAATCAAAACAAAATGTGAGTCAGATTGTTTTATTTTTTTCCTTTCACGTTTATTTTTTTTCCCATAATTTTCTACATTTAATGCAAATGGGTGTACTTACTTTCTGTGTATGTTTGAGATCTCTCTCATTCAGTTGTCCCTGTGATGAACAAGGCATGGTGAACTAGAGAAACAGATACACCTTGTAAATGGTAAATTATTGCATGCATTCTGCTATAAGATGATAGTTCAGTACATATCTATTTGGAACACAAAATGCATAATTTTGGAAAACTTTCTCCATCATTGCAGTTTATTTTAAAATCTGGAAGGAGATGCATATTGATCTGAAAGGCCGAAGTAGAATGCTTGCAAAAAACAAGATGGTATTCTACATAAGCTTTTAGTGAATAAATGATACAGAGGAAAGCGAACCTTAAAAGTTCCTTGGTTTTAAGCAATATAAAATCTCTGTTTTATTAATTGCTTATGATAAATAGCCCTTTTCCTGTCTTCCTCACAGTTTGCCACAGAGACATGCCTTTAGCCTGCACAGTGCAACATGCACTCTCTGAAACAGACAGAAAAAAAGAGAAGGGGTTTGACAGCAAATGGAGCCCAGGCTGTTCACATCCTCAAACTAAAAAGGCAAATGAACTTCTAGTTTTTTAGGAAACTTTTAGGGTTTTTTAGAAAAGAGAAGCTTAAAGGTTTAGTTCTGTGGTACTGATGACGTTAAACGGTTTGTTTTTCTCAGGTCAATAGCAATTTCATTAATTAGCACAGCAGCCAATCTGCAGAAGCCAGTGACACTGACTGGCCATAAAATACCAGTGCAGGCATGTTCATAGTATGCTTCCAAGCTCAGAGGCAAACACCATTCAGACAATAGTTTCTGGGCCATTCTTGGTGTAGCTGTAGAAGGTGACACATCCTGTTAAATAAAATGATACTTAAGTTTAGCTGGACACAGACATAGATGAAAGTTAGGATGTTTCTAACATAAATAGCTGGAACATTTTCCATGGATTATAGGGAGAACATGATGGGATGGACTAAAGGAGAGATTGAGGAAAGATGGAAAGAAGCAGAACAGGACACACTATCTCTTCAGTCATTCTTTGTAATTTTCTCTTTTTATTAAATTGTCCAGTCTTCCTTTGATCCTATAAAAACTCCCAGTCCTTGTAGAATAGGATTTTGTCTTGTTTGCTGCTCATTTATTTTATTCAGCTTCTGGTCCTTTATCATACTCCTCATTACTTGTTATGCAGAACTACTACCTACACTATAGCTGTATTCACACTTTAACATAGTGCCTGCTCTCAGGAAAGTGTCTTTCTTTCCCTCTGACCACTTCTCCAATTTGCCAAAGCCATTTTCAGTTATAATGTTGTCCTCCAATGGCCTTGCACCTTCTTCATATTAGTAACTTTTGTAAATCTGTTAAACATAGCTCTGTCTTGTGCTCTGTTTCATTAGTTGAAAACCATGAGTACATACGGACATTTGAGTCACAAAGGTTGCACTCACCTTAACAGTTCTTTAATCTAGACCCATCTTCTACAGCTTTCTTATAAGAATGCCATTTTAAAAGCATATTAAACATCTGCTGCTTTTCTTCTTTCTGCACGAATACTTTGCATACTTATCTCCGAGGATGCTGCCTTGGAAAGAAATTAAACTGATTTGATAGATTTTGTTCATAACATATGCATGCTAGCTAGTTACTTGTGATCTCTTTGTACAAGCTTGTAAACAGTTTCACTATTAGTTCAGGAACACCTTTACCCTTTCCTAGCTTCAGTGATAAAAGAGGTAAGTTATGAAATGTGGAGTGTTTTAAAGTGAAAAATACACTGATTTGAGATCATGCTGTTATAAGATTTTATTTTCAATTGTCTTTTCTAAGGCTTGCATTTGCCTCGGCCAAAAGTACGCTGGGCAACATCTGCGCTAAAGGAAGACTTCCCTTAATTCCTTAGGTCTTGTTGTGTTGAAAGACCTTGCCCACTTTTAATAGATTCAGTCTGAAATCATAAAAACTTGGAGACAGACAACAAGCTTGAGCAAATACAAAACTGTCTTCAACCCAGAAAGTGCTAACACTTTCCTCCCTTTATGATCAAAGAATCATAGAATGGTTTGGGCTGGAAGGACCTCAAGATCATCTAGTTCCAACTCCTCTGCTGTGGAGAAGGACACCTTCCAGTAGACCAGGCTGTTCAAATCTCCATCCAACCTGGCCCTAAACACATCCAGGGATGGGGCACTCACAACTTCTCTGTAAAACCTGTTCCAGTGCCCCATCACCTGCACAGCAAGGATTTTTTTCCCTCATGTCTAATCTGAATGTACACTTTTACAGTTTGAACCCAATCCCTCTTGTCCTGTCAATGCATGCTCTTGTACATAGCCTCTCTCCATCTTTCTTGTAGACTCCCTTCAGATATTGGAAGGTCACAGTTCTCATGATGCATTGAAGGTTGCCAAGTTTCAGGAAACTGCTAATTGAAAAAAACAAAGCAAAAGAAAAAAAAAAAACCCAAAAACAAAAAGCAAAAAAGTCTTCTTATTTAACTGACATAAAACTGTTTAAGATTAATGAAAGGTAGGTACTGCTGGCTGTAATTGCATTGCACCAAATTAGAACACAAATTTCAAATATTTTGAAAATCAAAATAAATTTTAAAAAAACTTAACTACAAAATACATTTAAGAATACAAAAAAAATGGAAAATCATTTTTAAATTAATGGTGACAGTCTAGAAAAGAAAACAATCAAAGCATCAATGCAATAAAATTCAGTAAAGACAGATATGGATGTCATAGACATAGGAAGTATAGCTGAAATAAAGAAATGATCAGGTAGAACCTCAGGGTCAACAATTCTGCCTCAATTTTGATTTTACAGCACATGAAGTACTACATTAAAGTTTTATTCACCACAAGGACAAAAAAAATATGAGCTCACAGGAGAGTAACTCAGGTTTAATTCCATGGCACTGTTCTTAATAGGCTATAGGATTGATAGAGAAGACATGCTATATCTCATTAAAATTTGTTTTGCAATATTTATTGACTGTGGTAAAAAATTTACCCCTACACATAGTAAAAGCTATGACAGTTCAAGCATGCTCTTCAGAATAGTTAAAGCCTAAGAACACATGCAGTACACATTCCCTTATTGTATTCTCCAGATCTTGCTTTACCTCCTGATCATTGATCTAGCTTTACTTGGGATTACCATTATTGTTTTGCTAAACTAGTAAACCTAAACGTAAATCTAAAAAAAAAAAAAAAAAAAAAAAAAAAAAAAAAAAAAAATCAAACTGTAGAACTAAGCTGTTTTATATATGAACAATATATGGTAGAATGACAAATCATAACTTTTTTTTTCAAAATATACTCTAGGTCAGGTTTTTGCAAAATATTCCTTTTCCCTTACAGAAGTTTCTCATGACATTGTAAATATTGAGTTCAGGTTTTTATTTTTATCATGTACTGACTTATTATTACAAAAATGTTAATTACAAAGTATGAAAAATGCAAATGAATATTTTTTAAGATAAAAATAGGCTGGAAGAAAGAAATATTTGGAGGACAATTTATTTGCTCCTTGCTCTAAAATTTTCTGTGGCTAAGCAGATAGAAATCAATTTTCTGAAAATGTTACAGCAGCTAATGAAAAGAGATGCAAAATATTGTACTTGTATTTTTTTTCATCTGAGAATTGATATGCACTGTTTGGCAGGTGTTGGTAGCTGTTAAGCTAATAAAAGCATTAGAGGAATATCTCTCCCAGTAGAATCAAGTACTGCAAAGAAATCCATATTAAGAGATTTGGTCGCTGTAAAATCTTAGCATTTTTTTTTCTGAATTTAAAATAAACCAAACAAAAAATCACAACCCAAATACATTTCTAATTCCTTTTGCACTGAAAATGTCAAAGCAAAATTGACATTTTGACTTTTTCTTCAAAAAGTAGACAGTTTTGATGGAGTGTTTTTTCAGACAAGGAGCATGACGAATTCTGTACACATTCATGAATAACTCTAACTGACAAAGTCTGATTTTATTTTCCCATTAAAAAAAAAGAGAAAAATAGAAGAAAACACTCCATCTTGGCGTGTTTGAGATTTCTGCTAGTGCTTATTTAAAGACTTTTGCTTTTTCCATCTGTATGTGAATTACCTAGTTTTGCAGATTAATATTATATATACGTATTAAACGGTATAATGTGTCACAATGTGAGTATCCACTGCAGTTTACTGTGTCTGATTGCTAATGCACTCCCATTTGTGAGAAGTTAAAGAATGTGATTAAAAAATAATAAGCAAGCATATCAATAAAGTACAGCAAGAATATAACAGATCAATGACAAAATGACAGCAAAGGTATAATTCAGAGCATTATTTCCATCCCAATATTTGAAAAACAATAAAGGAACAAGATTTATTATTTCCAATCAGGGGGAACTAAAAAGTGCAAAATTTTAAAGGAATATCAACAAGAGTGCTACGAGGAATGGATCCTAGCTAGTGGATATATCTTCAGCTAAGAGGTAGGTTGTGACAACTAGCTTGAACTGGATTTGCTGAAACTTGCAAACCCCATAAAATTTAGTCAAGGAAATGTGCACACAGGCATTTTTTTTCCTTTCTTATTTGTTTGTTTCATCTGTTATGAACCCTTGGGGTGCATAAATAATACTTTGTTTGAAGAAGTTTATGTTTGAAATCGCTTTAATCATTCTCTGTCACAGGCTCCCATAGGAAAAAAATGTCTCTCAGGTTTATAGAGTAAACAGGAGATTAGAGTCCTAATATTCAGTCTGAGGGGTAAAATTGTGTAGTTCCTCCTTAATGAAAAGTTAACAAAAACTACCTACAGTTAAAGATAATTTAAGGAGCATAATACAGCACCTAAACTAGAAGCAGTCAGAAATAGGGTAAAGAAAAAATGGAGTAAACACAATGAGATGAAAAATGTCTTCCTCCGTACGCAGCTATATTTACTAATGAAACAGTACTCAACACAGCGCAAGAGAACAATAAACTAGACACAAAGCAACTTCATTGCAGATGTAGGTAATGCTGAAGAACAATATTTGGGACAATTGACATTTTGCTGATTACCTAATTACAAAAACAATATTGCATGTCATACCACTGTGAGATTTTTTTAAAAAGTCACTAGGAAGAAATAAAACAATTTTGGGATCAGAATACATAAAACGTATTAAATAGACTTAGATTTCACTATATTAAATAAACAAGAAAGGTTGTCTGAATCTCAGAATTTACATGGGTGTGGGAACACAGACAACCATATCCTGGACTACATCAAAATAATTGTCATCAGCAGGTCAAGGGAGATTCTGGCTTTGGTGAAATCCTGTTAGAGTACTGCATCAAGGTCTTGAGGCTCCCAGCACAAGAAATATGTGGACCTATTGGAGTGGGTCCAGAGAAGGGCCACAAAGAGTATCCAAAGACTGTAACACCTCTACAGGGATGGGTAAGCCTATATCAGGGTTTTAGTTTGCTTAAGTTCAATTGAGTGTAAATAAGAATGGGATGTAGTGCAGCAATTTCTGCAGTCTGCTCTAAAAGTCTATTCTTTCCTTTAGGACACAAGAGCAAAAAATTAAAGGTAAGTGCTCTAAATAATAGAGCAAAGTATCATAAATTTTTTATATTATGAGACTTCATCTGGGTTATCTAACTTTTCAGGTGTAGAAAACAGAGGAACTATAAAAAAATTTAAAAGTATGCAAAAAATCATTGATGTCTGATTTGCTTAGAACAAATAATGACAAAATGTGCATGCATTTTTCAGAACTATCTCACTAGATACTGAATAAATAGATAGGAATTAAATTGAAGTGAGGAGATCTCAATGATATAAAGAAAAATGAAAAGAAAATACACATCATAGAAGAAGAAATGGATATTGCCTTCTCTGTGAGCTCCAGGGAGAGCCCTCCAATATCAAAGAATTGTTGAAAGCTGTAGTGGGTTAGTCCTGGCTGCCGGCACACCAGGTGCCCACCAAAGCCACTCTATTACTCCTCGGCTAAACAGGAGAAGTAAAATAAAAAAAGGCTTGTGGTTTGTGATAAGGGCTGAGACCACTCAGGAATTACTGCCACAGTCAAAAGATGATTGGTTTTGACTTTTATTGCCAGTCAAATTAGAGTTGGATAATGACAACTAATAAAAATAATAAAACAAATTCCCTTGCCCTTCCAGTTCTCCTTCTCCTTCCCCTTCTTTTCTTCTTTTCTTCTTTTCTTCTTTTCTTCTTTTCTTCTTTTCTTCTTTTCTTCTTT
>JAODKT010001744.1:33816931-33836690 GCA_027576195.1 Cossypha heuglini
GAGATAAGGAATCACTATCCCACCTGGGTTTAGCAGATGATGATGGAACACACATTTCTGGCCACATCAGCCCAACACAAGTCATAAAATCAGTATTGTTTACATTGGAAAGGACCTTTAAATGTCATCTGGTCCAACCACCCTGCTATGGACAGGGACATCTCCAACTTGATCTGGTTGTTCAGAGCCCCATCCAACCTGACTGAATGTTTAGAGTGGTATCTACTGCCTTTCTGAGCATCTCTTTTCCAGGGTTTCAACACCTCCATTATTTTTTTTTTTCCTTGTTGTCACGTTCCATTTTGGGGACCAGCGAGGAGTTATTTTAGTTATGGATGGTGAGAAACGAAATAAAGCATAATGAGGCCATCTTTGTATCATTTTATTATGCTCTTTGCTAATCATATATTGGTAATGAAAGCGACCAATAAAAAGGATTTACTCTACTAAAGACAGCTAGAGAAGTCAGAGCCAGAGGAAGAAAAATGGGAGAGAGAGAGAAAGAGACAGAGAGCAGATAGAGGGAAAAGAGAGCGTTACCAGCGGAGATTGGGCAGTGTTGTCAATGGTGCCAGGCGAGGTGCCAGTGGAGGGAGGGCTGCACTCGCTGCCAGCCTGGGAGTAGTGCTTGGCGGCTGGGAATGGACACAGACTGAGGGGATTGGGCCGGGAATGGACACGGGGTGAGGGGATCGGGCCAGGAATGGACACAGGGTGAGGGGATCAGGCCGGGAATGGACACGGGGTGAGGGGATCAGGCCGGGAATGGACACGGGGTGAGGGGAGCGGGCAGGAGGGCCAGGAGCCCAGACAAGGTGGCAGGGAGGATGGGCCCAGGGCTCCCTCGGGGTGGATGGATCACAGGGGTCAGGCAGGGATGCTGGGACGAAGCGGGCAGGGCGTTGGTCAGGGATAGGAGGAGGCAGGGCAGACGCGAGGGCGAGCAAGAACCGGTGAAGGCAGGAGAGCTAAAACGCAGGAGTCCAAAAGCAAGTTCAAAAAGCCCCTAAAGAGTCAAAAGAAACAACCCCAAAGAGCCCCCACGGTATATGATGAAGTAACTTTTTATGCCCCCGGCTTGTCCCCAAGTGTACCCACCAACAGGAGACAACTGGCCCAGTCCAATGTCCCAGTGCCATTGTCAGAGACCTTTTGCCATCTGGCTGCAGAGTGTCCCTGGGTACAGTGTCTGCAGGGTTCCCCCACTGACTGCCCATCCCATGGCAGACAGGAACTGGTGGCCAGGCAGAGTGACCCCAGAGACAAAGCTTTCTCCATCTTCTCCTGGCTGCCTCTTAGAAGTGGCCCATGTGCAATCCTTCCCCCATGTGCCTCTCACAACCTTTTTTGAGGCATAACAAAACAGAATGGCTCTTCACACTTGTTTTTAGTCTGAATATACTTCTATTTTTTTTTTTAAATTTAGAAACCATTGACCTTTGTGCTATCACAATACAGGCTCTACTAAAAAGTCTGTGGCCATTTTTCTTATAAACCCCATTAAGTGTTGAAAAGCTAAAAGAGGTTCTCCTGAGTGCCTTCTCTTCTCCAGACTGAGCAACCCCAGCTCTCTCAGCCTTTCCTCATAGGAGAGACATTCCATCCCTCTAATTTTTTATTTATTTCTTTATTTATTTTTTTTTAATCATTTGGACAAGCTCAAATAGATGTACGTCTTTCCTGTGCTGAGAACCCCAGGCTTGGGCAGAGAACAGTACCTGGAGTCTCGTGAGAGCAAGAGAGGCAGAATCATCTCCCTTGACCTGCTGGTCACACTGCTTTTGGTACAACCCGCGCTGTAGTTGGCTCTGCTCCTGGCTTCTAATGTTCTCTCAGAAGTGGTAATAATGTATGTATAAACCCCAAAGCAGATTCTTCTTTTCAGCACCCCTGCTGACTTTTAAAAGTAAAATAAATAATCAGACCATTTTGGAGCAATGATTTATCTAGCTGAATATCCTATCTTGGTCAAAAGCCTGTAACAGATACCTACCTACTTTTTTTGTACCAGTCAACTGGACATGGCTCTGGCACAAGTCTGAGAACTTATTCTGATTATGAAAGACAGAAGATGCCAATAGGCATAATTTAATTTTTGTCAGTGAATACTCTCCCAGACCATGTTTGGAAATGGTTCCGGGCTACAGCACAAGATATTAGCTGTTTCCAGCAGACATTTTCCTTTCAGAAGGAAACAAATGTCTGGATGCAAACCATTACGACCTATTAGCTCAAGGGCTGAAAAATTTTCTTCTAGTTATAACTTTTGTGTTCATAGTCCACGGTCAATTTTTGTTGCACAAATTAATTCAATTATTTTCAGACCATAATAAAAGAAGATGAGTTGCCCTACTGCTTACTTGTGTATCATGTCTCTGAACTGCACAGTATTCAAGAGTTTGTAAGGTTGAATCTTTATAGAGTGATACGTAGGAATTTAGCTGCATATATATTCTCATACCTATTTTTTCTAAAAATTTCTAATGTCTTTTTATTCCTAGAATAACTCTAAGACATATCAAACTGTTACAGTCATCACTGTGTA
This sequence comes from Cossypha heuglini, assembly GCA_027576195.1. NCBI lineage: Eukaryota > Metazoa > Chordata > Aves > Passeriformes > Muscicapidae > Cossypha > Cossypha heuglini. Next base: position 33,819,477 of record JAODKT010001744.1, read on the forward strand.
TCTAAAGCAAGTTGTGTATTTAGCTGGATTTAATTTCTTATGTTTTCTTGACTAGTTTTTGGAGTTGTCAGAATTGTTTAGTAATTTTTTTTTCAGGCTGGTTTTAATTTTTACGCTAATACACAGTTTTGAATTACCTACATCCCCTTTTAAAAATCATTTGGGAATACATATATAGTACTGCTTGAAGGATTCATGTCAGGGTTCTTTGTGCCAGAAACTAACAATATCTTGTTTTTTTCTTTGTATTTTTTACCTCATGTTTATAACTGAAAGAAAATTTCCTCTTAGCTCTTAGTACTTTATATGGTTTTGCATGAAGGGCTGGGAAACTTTTTTAAAAGATCCAAATATGAATTCGAGTTTACTTTGAACTTCTTCCTGGAACCAGATTTGTGAATATAGTGTCCAATCTGCCAAATTTGGCTTGCTGATAGAATGAGGAGAGTAATCTCTGTACTACTCTGTGACACTTTCATAGAAGATGCAAAACTGAAAAACCTTGTATCAAATGATAAATTAAATATCTGAGGGAAAAGAAACAGATGGGTTCTTGAATTTTCTTATGGAGATGAAATTTAGGGTTTCCTCCACGCTGGACAAAAGAACCTAATAAACATTGGTTCTCATTATAGTTTCAAACTGAAAGCTTACAATCATGGTAATGAAAATATGCATGTTTAATTTTGTAAAGATGTTTTATTGAAAACCAAGAGGTACCTAAACGGTGTATTTTATTCTAATAGGTGGCTTTACCTGTTCAGTATTACTAGGAAAATGAAAACATGGTCGAGTTCATAGTCCCATATGATCTGTTCAACAGTGCCAGTATTTTCTCTCGATGGTAGAAATTGATTAAAAATAGCTCAAATGAACCAAGCAAAGAAAATAAAATCCTTGATAATAATGTTTTAATGAGTAAAACTGAAACCCAGTATCCAGAACAGAAATATCCCCAAACCAACAAAAAAGAAAAAACTCCCAACCCCCCTGTCACTGTTTGCTACGAGTGGCAAATAACAGCAACATGCTTCTTGGGTGGAAGGAAAAAACCACTTTATTAAAACAGGCCTGTATTTATAGGGCTGTTCTCGAATCTCAGACTGGACAGCAGCTCATTGGGCAATAGGAGAAAACATCCCATGTTACATACATCATGCACTGTCCCACGGTCAACACCAGGTGCTAATCTTATGTTTACTAATTCCTTTCTATTTGCAAGAGAGCTCTCAGCCTGGGAAAAATCCTGGCCGGAGCTGAGAAAGTGTCACAGCCTGAGAAAAAGACTCAGAACCTGAGAAAAGGCCTGGCTGAAATTTGCCTAGGCCTTCAGCAGTGTCCACACCCCCCAGACATACTTCTTTACAAATAAAGAAATAGATTAATTTTACAAGAGCTAAGGGATGTCTCAAGTACGTGCACAAGGCAGGACAAGAAAATACCAGTAGAAGAGAACTGAGTCAGGATACTCATGAGAAAACTCAAATTGGTATGACAAGATGATACAAATTTGGAGGAGTGGAGTGCTGACTGAAATAATTCTGACAGTGGATAACACATCAGCTACAAATTCCCTTCTCTCTTTCATCATGGAAGGAGTCACAGCCTCCTCCTCTGAGGGGCTATGCAGTGCCAAGTACACCCATGTCCTGTGGGAACCATCTGGTCCCCAGCCACGTTGGACTGACAGCTGACCATGGATTGGTCAGCTGGATTTACAACTGGTACATTTGCAGACCAGGATGCTTTCCACCTTTTGAAGACACTGGAGCAGGTTATTACAGAGATAGTAAAGATGATTTTGACCGCTAATCTTTCATTTTACTGTAAAGGAAGATTTGAACAGAAAATGACGAGAAACTAGTCTTATTTTAAGTATAAGTCCATGTACTGGAAGTGCCAAAATCAAAACAAGCCACAGAAAAACGATTTTGAATCATCTTTATAAAAGACAATCACCTTACCTAGCAACAAAAGTAAATGAAACAAAAAATGAAATCCAGTGACAAAAGCTTAAATCCAAAGATTTGGCTCACAGGAGATTCAGCAGATACATTATGTAGCATCTTTCTTATTTTCTTCTCTACAGTTCTTAACACGATACATTCTTTTCACAACTTTATTCTTACTATGCATCTGTTAGAACATTACTCTTGCATTTGCTCCTTTTTTTTTCTTTTTTTTTTCTTTTTTTTTTCCCCCCCCCACAAAACAGAGATTGCACTGTCTTGTCCCGGAAGAAATGGGCAATAACATTTTTGGTTTATTGCAGACACAAAAAGTAAAATGTCTTTTTCATTCCTGATTTACAGAGCACTGTGAATGGATACAAGAACAAAAATAAAGTATCTCACTAGACTTTATCAGAGCAGAGAGACAGTGAGTTTGAAGGCTGTGATATTGATGCATTAGTTTAACAAGTCAACTGTAGCTTATTTCTCTGGTGGAGGCACATGAGGCACATGAGAAGACAAGAAACCTTCCAAATAGAAGTCAATTTATGAATGTGTTCATTTTTCTTATCTTTATATTGCATAATATCAGCCATATTTATTAATATATACAGAAACATACTCGCAGTATGACCATGCATCTCCTACCAGACAGGAAAATGTTATTCAATAGCGAATCTGACAGAGAAAGTGCAAGAGTGCTGTAACTAGCTGTATGTTTTAAATAGCAAAATATATACACATGTATGAAACATGCTTTCTCTAGACTGAGATATACACTTGGAGTTCAAAGTATGTATGCAATCTGCAGTATAAAATTATGCTATATAGTCATTAATACCCATGCAATCTCTATTACTTTTACATGTAAGCTCTCCTAGTGTTTTCACAATCACACTTACTTGTAGCAAAAACTAAATCATAAAATCATAGAATAATTTGGATTGGAAGGGACCCTAAAGATCATCTGACATGAACGCCCTTGCCATCGGCAGGGACACTTTTCACTAGACCAGGTTGCTTAGAGCTTCATCCAACCTGTCCTTGAACACTTCAAAGGATGGGGCATCCACAGCTTCTCTGGGCAACCTGTTCCAGTGTCTCACCATTCTCATAGTAAAGACTTTCTTACCAACACCTATTCTAAACCCACCCTCTTTCAATTTAAAACTATCACCCTTTTCTTGTCACTCTCTCCCAGTATAAAATGTCCCTTTCCCTCCTTTTTATAAGCCCCCTTAATGTACTGGAAGGATGCAGTGAATTCTCCCTGAAGCCTAGTCTTCTTCGTTCGGAACAATTGAACATTGAAAATATATTCTTATGTATCCTGATTTCATACGACTGCCACTAGGTATTTTCTTTCTTATCTACTGGAAGCATCATAAAGGGAATTTAAACCTATAGATAATGACTCCTTTTAGATGGCATATAGGCTAACACTGCTGTTCATACTCATGCCAAGACTGTTGTAATGCCAATTACAAATATTTCTTGCTAGTAAAATATCTATGATTAGAACATGGAGGCCTCCAAACCTCTTAAATGGCATGCCCCATAAAATAAGCAGTGATTTTTACTGCCCTGTCATGTTTGCTGGCTTTCCAATGAAGATTAAAGGGAAGACATAGCTGTCATCTGAAAAAATCTAGCAAATTGAAGAAATCTTACAGGATACCAATGACATTGTAACAATTAGACTTATGTTAACATCACATAGATGAAAAAGCGTTACGTGCACATTTATTCTCTTAATGAGCTGCTGCTGTGTAGGGATGCATTTTCATCAGGCAGCATGTTCAATGGTCATTATTCAATGGTCCTAGATCAAGAATAAAGATCAAGATCAAGAGTACGCTGATGCTCTTTCTAAGGAACATCTAGAAAATACCATCTATCTAAAGTGCATGGTCTCAAGGGCAGTTAAACAGGAATGTTGTCTTGGAAAAGCACCCAAGTGTACTGCAGCCAGTTAATTTGAATCCTGCCATGATTGGCAATATGGAGCTGAATACAGACTGTGTCTAAATGTTGACAATGAAAATCATAGTCCTCTCTGCTTTGGAATCTGGGATGTAAGATTTAGTGCAGTATTCTGTATGGCTACTGTTGTGTTAAGCGTACCACAATTTGGCAGAAAAGACCCTCCAAAACCTTGCTTTCCAGCTGGGCCTTAGAAATCAAAGGAGTTGAATGTGACTAGGCATAATTCCTGATTATAACCAACTGGCACTGTAATTCTGGTTTCACTCCCAGGTGCAGCAGTAGTGTGGGTTGCATCATTAAGTTGGTTTCATTCACGATCTGATCACAGATTCACCAATACTGTAGTTAACCATTTCAACACTGTGTCTGGTTGAGTTCCATAAGAATTTTGACAAACACAGACTTACCAGCAGTGCAGTTTTTTTGAGCAATGTGTTATAGAATCTTTTATATTGCTGGTAATAAATTCACTAGACTTGCAAAATAGAATTGTATAGTGCTATACAAAGGTGTTCCCAGGTGTACTTATACATGGTTGGAGGTACAAATCTTATCAAAGAGTCACCCCTGCTTTGTGGAGGTGAGAAAAGTAAATCCACCAATTTTTCTGTAAAGTAGTTCTATTCTCATTCTCTATCACTCAGAATTTTAGATGCCAATTTATACTTTTGTGAGAAGTGGAGATATGACTCTAGTCCAGTATTTTGTCACTGCCATCACAAAGCTCATGATTTTTATGTAAAAGAGGTACATAGAGTGTAACAGATTTATAGACTCTGGTTCTTGCATAATGACTGAACAGAACCACCACACCTTAGCATCATTCCCTCTTTTCCCTGGTTGATTGCAGAGATAAAGGTCATCCAGCCTCCACCTGATACCCTATCACCTCCTCAGGATGACATCAGGCCGTGAGCCACACACCTCAAGGAGTATCTCATGGCTGTGGGACTGATTTCCTACAGCTATCTATCAAAATATCATTTTATTATCATATTGGGGACTACCAGTGCCATCCAATCCAATGCCTTCCCTTTGAGATTTTTGGTGCAAAGGCTTTAGAACCACAGGTCTAAAGGAACTCAAGGTTCATCCAAGTGTGCTGCAGTAGTCCATTCAATTTTATTCAGTTTAGTTGGAGGGTTTTTTTATGCTGGACATTAAGGTTTACATAATAGTAATTGAAATAGCAAAAGAATGTAACAAATTATCAAAACAAGGCAACCCACTGTGTGTATCTTATGCTTGAATACCAAATAATTATATGCTTTGTGTTCTATTTTGGAATGAAAATGTATGCGATCTTTGTCGCCTTCTAAAAATTGTATCAATCTTCACTATTTTTTATCTTTAATATTTTTTTTAAAGATGCATTAGTGGTATATAAAATCAACATTCCAGACATTCATTAACTTCCACTCAAATTTAAAATTTATTTTGAATCTCCAATGTCCATCCTAACATTCAGGTACAGTGCATATCAAGTAAAACACAGCTACCAAATTACCAGCACTACCTAATTTACTTGGCATATTTTTGCATAAGACATGGACAGTAATGGAAAGCCTCCCTCACTTTTTTTCAGCAGACCCTGAATAAAGAAATGCTGTTTTAATTTCAGTAAGTGTTTTCTTTCTTGTCCAATGTCTTTTCAAATGAAATAGACAACATAGGCACAGTTTTCTCAAAGATCACTTTCACAGTTCAAGAATTTTTAAGAAGACTGCATATAATTGACAATACAGTCATTGCTATTTTTACCAATATGATTCTATCCATTTCAATTATACTAGCTTAGAACTGAAGTGGCAAATTGCACCCTCTGGAAAATACAGAACAAACTAAAAAGTGTTTCAGTGCCATTGTTATATGAAACTCTTTTCTTATTTCTGCTTCACCTACGCTTAAATGACTCATATTTTTGAGTAACCTCATCTGTCAGTGAGAGGTTGAGGACCCAAGGCAAGAGGACTCAACTATTTTTTATTTTCTTTTCTTAAAGGGACAAACAGTCATAATAATGAAACCTGTAACTTCATTATTGTCTCTGTTTCCCTCAAGCACCACTCAAAACCTGTATGCTACTAAGAGAGAATTATTTGAAAGATTTGGTGTTGTTTTGATTTTTTTCCCCTCAAGGATAATTCCTGCCAAGAATTTCTAGTTAAATATTTTTGAAAGTATCTAGCCTTATGGATATTTGTACTGCATGAATAATTGTCAGGCTATTTTATCGTTAGTTACAATTATCAGTATTATCTGATCCTATACAGACATAGCTAATTCTCTCATTCACCGCATGTACCTCCAAAACTTATCAATGATAAATACAAGCATGAAAACCTTGTATTCATCTTGAAAATGTCCTAAGGCACTCCTGGTTAAGCATACACATTTTGCATAAAAGGAATCTGAACTATGTGTGACAATTAATTATCTGGAAACAAGAGCCGTGAATAGTTCAGAAAACCTAATAATTGCTTATTTAAATTAAGTTAGGGAAAAAAATGATCTAAGTTACACATGCCCATCTTGAATTACTTGAGAAATGAAATCTTGAAAAAGTAACCCATATGTTGTGACATTAGAGCTACATTTTCTTTCCTACTGATTTTCTTTTCTATTTTGTGTTAATCATCAAAATGGAAGACAAATACTTTTTCAATGTAATTGGAAAATAAATCCCAAATCATGTACCAAATATAGAATCTGGCAAACTGCAGTAAATTTTCTCACTTACACCTTTATTTCTCATACTTCACAAAAGTGCAGAAAAGTCAATCGTTAGGAATTTACAAGAAAAATTGAGAAAATAAGTTACTGAGTTCTTTGACAAGTGCAGAAACTACTTCATTTGCTCATGTTGTTTTGGTTTTTTTGTATAGGATTATGGATAGTGTCTAAATAGATTGCACAAATAGTAACAACCTTCGAATACAAGAAAAGTATAATGGCTTCTTTTCAATATTCTGGTCCACATTTCATTTGTATGAAATAATCACACTTACAAACAAGAACATATACTTCACAGACAATTACCAGCTGCATGATGTAAGCCATTTTTACTCCTTAAAAAGATTAATCTATGCTTTAACAAAATGTTGGCTTTCACCTGGTCTCCCACCAGCGGAGAAGGCAGCTCAGGCTCTCATTATCAGGGGACACCCACAACACATACTGGCTATGTCTTTATTTCAAAGATCCTATTGCTGTCTGTTTCAATTTACAAAAATATGCCTTTTATCAAGGTGAAATGAAAAATCCTTCAGTTTGCAAGACTTGCCATAGAGGAGTTCCACTAGTAATGAGCTAACAAGATTTAGTGAAGTCTTTGCCTTCAGAGAAGCAGGCTACAACGGACTTTCCAAATCTGAAAGGGTGCTCTCCCACTGGAGTGACTGAATTTCTCCAGCTGAGACTTAGAACAAATCATGCTCTGTTCCACTGAATGGGCTTTTGAGTGGCATGCAGCTGTGACACAAACATTGTGGTATCTTACCTGCTATTTATGGCCATGTCAGTGAATTTCTGATGATAACTGATTGTTTGATTTTGCCACTGACAGGAAGTGACATTTTATCCAATGAACTCCAGAGCAGGAAAAAGGGAGAAATCACACCTCACTTTTTTTTTCCCCAGCTGTTTCTCAGGGGTTTTTAATATTGCAAGGGAAATTCCTAGATCTATTGTGTTAACTTCAACTGATGCAATATGCTAGGTAACACGTGTTAATGTATCCTATGGAAAACAGAAAATATCACATCATAGAATCATAGAATTGCCTGAGTTGTAACGGACCCTAAAAATCATCTCATTCTAACATGGGCAAGAACATCTTCCACTATACCAGATTGCTCAGAGCTCCATCCAACCTGGCCTTGAACAGTTTGGGTGATGGGGATCCCCAGATTCTTTGTCCAACCTGTCCCAGTGCCTCACCACACTCATAGTTAAGATCTTTTTCTAATATCTCACCTAAACCTACTCTAGTTCAATTTATAGCCATTACCTCTTGTCCTGACCATACCCTTGTAAACAATATCTGTCTATCTTTGTGTAGGCTCCCTCAGTTACTGGGAAGCTGCAATTAGGCCACCCTAAAGCCTTTTCCATTCCAGTCTGAACAATACCAATTTACTTAGCCTTTTCTCATAGGAAGGCTGCTCCATCCCTCTAATCAACTTTGCCTCCTCTGGACTCGTTCATAAAGTTCCATTCTCCACAAGGTCCAGATTATTTTTGTTTCCTCATAATTCTCTTAGACCTGAAAGAGTTAATTTGATCTATGTAAACAGCTGAGGCAAGACCCAGGGATTTGCAACTTGCTACTCTTGTCTTATGCCTGGCTTCCTTTTCATTCTGCCTGCCCAGTCTTGACTACTCTGACATGTGCACAGTTTTTAGATGCTCTGTACAAAGACTCGAGACTGATGATTTGATACCCATAGCTGCAATAGGTTTAACAATGTGTTGACAATCAGTATAAAATTTGCACCTAACATTTGTGATTAAGCGCCAGATCTAGTTTCAGATGTCACACGTTCGCACATGAGTGCAATGCATCTAATCCATGCAGAAAAAATACAAAATTGATAACTTAAATGCAAAACATCTGGACAAGGAAAACGATAAAATTTGATGTTTTTCAAACTTTTTACGGCCTCTATACGTGTTCTTAAATGATGGATGTGTATGAAGAGTGGAGAGACACAAAGATTTTTAGATTGCTCTGAGCTCCCCCTATGGCTTGGCCCTGGGAATCTGAAATCTTGGACAAAATTCGCTGCTTTAAAAGAAATTAGGTCTGAAGGAAAAAGATGTATGGTAAGGTAACCCATCAAATGATGAAGAGGATGAATTCTGAAAAAAACCAAAACCTTGTCTAGCAGGGATTTTCAGAATTCGAACCCCTACACTTTGGTCAAATCTGATGTTCAATCAAAAAGAAAAATAGAGGATTTACCTTTCTGTGGTATCTATAAACTACTTTTAACCCATGAGGAAACTAAGAGGCAAAAGACAGTATTTTAGATTAATCTTAGTTTTAAGTGTCTCCAGTGTTGTGTATTCATATGCAATAAACTCCACTAATAAAAAGCTGTGCCCCACGGAATACTTTAGATTGCATGACAATATTAAGGCAGAGCTGGGAGTAAATGTCTGTCAGCTAAGCCAATCCTGAACTACAAACTGATCCTTCTTCTGGGAGGCTTAAAACTATATCATAATGGCGCTTTTGGTTTTCTGTTCACGCTCCAGTAGCTGTCCCTGGAGATTCCAATCTGAAATCCAGGCTAAAATGTATTTATCTCAAGGATGAACTTTTAAATAGTTTTTGGAGAATTAATATGTAAACAATACCAAAATAAGTCAAAATGTATTTTATACAACTTTCTTCCTAGAATAAGGTAGAGAATAAAATCTTCTTTACGTGCAATTACTTGTGGACAGTTTCTGCTACCCTCCATATTACCAGCTCTTACTAATACTTGTTATCATTGTAATACTTGTAACTAATATGCATTATAAAAATATAAATTTGTGTTAAATAATACATAATACAAATAATTAAAATTAACCGTAAAAGCACTGCATTTCATATGAGAAATTTTCTCACTATGTAAATTTACTATTCCACTTTGTAAGATTTGTATAGGATTCATGCAATAAGTAAGAATTACTACCTGGTGCTTATGGCGTTAGAAACTGAGAAAAATATATTAATATATCACAGAAAAATATAAAATTATTTAAGTACATAAAATGCTTTTATATTTTACTATATACAAAATATATGCCATTTATTTTAATATATATAAAAACATTATGTATTATACACAGTGTAAGTCAAAATAGAGCATATAGCAAAATGTTAAACTATATAAAAAATACTTCCATATATAATTCTTCTATGCAATTTTTCTCACATGAAAGTGGTTATCAGTGTGCATCTCCTGTCTTTCATCTTGCAAAAATACTAACTTTAAAACCTTCAGTTATTTTCTTTTGCAGTGTTGTCTGCAAAACAATAGTAAAATCCAGTTTTTCCTGAATCTTCAGTCTTTTGATTTTACTTTAAAATGCATTAACTGGCAACAGATGAGGTCATATGATCTTAATAAATAGTCTAACAATACTAACTCATTAAAGTGCTTCCACTGGAAATTTAAACAACTTGAAATTATCTGACAAATCTATACATGTCAGAGAAGTGTTGTCAAAAATCTGACAGCACCAGCAACTCTATCCTTCCACTGATCAGACCCAAGTTTCAGTGCAACAAGAAAAGGGTATAATAAAAAATAAATACTTGCATTGGGTGTGGCAGGTGTATACAAGGCAAATTTTGTAGATTTTTGGCTAAGAGTAAATAATGCTGAGAAATTTCCCCAAACTCATCTTCTGACCAAAATCTGTGAGGCAGATTTGAGGGCAGAGATTGCTCAAACTGTACTGACAGGACCTTTCAAAATTGCTGAAGTACAACTTAAATATTGGCATCCAAGAATATATATGTTAATTGTTTTAACCACAGTGGCAAGGTCTGATGCAGGTAATAGAGGATTAGGGGTTATAAATATTTGCAAAGACTTTTAACAACAGGAACATTCTACTCCTATGGTTGAAGGAGGTATAGTCACCTGCACTGACACTTTAATTTTGCCCTTACTGGGCTGATGAGTAGGTCATCTAATTGTGCAGTTCAAGATATTGATCTCACAGCCACTTAAAATATCAATCTGGCTTCAGGCAGTGTTAGGAGTTCTGTTGGTATGCAGCATCTCTGTAGCGGACACTCTGACTTCAGAATTAATTCTGTGCTAACACTTCCTCTACACAGCATTAATATTCTTGCAACATTACTTTAGTGTGCATTTACCTACATGATGTGTTTTAGTCAGTATGTTTGTTTCATTTCTTCTAGCTGGTAATGAAATTTTACTCACAGAGAGGTGATATAGGAGCTAAACACACTTGTCAGTGAAAAATCTCACACTGGTTTTAAGGCTTTATTTAGTGATATAAATGAAGAACCAAACCACCAACTAACAAAGTGTGAATATTTCTCAAGAGTTCCATTGCTTCTAGAAAGTGTTCCCCACCAAAGATGTAGATGTGTGTCAGCTGTTAGACTTCCTCCTGAAAACTGGTGCAAGAAATGTGTCAAGTGAGCTGCAGCACAATGTCATATCAGGATCCAAGGCAGCTCTCAAGTTCATTTAGGGGTCTTATCAGATTGTAATTTGGCCAGAATTCCCAGCAAAACTATTCTTAGGGGTGTTCTGGCAATAAATCATTCAACTCAGGAGAACTGGAGGGATGGTATTATGGAAAGAGCTCAAGGAAATAATGTTGTCTGAATGTTTTTATTAATTTAAGTATGTATGTGTGTACATTAATTTCTCTGTTTCCTCCACTTCCTTATTTTATTCATCATAAAACAAGTCTGATTTTTTTCAGAAGCTGTAATTGTAGTAGTCTACAGCAAAGCTACTAAATCAGTATTTTTTGTTATTTTTGAGGCTTCTAGATTTTTTTGCATAGCTCAATTTTTTCATCAGTACATTTACAAAGAATTTTTTAAAACTCAGGACATTTTCATTCAATCCCCTCCTAAATATGAATTAATCTATGAGCACTTTGAGAAGAACATTCCAAGTGAAACATTAAAAACTGAGGTGATTTTAACAATGTAAGATGTACTTCAGCTGGACCCTTGGCAAAATTCTTGATGACTGCCCATAAGAGGCATAAGACAAATGATCATCACTATTTTACAGGCTATTTTTAGAATATGTATATATAAGCAAACACTGCACAAATGCATTCCTTATTGTCCTTTGTATTATGATTTAAACTACAACCAGCAACACAGGGTTGTAGAAAACAGTAGAAAAGTGAGGAGATGATGAGGAGACACAGCTTGTGGAATTACCAGAGTTATTTATGAATTCAATGCAAAGAAAAGCATGATCTTTGCTTAAAGTGATCACTGGGTAAAATCATTGAGCCAATGAGTTTTAAAAGACATATGGAGTTTCCTGCCTCCTAGAATAATCAGAAACTCACATCTTCCAATGGTATTTCCTTCTTTAATCATTTTATAACAAACGTAATTTCCCTAACTTCTGTGTATTCTTAACCAGTATGGTGTTGGATAACATATACTGTGGATTTTGGTACCATAGGTGTAAAATAGTGATAGGCAGTCATCTGAAAAGTTTCTGCCCTTTATTCAGTGACCCAGAACCTACCTAAGTGCTTTCCAGTAGTCATTAGACAAGCAAATGTGTGGGGTTCAAACATAGGGGAAAAAAATTGGAAAGATAAATCCACCATGGTAAATTAATGCAATACATGAAAAGTTAAAAGTCATTTTGTAACAGTATTAGTTCAGTTTTCTTTCTTTAAATTAAGGCAGGGGTCTGGAAACAGAGTTGCTATGTGCTCAACTGTTCTGCTTAGAGATCTGTATTCAATTCTGCAGAAGGCACGTAGATGCTAAAGCGTTGCCCTTTGTAAGAACTGAGAATAAACCAAGAGAAGATTATGTTGAAAAGATCAGCTACTAGTATGGAACTGCTCTTAGTAACTAAGAAAGTATAGTAGGGCAAAAAGAAGAGTTGAAAAACATAATCCAAGTTGTAGGTATTACCTAAGAACCGAGCAACAAAAGATTTTAAAGGAATAATTTCACACTTTCCGGTAAAAATCTTGTTACAGAAATTACACCAGAACTACATTTTATGAGTCATGGAATCAGCTTCTAACCTGCCTTCTAACCTAACCACATTCTTCCTGTCTCTCTGCTTGGGTATCTTCTAAAGCATTCTCTCTTAGAAAGGCTTCAAGCTAAACTTCCCTCTTTACTGGCCTTGGGTGTAGCAGTCCTCTTACTCAGTTATGAAACTGGCTTTTTGAAAAGGTGATTTTTATCTATGCCAATAAATTAATCTATTCAGTAGTTAGTGAGATACAGTTTTTCCTTATCAACCTGTTAAACTGCCTTTAAACCTTGTGGCAGACTAATATTTTGAGATACAGAGAAAAATATCACTCTCTCTCACACACTTTTAGAGTGATAAAATCATTAACATTCTCATTTATGTCACAGCTTGTGCCCAGAATTTTTGCTAAGTATCACCTACTTTTGTAAGCTATGAAGAGCAATTGATCTCTTTGAATTAAAGCACCAATCCAAATATTTTCCTCTTGTCATAAATCTTTTGCTCCATAATGCTTATCCCTTAGTGATAAGAAAATGGAATAAGCTCAGGATTAGGAAAAGGATTTTTTCAGAGATACTTGGTTTAATTTGACCTTACCAGGAGTTAAGTCCTTAACTACAGTAAAATTTGACTTGACTTATATGAGGAAGTCCAGAATGGCAGCAGTGGTTCTTTACCTTAGACTTCCACTTTTCTATACCTCTTGAGTGTTATCTTTTTTTAAAGGAAAGTGATTCAAACACAATATCAGCAACACCTTTTTTCCTCTTTCACAAATGATCCATAAGAATACTAATCAAAATAGAATACTGATCAGACAATGAAATCTGGCAGTTTATATTCCTACTGTTTATTAAATACAGTGACATAATAATCACTCTCCTCAGAAAACTGTTCTCTTAATAGAGTCAGCAGCTCTTAGCTGAGGAAAAGCTCCTATAACATTCCTTTGAGAAACAAATGACTGGTTTGTTCTGATGTTCTTAAACTGCTCAGCACCAAGTTTTAATTCTATTGACACCAGTTAGTCCTGATATGAATATGCAAGGATGTAGACATTAAACATGCTTGATTAAACTTTGTTAACCTCTGTTTCTAACATTGCCTGCCATAGAAGGGGCTCAGCATAGACTTACCAAACATTAACTGTGCACTCAATAACTTTCAGAAAATCCCTCTCCTTTTCTTTGTTGTTTCTTTGGTTTTTTGTTTTGTTTTGTTTTTTGGAGGTTTGTTACTGGCTTTTTTTTAAAAGAGTCCTTTAACTTGTTCCTTTCCAGAGCAAGGGCAGTGCTCCACACATACATGAGGGAATGAATAATGAGGGGTCCTTTGTTTTTTGGTTTTTTTTTCTACAATTTTGTCCTTCATCCTTTGCTTAAGGTTGCCTTGCAGGAACTATAAGAGACTAAATCTTTCCAGTTACTTAAAAAGTAACTTAACTAAAATATTTCTTTTGGTAATGAAAACATGTTTCATTCTTCATCAATGGCAAACAATTTCCTCTAAAAACTTCGCTGTAGAGAAAGAGGGTGCAAAAGCACCTTATTTCATGAAGAATCACAGAATTGAAAAGGGTTCTGTTATCCATCTAGTTCCTTTCTCTCTTGTCTTTATTCAATGCAAAAGAAGCTCCTTGCCTTGCATTCTCAATGGAAACATAGGGAGACGATATATTCTAGTACAATAACATGTTGTTAGAGATTCTGCAAGACGAGAAGAAGCTTTCTATCACCTCAGCTTAGGAATTTCTCATATTTGGCTAAGGACAGACATTTTTTTCAAGTCTCAGGAATTTGCACAAGCAACTACTATAAGACTGAGATTTAGAATTCAGTGGAAAAAAATCCTGATATAGTGAATTTTACATATCTTTTATACCTTGCTACAGCTGGGTTCAGGCTCCTGTCCTAATTACAAACCACTTTGTCAGTTATGACTTTGATGTTAAGCACAATTTAGAGTTTTTCACTCAACTCTAGAATTACAGAGAAAAATTAAGAGCTAGAGTGAATGATCAGTCTTCAGAGCTCTGCTTGAAACTTCAGCAATTTAAACCTGATAAGAGCAAAATATATTCCACTGTAGAAATGACTCTTGCCTGAAAGTTTCATATGATGGGCAAGAAGGGAAATTATGTGACGTCTGTGCCATTGACTAAGTCTGAAGTTGACATAAGAGGCAAATTTGATAGAAAAACAATAAAGATAAGATAATCTGATGTGATCTTTCAAAAACGCTGTAGAATACTTACTGGTGGAAAGCTAAGGTTCAGCAGTCATTACTGATTGAAATAAAGAAGATTTCTTTGTATTTTTGGATATCAGAAATACCCATGGAATAAAAAAATTGGAACTGTACAATCAAAGTTTAAGAAATATAAAAACAAATCCAAATACTCAGTATCCCTTTCCCTTCTATCCATTGTTCCCAGTGTTTGAGCATTTTGATACCAGCTCTTTTTTCTTCTGTTATGAAGCTATAGATTAACACTTGAATTCAAATACGAAATTTGAGAAAAACCTTGAGAAAGTCTTTCTGTTTGGAAAAACTATGAATGCTCAAGATTCCCCAGACTAAAGAAATATATTTAGTATACCCATGCCTTTCTACTTGTTGGGTATTTTGGCTGGTTCTACGATTTCTTATGGAAGTTCTGAAAATGTTTATTTTAAGTGTAGTAATTGAAATAAACTTCTATTCTTAATTTTTCCTAGGCATGCCATGCATAGAAAAAGTGAGAGTCCTCTCTTTGGACACCAGATAGAAAATGGCTGTTTGAAGGAATTTCAATATATTGTTCTGTAGAATTTCTCTGTTTTTCAGTCTCTGAAGTTTAACATTAGCATGGAAATAAAGAAGACAAGAGTAGTTATTAAACCCAGTGCTACCTTACTGCATATTATTGAAGGAAGCTTTATTTTTTCATAGTTAGTTTCTGCTGTCCATTTTATCCAAGAATTTCATAAGATCCTATTTTCCAAACACAAACAAGCAAGGCAAACATTCTGCTTAGGTGTTCAACATACATGAACTTTTCTGTTTTTTAAAAGAAAGGCAAAATTATGTAGATTCACAGCTCTCCTTTAATGGAGATAGATACCAAATACTACTATTTAGTTTGCAGTCAAGTCAATTCACACTGGATTCAAATAAACAAGTGATATACATATATATGTAGTTATGTATCTATCCCTGTTCACCCTAAAAAATAATAAATGGAAGCTTTCCTGTTGCATTCTGTTCTCATGCTGAGGTTTCATCCCGCTGTGTGTGCACTGATCAATATGCTCTTACACTTGCATGGACAGCCAGCAAATTCTGAACAGAACAGTCTTACTCCGTGAAGCCTTGGCAGGCTTCACATTTCAGCAAAGAGTGTTCACTTTCTGATCAAAGCTTGGAAATAATCCACTGAAGCTGAGAGGACTATTATTCTGGTCTGACTGATGAACAGACAACATGAAAGAAATAGAGGTGTTTACAAAACAAAGAAATTTGTGTGTGTGTAAAGATCATTCCTGAAGAAAACTTACATTCAAAAAAGATATCACTATTGCAATACTTACATTTGCAAGTCACAAAGAACTGCCCATATGTGTGTTTGATATATTTCTACCTGAAGTGGCATGCTTGCCAAAAAGTAATTATAGACAAAGAACACAGAAAAAAAAGAAGTGTATAAATAATGAAGCTGCAGTGACAGGTTTTGTATGAGATGGAAAAGCTGACATACAACAAACCTCTAAAATGTGAGAATCTATTAATTCAGACAGTTGATGTCTGTATAATTGTAGATAGTGTCTTCTCATCGTGCAATGCTATCTATGCAGATAGAGATTACATGCTTTCAGTTTCTGCTCTTAAATTTAGAATCTGCAAATATGGGGTTTTTTTGCTTGCAAACAACAGCTTTTTTTCAAGTGCAGTGTGATGTCTCTTATTTCTGAAGGCTGCCATATAGACTTCAGTAGTCACCTCATTAGAATTTTGCAGTATATCGGACTTTTTTTTCCACTTAAGTCTCACAAACTCCTCTTTCTCCCTTTTGACATGATACACTGCTAGGCAACACAGGTACTTGAACAGTAACGAACCAGATCACAAAGTGATAGGTTTGAAAAACACCATGCAAAATCTATTTTTTCCCCAAACTTTCTAACTCAGATCAACTTATCAATCTGGCTTTTCATATGGCCACACAAAAACCTATGCTGGCACACACATGGAGATGTTTGAGAATGGACAGCTGACTTCACTAAGGAACAGCAACGACCTTGTCAATAATTTTGCCCCTTCTTGTCAGAAAGAACTTGCTATAACAGCTTTCATAGTGAGTTAAACCTTTCTAATGATAAGATATAATTCTGATCCTAGGAGAACTACAGATATTTAATTATTATTACCAAAAAAGTGGGATTTTGTTCCCATTTTTAACAAAACATTTTCATCCTGTCTGTTTTTCCCTATCCAAATGAAAACAAAAAAAAACAAAACAAAACAAAACAAAAAAAAAAAAAACCAAAAAAAAAAAACCAAAAAAAACC